>OU015490.1:133776061-134143561 GCA_907164885.2 Dolomedes plantarius | reverse complement strand
TAGCCGTGTGGTTTATTTAGCTTTCTTGTAGCAAAAATGACGACAGAAGCACTGAATGAACCATCCAACAATTACCGATATGAGTGGTGTTTGTCGTCTCAACTGCATTGCCTTATCTATGAAAATATACGGTTTAGGGAAACGACAAGTATCGAGTTACTGGAAGCTGTCCCGAAAAGCTCCTAAAAGCATGTTCATGTTTAAAAGTTTGGTTTAATCGCCGTGTTACTTTTGCCTCGAGCGAGAGAATGGTCCCGTCGAAACGGTTCTAATGAACAGTGGTCATTCGGATAGTGCAGTCGGTTACATTTTTAGATAATATAAGCGGTTCGCTTCGTTTTACTGGGACACAAAAATAACCATGGAAATACAAATGGCGCTGAAGCTCCGAGATCGAATCAAACAGATTGGCTCCACTGTGATTTAAGACCGATTTTGGCACAAACACATTGTTGCAAGTCCTGAATTATTTTTCTAGGAGAAACAAGAAACCATTCGAGAGACTCCCAGAAAAGATGTTATCGATATTTACACTGCAAGGTTTAGTGAAGGCCCGTTGTCATTCACTGCTCCATTTAGTGGAGTGTCCGTGACAAACGGGGTGTAACTTTTCGAACTGTTGGTGGAGACACAAAGTAAGTCCCTCGGCTGCTTGTTTTGAAATGCCTCCAACGCACATAGAATCCCAGACAGCGACAACAATTTGCTTTAATTTTTGTCAAAACACGCGATGTTTGTCTCTCCTCCAGACGGAATAACCTTGAGAGACTTTACTATCATTTAAGTGTTTCAAAAGCGTGTTTTACGTCTGGAACAGAGTTGAGCAAATAGAGTATTTTGACGACCTCTCTTTGATTTTAAACGAGATAAGCAAACTCTTCAACTCTTTCTGTGTAAAGAGGTCGCACGAAACATGAAGAACTATGAACGAAGGTAAAACTTGTTGATTTGTACCCAGCTTTGTTTTTACCCCGATAATTTTACCTCAGTGAAGGAAAAGGAGTGGTCTAAACCAGCTAACCTTTGATTCCGCCTTTCGAAATGCGGAAAATTTCTGCTGCGAACTTTTAATTTTTTTTCCTTTACGTAATTTTCGGTACCACTTCGTGATTACCAAAGAACTGGTCGTTCTGACCCGTTAGATGAGGTATCTGAAGACAGAGCAAAGTACATCGAAGCTTTTTTGAACGAGTAACATTGTTTTTACAGTCTCAACCATGTCTTCACGAGTTGCTTTCAGTTACGAGTTGCGTTCAGTTTTCCGTGGTTACAAACTGCAATTCTTGGTTTTAGCAGTCAGTTCAACGGAAGGGACATTTCTAGAGCAATGGTTACCAACCGGTTTGCCGCGGCACTTTAAGGTGCCGTGAGATCGGCCAAGTTTGCCGCGTGATTTAATTTTTCTTATAAACAAAAAGACGTCAGTAGGGCCTACATAAAATAATTCTGAAGTCGAATGAATGACTCTCCTCCCCGAAGGATTGTAACACAGATTGATGCACCTGATGATAAATTAGTTACACTCCCGTCAATAGCATCGAATGTTTGTGCTCTAAGCATATATCATAAGTCTCACATTAACAAAACAAAACACCTTTTTTTGCGATTTCCATCGTAGTCCTCGGTTGTCTTAGGTCCTGTTCACATACAATCCGTTAGCGTAAGCGTTACTCGTAATGACATATTTTAAACCAATCACAGACCTTAACAATTTTCGTGGCTAAAATAAGGTTGTGTCTGGAGGTTTGTAATTGATTAAAATGTATTTCAATACGAGTAACGCCGACACTGACGGACGGTATATGAACAGGTTCATACTCTGTTGAATCCCGTGGCTGTTTTTGAATCTGGATTAATCTATCCAATTTTACTGTTTGTACTTATATGTTTGAATAGATGAATAAAATGAGCAATAGAGTCAGTATTTATTGGAGCTTAAATTCAACATGTTCCTGAAATATATTCCACTTTAATTTAATATTTAAAAATGAAAAAAAATTGTAGCAAAGATGCCCCAAGTTTCTAATCTCATTACCAAGGATGGCGGAAGCGTCAAAAGATCGGGAATCCCTGATCTAGCGCTCCCACCGTGAAATTCTCGTATTGGCTGGAAGAGACTGACTGTAATTTGTATTTCCTACCAAAAGATTAACCATTACAATGTTGGTGAATCGATGGCCGTGTTTGTAACACTTTGAAAGCCTTTTTGTACTTGATGTTTTTCTTAGAGAGTGAGAGGATAAATTGATATTTTTTGTTCCCTCAGGAGGATCTCTCGGCTGGTGATCCGCCGTTCTCGCCTCTCTGACCGGGGCGTGTACGAGTGCCGGGCGGGCAACGTGGTGCAGAAAGAGGGCGTCTCCGCCAGGGCGACCCTCCAAGTCACCAAGAGGAAGAGGAGAAAGACCACCGCGGCTCCCACCCCCACACGTGAGTATCGACTCGCACGAGAGAGGACACGTAAATCAGCTAGCACACACACACACACAGTACTATGGGACAAACTCAAACATTTTCACATAAATTGTTTCATTAGTATAAGTTGACTTACATGCGTAGTACAGCAATCTAGTAGCAAATACTATGTCCTCCTCTAGCTTTATATGATATCCTGTGCACGTTTTGTCACGGATTCCACTCATTAAGAACATACATTTTTGACGTCGTCATCACGAAATCAAACTTTTATGACATTCTGCATCATTTTTTCTCTTAGTTGAGCAGTCCATCTTACTGGCACGTCTTTTCACAATGATCCACAAATTTTCGATGGGATTTACATCTGGAGAATTACGAGGCCAATCCAAAACTGTTAATTTCTTTTCTTGAAAAAATTTATTTACTAGCTTAGAATGATGGCATGGAGCAAGATCTTGTTGAAACACACCAACACCGCCAGCGAACGTTAGCATAAAAGGCCCAATTTTGTCTTCTAGTATCTATATATATTATTTCTAAAAGGTATTTTCTTCTTTTATCCCTTTTTCTCCCTTCATACTTAACCAAAATCGATAAATGAGGTACCATTTAAAATATTAAGATCTCCGGTTCGAGCGAATTGTTAATTTAGAATGACACATCTCATTGTTTGTTTAAAAATCGAAGTATAAACATTATAAACAATTTTTCTTCCCCTAGATGGCGCTTTCTAGATTTTCTTATTTTACCATTATCAATCGCACTGAACTTTTAAATTTAAAAATCGTTTGCATTTATTATCATTCTGTGATTTTATTAATGAGTTTCTTTATTGGCAACATCCGCGTAGATGTACATTATTCTTTTTGCATGGAAAAACCATATATATTATTTCAAGGAGGCACTACAAATCAGCACTATAGTACCTGTCACAAAATTATCACTGTGAGTCACATTGAATTTTAGAATGTAGATTGCTTTTGAAGGATCTTGCTCATAAAATTTCCTTCCAATGGGTACCACCACATTGTGGCATTGGGGGAAACGAACATGCGGACCTACTTGCCAAGAAAGAAGCCTTGGTGGCCCAGAGACCCGCGAAAGCATTAACATTCCATTCTTTAAGGCTTTTAACAAACATGACTTTCAAACACAACTTTAAATTAGAAGCCGCGGAAGCATCTAAAGACAAGAGCTGGGCGATTCTTAATGAGAACACTACTTGTGTTCCTGATGACCCAAGAAAAGCTGCTGTTGCACGCTTTAGACTGTTAACAAAACATGACTGTCTGAGGTATCATCTCTTCAGTATTGGCTGATTCTCCTGACTGTAGTCTTTGTGACTCTCGTCACCTGATGACAGCCAAACATTTGGACGTGTGCTCTGCACTAAGTGGTTTTAATTGTATTGTCGAAAAATACTGGAGAGCTCGTGTACTGATGGCATAAGTGCTAATTTGTATGTGGCATTTGTTATATGAAAAATAATTTCTAGAAGGTGATTTTCTGTGACGATCCCTTTCTCTCCCTTCATACTTTACCAAAATCGATCAATGACGTATCATTTTAAAGATTCAGGTATCCGCTTCTGACGGATTGTTCTGAATGACACATTCTAGTGTTTGTTTAAAAATCGAAGTGAAAAACTAACTTTTGGCCCTAAAGTTCTTTATTGGATGCGTGAAAACAGCACAGTTAAATAGTGTGCACAGAGGTTTTGTCATGTAAACATCACATTTTCCACGAGTTTGCGTTATACTTAAATTTTATTATTGTCTACAGAGGTGTTTTGACGAGTACATATCTCTTGTTTCCCTGTTTTCTTTTATGTTTCACCTCCAATATTGTGGCCAAAGGCGTTTTGTAATTGGTTTTGTAATATCTTTACGCACCATTGTTATTTGACAAATAAACAATTGGTACAAATGAACCGGTTCTTCTTTCATCCTACTACAAAACACCAACCTCGCTATAAAATTTATCGTATTTTAATGGCATGCGAAAGGATCGCACGAGCCACCAAGTTGAAATGTATTTTTTGGAGTTCATCTTTCCTTCAACTGGTACTAAGCTGCCAGGTCCTCCAGATGTAAAATAACCCCAAAACATGTGCTTTTGAGGGTATATATATATATATATATATATATACACAAGCTAATAAGTGTTCCACGAACTATTTTCAGGCATTGTTTGATTCTTTTCATTTTCCCGCAGAATCCAGTCCTTGGACGACGGAACCTTGCCCTGTGACGGACTTTTGCAACAACGGAGGGACCTGCGTGTTCTACAAGGACGTGCAAGAATTCGTGTGCCAGTAAGTCTCCTCGTTAGCTAGCTTAACGGACTGGACTCAAACGTCACTGGAGCATCATTAGGATGATCACTTTATCCAGACAAGGACCTAATAACTTGTAATTATTAGGTTTCGCCCGCTGGTATAACTTGGTGAAGAGAATGCAAGTTTTCCTGGAGAGACTGGTGATGCTATTCATTCATACGCGTCATCCAGAGATACGCTGCGGCCGCACTATATATAAATATACAAAGGGTGTCCCAAAAAACCTTGAAACATTTTAAAAATTTATACAAAAAAAGTATACAAGGAAAGAACTAGAAACTCACCTATGTGTTAATGTATTTATTAAAGTTTTTTTCTTAGTATAGTCAATGAATTTCAATGTGTGCACCTTTTGTGTCATTGAGAACATCTAGTCGGTAATCAAACTGAGCCCATTTGCGTTCCAAAAGGGATTCCGCAACACATAAAATTGCAGCAATTATGCTTTTTTGAGTTGTTCAACACTGGACACTTTTTGGGGGTAAACTTTGTCTTACCCCAAAAAAGTCAAGGGGTGTAGTGCCCGGATATCGAGGTCGCTAGTGGACGCACCCTATTTATGTCTCGTACAATAATTTTCAACGAGGCAGTGCACCGTCTTATTGACAAATGATTTTGAGATATAAAAAGGAAATTTGTGGGACAGCAAAAATCTGAATCATGTCTAAATAAATTTCTTTTGTAACTGAAGAAGAATGGTCCAATCACACGATCTGTCATTAATCCTCAATTCTTTCGACGTCGTCTTCGGACGTGACCGGTCTCTTCCATTTTTGGCGATTATCAAGGACATTTCTTGTTTCCAGAAACGTTTTATGCCAAGCTAAGAGGCTGTTACGACTTGGAGGACCTTTTCCAAACTTCGTGTGAAGGTTTCGTCAGATTCCAGTTTGTTGTACCAGCCAACACATATTGCTTTCTCTGATGGAGTAGCCATTTTATGGACGGAGTAGCCATTTTTCTCTCACGGAACAACTAGTGCCACCTGTTGAACTTTTTTGACACAGGAAAAATCTCTAATACAGACAGTAACACATCTGTGAATTTCCAGTTCCTACCTTGAATACTTGTTTTAGTATAAATTTTTAAAATGTGTCGAGGTCTTTTGAGACACTCTGTATATATATATATATATATATATATATATATATATATATATATATTTATATATATATATATATATATATATATATATATATATATATATATATACTCGTATATACACTCTGTCACAAAAAAATATATGCACCCAGAAGGAAACGAGCTACTACTCCGAAACATAGCATGTGTGTAGTGTATAAGGAGATAAGCAAATAATTACAAATTCAGAAGAACATACCGTTTTATTAAGAAGATATGGCATGAAAAAGGTTACAAATCAGTAAGTAGTAAATCCACCTTTTGCAGCTGTACAAGCCGAAACACGGAGTGGCATCGAATCAATGAGGTTACTTACGACCTCCTGCGGGAGATCATGCCATAATCTTTGCAACTGGGCAGTTAACTCACCAGTATTCTGGGACGGCTGCAGTTGCCTTCCAAGCACGTCCCAGACGTGCTTGGAAGGCTATTGGGGAGAGGTTCTATTGGTGAGAGGTCTGGTGTCCACCTTGCAGTCCATGAGAGTACGTCATAGCCTTGAAGACATTGTTGGGAGAGTCGCGCAGTATGTGGAAAAGCGTTGTCTTGCTGATAAATGGCACCTGGGTGACTTGATAACATAGACAGTACAAATGGCGTTAAAATCTTGTCCACGTAACTGCGTGCCGTCAAAGTGCGTTGAAGGACAACTAGAGGTGATTGTATGTCCCAACAAATCGCTCCCCCCACTGTCACACCTAGTGTAATCAACAAATACCGGTTCGGACCGGTGGCCTGGCCGCCTCCACACGCGTATGCGCTTGTCATCAGCATTGAGACTGAATCGGGATTCATCGCTGAAGATCTCACGCCTCCAGTCGGTCCATCTCCAGCTTGCCCGAGGTTGGAAAAAGTCCAATCGACATTGCCTATGATGTGGGGTCAGTGGTAGGTGTCTTAATGGACGTCGACTCCTTATACTTGCGTCGGCCAGTCGTCTCCGAATGGTTTCCCTTGATACCACCAGTTGTCTGGAAGGTGGTAAATGGCGTCGAACCGATTCTAGCGATGTTGTTTGTTCGGACGTGGCCTCTGTTATGATTGCGCGATCCTCGCGCGCATTTGTGTTCCTGGGACGCACTGAACCTCCGCGACGGTAGACTATCCCTTCCGTGATCCATTGTTGCCAACACTGAGCAACTACCATACCTCTCTGACCAAGTTGGCGGCCAATACGCCTGTTCGATCCACCTGCTTCTCTGAGACCTACTATACGCCCTCTCTCAAAGTCCGACAATTGTTCGTACTGTTGCCGGTTACGTCTCAGAGGCATCTCTAGTCACAATACCGTCCATCCATTTCGACAGATTTTTTTTTGAATAACCATATGGCACGAGCAAGCATGCTTTCAAACTCTCCCAGCTGCGCATCTGATATGCGCATAGCGCGCTTACCATTGTCTAATTCGTGTCGAAATTTTAATCATTTGCATATCTCTTACCACATTACATTCCTGCCAAGTTTCGTGATAGTAGCTCGATTTCTTCTGGGTGCATATATTTTTTGTGACAGAGTGTATATATATATATACACTGAAGTGCCACTGAATTAGGGATACCTACCTAGTAACGAGTTGGGCCTCCTCTGGCCTTGATAACAGCTGCCACACGACGAGACATAGATTCAACAAGTTTCTGGAAACGTTCCACGGGAATGGCTTGCCAAATATTGGCTAAAGCTGTCCATAATTCAGTAAGGTTCTTTGGTGCTCTGTGATGGCCTTTCACGCCTTGTTCCAAAACATCCCAAAGATGCTCAATAGGATTTAAGTCTGGGCTTCTAGGTGGCCAATTCATGACAGAGAAGTCAGGGGAATGCTCATCCAACCAGCCAGTAGCCAACCGGGACTTATAAGAGGTACAGTTGTCTTGCTGGAAAACTCCATTACCGTGCGGATAACAGAACAGCATAAACGGATGGAGGTGATCACCCAGAAACTCTACGTACCGAATTGCATTGAGGGAGTTTGGTACACGCACCAAAGATCCCAAACTGTGCCACGAAAAAACCACCCCAGACCATGATTGAGCCACCATGCCCTTGTACAGTTCCAGCCAGGCATGCAGGATCCATGGCTTCATGAGCCTGACGCCATATTCTCAGCCTCCCGTCGGCGTTAAGTAGTCGGAATCGAGACTCATCACTCCATGCTACTCGTTTCCAGTCCTCTACACTCCAGTCTCTGTGCTCTCTTGCCCAGGCAAAACGTGCATGGGCGAGTATAGAGCAATGGTACTCTCGTAGGTCGACGCCTCCCGAAACCCATACGGTGAAGCGAGCGTTGCACAGTCCATTTACTGACTGTACGACTGGCACCGTCATTAAACAGGGTGGTAATTTGAGCCAATGTTTGGCTTCGATGGCTACGTACAATACGCCTGAGCCGTCTCTCCCCATGCACTGTCAAGGCTAATTGTCCTTTGCAGTTTGCCCGATCGCTAGTTTTTTTTCCACCATCCATGTATTCTTGGTATACTCTTGACACTGTCGACCTTGAAAATCCTAGCTGTCTGACGATTTCGGAAATTGAATGGCCCATGCGTCGCGCACCTACGATTTGTCCGCGATCGAAGGCGTCTAAATCAGGTAGTTTACCCATACTGGCAATTCCAACAACTAATTCAGAACAACTACAGTAAGCGCTATATATGCAGTTACCACAGCGCCCTCAGTTGCGCATACATGATGCGCAGCGCTACACAATTTGCATAGGCTTTGCTATCCCAAATTCAGTGGCACTTCAGTGTATATATATATATATATATTTATTTTACTGTCAAAGTCCGAAGTCTGGTGAATTCGCGACATGGCTGGCTACTTCTAGTATTGGCCGAGTCACTTGGCCAAAGCTCGAAATAATCGAGGATGGACGACTACCTCGTGCTTTGGCCGGCCTATTCCTGACAACCAATGGCCGGTTTGTGAATTGCCCAAGAGAAATGATCCTTTTCTCTTTGATTTAGAAGGGATTTTTCATCTACTTTGATTCAGTTGAAGAGGTTTTCCCATTAGTAATACTATGAATTAGAACTGGTAAGATCCACTCCCTTAACTGCATTATCAAGCTCGGGATTCTCGAACTATTCGTGGACTGGCCACGAGCGCATTGCGACTAAACCTCGAAATAGTCGTCCATTCTCGATTTTACCAGACTTTGGCCGATGATAGAACTGGCCAGCCTTGTCGCGAATTCACCAGACTTCGGACTTTGTCCATAATATATATAAATATATATATATATATATATATATATATATATATATATATATATATATATATATATATATATATATATATGTATGTATGTATATATATATATATATGTATATGTGTGTGTGTGTGTGTGTGTGTGTGTGTGTGATGCGCTCGGCATACGTGCACGATAAACTTTAACTTTACACTATGTAGCGGAGAAGAAACATAAACATGTAGACGTAGCCGGAGTGTCAGGAGATGAAGACCATTTCACGAGAGCTGTTGACACATCGGAGAAGAAACCCACATAGAGATGCAAGGCATTGAAGGGACACACAGAACAGAGATGCGACGCATATTAATTTATTCCGGATTCTAATGTAGACAAACATTATTCAGCAAAACACAGGTATCTTGGCAATTGGACACACACAATAGCAACGCCACCGGTCCCTGCCGGGGCGCATTCAGAACGCAGATTTTTACATCATATTGGACAGCAGGTCCGACAGCAACGAGAGTTAGACACGAAGAGACAGAAATCTTCTGTTCATGCAATATTAAATGGGTGTTTGGTGATATTGACGCCAGAGGGCCTAAACTACTTAATATTTTAATTGGGCGTCTTTAGATTCGTGGAGTTCACGTGTCCACTTAAGTTTTGCCCGGGAACTTTACTGCTAGATCCCG
The DNA here is from genome assembly GCA_907164885.2 of Dolomedes plantarius. Taxonomy (NCBI): domain Eukaryota; kingdom Metazoa; phylum Arthropoda; class Arachnida; order Araneae; family Dolomedidae; genus Dolomedes; species Dolomedes plantarius. Next base: position 134,133,780 of record OU015490.1, on the reverse strand, counting down.
CGCTGGTTAGAACCGCGAACTATTTATCAGGGTGCATTATATGTGGCCATAAAGTTCTTGTAAAGTGTGGTTTTGACGCTACAGAACCCATAAATCCAGAGTGGTTCGAGGGCTCTTCAAGAATTTTGACATTACACTGACATTCGGAATCTCATAAACTTCCTACACTCATATCTGGGGATGTTATTGAGTTCAGCTACTTCACATGCCTGTATAATGATCTGCAGGGCTAATATAAATTATCTTATTTTACTTTTAGGTAGCAATTTTAGAAAAGGGATCGTGCTTTATTAACAGGATAATTTTAAATATGCTTTAGATATATAATGGTGGGCCGTTATTATCACACACACACACACACACACACACACATATATATATATATATATATATATATATATATATATATATATATATATATATATACAGAGAGAGAGACTTATGTATGGTGGCCAGTCATGGTTCTGAAAAAAGTGGCCGTTGAGAACAGGTTTCGTAGATTACACTGACTCTATGAAATCTTGAATCGGTCCTGAACAATATAGGGCCGTTTACAAGTGTGGCCGGCTAGAGAAGTTTCACTATATATATATGGGTGTGTTTTGCATGAGAGCGCGTAGCGATCCATTGGATAAATTTAGCCGCGCGGAAGTTGACACAAGGTTTAGGATTTCCCCCCACCGGCTTCTTAAAGACTCCTGCCACCGAGTCTCCTCTTCCCCCCCCCCGGTACAAATTGCTTAAAATGTGCGCGCTCTGTCACTGCGTGTCACGTGACAGTCTCCCTCGCATTCTATAATTTACTGGAAATGAGCAGCAGTGCCGGGGAGTCGAGAGAGATCTTTAACGACTCTCGGGGTTTTGCACGATGTTTGGACAAGACGCGGACCGTTGACGGAGTTCTGTGACCGTGTGCTGAGAGAAAAGCAGCGTTTTGTTTGGGTCGGGGTATTTTCATAGGGTGACAGTTCTGTTTGATAAACACCGATAATACTTGAGGCTTCCGGAAACTTTTCGAATAGACTGTTGCACGCAACGCCGGGCGATCCGTCATAACACTAGGTCTCCGAAAGTCTTAACCAATAAAACCATCAGTTAGAAAGGAGCACGTTGTCTCCAAGGTTGGCAGATTTCGAAAGAGCCCGTTTCTTCTGCGAGGTAGCCGACTTGAACTGGGAGCTATCCCTTTTCTATTGTTCGATAAAAATTCCCGTTTAGGAACTTTCTCTTAAGACTGCTGGAGTAGGATGAAAAGTCGTGAGAAGCGCAATAAGCTCAAGGACTAGGAACGATATATCTACTCCGATTTGTGCCATTTATTACGAATGTATGTTTATTGGTTGGTCAGTACGAATGACACATTCTGTATTTTGTCTTCCAGCTGCGCCGAAGGTTTCGTCGGCCTGACATGTGATTACAAGGATGTGCGGGTGACAGTTGGAGAAGTGAAAAGTAAGTACCATTCAAAATAAGATATTAAACGGGGTGGTAAAACGTAAGTCGAATGTTATAGAGTTTGAAGTTATTTATAAGCCCATAAGATTTAATTATGAACCTACACTCCAATACTATGAAACGGGACTTGTCTCTGACGTGTTTGAATATCTCACTGATGAATGGCTGGCTAATATAATTTCAATCTCATCGCCTTTCGGTTAAAGACTATTTAAGGCGCTTTGGTTGATTGGCGATGATGTTCTTAAACAGAGTCGCGTTTACGGGAGGTATAATGTCCTATTTGAACGTTGTTTTTGATACTGTGGGAAAAAAATGAGTTATAATGCAGTTAGTTACAGTGAGATACAACACAGATGCATGCATGCGTACGTACGTGGGTTTGTTTACTCTTAAAAATGAGTAGATAGCTGCAATAGTTGATTTTCTAAACAGGATTAATGAGAAATTATAATCAAAGTGATTGTTCTTTAATTCGCGAATAAAGTAGGATTCTTTTATACGCTATGCTGAGGCCCGAGGTCTCCTAGTGGTTAGTTTGACGGGATCTGGGACTGGGGGTGTTCGGATCGAGTGATCACTGAAGGCTCTCGTCGGGACACACACACACACACACATATATATATATATGTGTGTGTGTGTGTGTGTGTGTGTGTACAGTCGATTCCGGTTAATCGAACCAGCCGCTTATTCGGACCAAATCCCGTCTTGTAACATAAGGCATGTTCGTTTAATCGAACCAGCCGGGAATTAGGACCAAAATGATCGCGTCCCGATATGATCCGATTAACCGGAATCGACTGTATACACCCAGCGTAAACACGCCGAGTACCTGTGGCCAGAAAAGCCCCTCTGTGGGGTTTGTAGGGATGGAAGGATGGTTTTAAGCCCACCAGAGGTCGCTCCTTGGGGGTGGTAGCCTATTCGACCCGGGAAGGCCTTAGTTCATTGGACACGAAGCCTAGTAAGTAAAACGGCGGTCATTGCTTCTGAAATATCCCGAAATTTCTCTCTTTTTAAGTGTGTGTGTGTTGTGCGGGTGTTTTCTTTTTAGATAATGTTTTCCATCTGCGAGCGCACACTTGTTTGTTATCTGTTGATTAATGTCCTGGTTGTTATTTTTGAACTGACATTTCTGATGTATTCGCAGATTACAGTTCTCGGGGTGCCACACCATGACACGTCACGAAGGAAAGTGGTATGTTGTTTTGTATGGCATGAGCATGCCGCATGAATCACTGCATGGCCAAAATAACCGGCTTGCAATCAGAGAAGACCGCATGCACCTCTCTTCGGAATCGGATCATGTCTGATTTTATGCCACTTTTAACCGCTTCCGCTGACTAAACCATGTTGAAAGCTTCTTCCGGAATAAAGTCATAAATTTTGTTGAATGACAAACACTGAGACACGGCAGTCCCAGAACTTTGTTCACCCTTTGACGAGTTAGACTCGTCATTTATTTTTTTAAGCGTGGTGATAAATGACGAGTCTGACTTTTTTAAACACCGTTTCGAAATTTTAAACTTTCATGTCTTTGAATTCCGGTTTCTGTTTCATACAAACTGAAACGTTTGAAATATATATACAGTGACACATCTCAATGGTGGCCAGAAATGGTTAAAAAAAAAGTGGTGTTTCGAGGGAAAGCCGAGAAAAAGAGGGTTTCTTTCATAACATTGGCTCTATGAAGTTTTGATTTGGTTCTGAGCGAAATATGGCTGTTTAGAGGGGTAGCCGGCTACAAAAGTTCCACTGTATATATATATATATATATATATATATATATATATATATATATTCACTGGTGTAAGAAATTAAGATAATTTGCAGACTCATTCGATTTTCTCCATAACTACTGTACCGATTTTAATGAAATTTATTATGTACATACATTGATGCAATACAAAACAAATAACCATTCAATAATTGTAATACACAAGCATGATCATGCGTAAAACACATTGGAGTCGGAAGTTATGAAACAGCGGTTGCAGAATAAACAAAAAAAATGGGTTAATTCTTGGTGTTATTTTGCAGTAATCGGTTAATTTTAAATTGTAACAGTAAAAATGAGTAAACACCAACGTTTAGATGATGTAATGAGGTGGTGAATTGTGGGGAAGCTAGAAGCAGGCCAATCTTAAGTCCAAATTTGTAGAGAGTTCAATTTAACGCCCAGCGTCGTGTGTAACTTATGGAAACAGTTCCAGGATATCGGATCCATCGAGAGAAAGCCTGGGCAAGGTCGTCCAAGAGCCACGACGGCCAGAGAAGATTGGCCATTTGTCGAAGACAGATGGCCAAAGAGAAGAAGACGGCCATTTGTCGATTATAGCGAGGCGTAAGAGGACTGCTACAGCTTCTCAGCTCTCTCGTGACTTGTATGCAGCCACAAGAACCCGTGTATCAAGGGTGACTGTTTCCAAAAGACTTCATGAGAGAGGGTTGGTTGTTTGCAAGAAGACCTGCTGTTTGCGTCCCACTCACTTCTACGAACGGGAGAATCCGTTTATCATGGTACAGAGACCATAGAGATTGGAGTATGGATCAATGGGTGACCGTTCTCTTCACTGATGAGTCCCGGTTCAGCCTAAACACCGATTCTCGCAGTACGTTCATGTGGAGAGAACCAGGGACACGCTACCTACCCTCCAATGTCCACGAAATCGACCATTATGGTGGAGGAGGTTTAATGGTCTGGGCAGGCATCATGTTGGATAGCCGCACACCTCCTGTATGTATATATATATATATATATATATATATATATATATATATATATATATATATATATATATATATATACACTCATGGACAAAAAAATTAGCGGACCAAGAAGGAGTCGTCAAAATGAAACGAAATTTTACATACGTAATGACTACTTTGATATAAGTAAATGATAAGAAAATCAAAGAAAAAGGATAATTTATTTCAGAGAAAAAGGCAAAATAACGGAGGAGTTAATACTCCGTTGGACCCCCCCTCTAGCGTGAATGCACGATGCGATACGATCGGGCATTGAGTCATACAAGTTCTGTATGATGTCTTGAGACATTTCGTTCCATATTTGCTGTAACCTTGCCTCTATTTCGTTCAAACTCGTGGGATGCCTAACTCGTCGTCCCAAATGATCCCAGATATGCTCGATTGGAGACAAATCTGGGGATCGGGCAGGCCAAGGAAGGGTAGTAACAGTGCGGAGACAGTCTTGTGACACCCTTGCCGTATGAGGCCGAGCATTGTCTTGTTGAAAAATGGCTCCTGGGAGCCGTTGCATGAGTGGCAACACATGTGCTTGCAGGATTTCATGAACATACCGCTGGGCTGTCATGGTGCCACGGAACAATACTAGGGGTGACCGTGTATTGTAGGCAATGGCACCCCATACCATCACACCAGCTGTGGAGCGATGTGTCGCTGTACAGCAAAGGCAGGATTGAATCGTTCACAACGGGCTCTCCACACACGAACACGATTGTCATCACTGCCGAGATTGAATCTGGATTCGTCGCTAAAGACGACCTGGTTCCATTCCGCTGCAGTCCAGTTTCCTCGTTCGCGGCAAAACTACAAACGGAGTCGTCGATGGGTGGGCGTCAAGGGCAGCACACGTAATGGGCGCCGCGATACCAACTGTCCTTCAGCCAGGCGCCTTCGTATGGTTCGAGAAGACACAGAGGCCCCTAGTGAAGGTGCTACCTGTGCCAGGATGGCGACCGATGAAGCAGTTGGCTGTACGCGTGCATTTCTTACGATGTGGCGGTCTTCTCGACGACTGATCTGTCGAGGGCGTCCTGAGCCTGGTCTTCGTGTACATGACATCTCTCGGGTCCACTGGTCCCAACACCTCCTCACAACACAATCAGAGCGGCCTAATTGACGAGTTACTCGCCTAGCTGACCACCCAGCTTCCATCATCCCGACGATTCTCCCCCTCTCAAACTGCGACAACTGCTTATATTGTCTTCGAACACGGCGTAATGGCATGTCTATCTCAGCTCTTCCTTTGTAAATGATTCAGCACACTCAAACCAGCTTTGGTTACCTGTTTTATACTCCACAGAGTACGATGTTCAACGCCCTCTTCCGGCTATACGTAATGCGCAATCACGCTGCATTTCTAATCATTTGCATATCTCCCTGACATGTACCTTCATTGCAAGTTTCGTTACGATCCCGCAATTATTTCTTGGTGCGCTAATTTTTTTGTCCATGAGTGTATGTATATATATATATATATATATATATATATATATATGTGTGTGTGTGTGTGTGTGTGTGTGTGTGTACTTTGAAAGATGTCTTTGAAAGAGGCACTGTGACTGGTGTGAGGTATAGGGATGAGGTCTTGGAGCCCTATGTTCGCCTTTTCAGGGGTGCAGTTGGCCCTGAGTTCATTTTAATGGACGATAACGCGAAGCCACATAGAGCTCTTCTGGTCGACGAATTTCTAGAGAGTGAGGATATTCGCCGGATGGATTGGCCAGCCATATCTCCAGACCTTAACCCTATAGAGCCTGTCTGGGGCGCTCTGGGGGCAATTACAACTCGCAACCCCTCTCCGAGAACCATCCAGGGAATGAAAACAGCGCTTCTGAACGAGTGGGACCAATTGCCACAGGAAATGATATTCTGCCTCATTTCAAGTATGAAATCACGCTGCGAGACCTGCATATCTGTAAGAGGGGACCATACCCCCTATTAACCCATCTATTAACCCATTTTTTGTTTATTCTGCAACCGCTGTTTCATACCTTCCGACTCCAACGAGTGTTACGCACTATCATGCGTGTGTATTGCAATTATTGAATGGTTATTTGTTTTGTATTGTATCAATGTATGTACATATCAAATTTCATTAAAATCGGTACAGTAGTTCTAGAGATAATCGACCAAGTCTGCAAATTCTCTTAATTTCTTACACCAGTGTATATATATATATATATATATATATATATATATATATATATATATATATATATATATATATATATATATATATATTTACTCAAGAGCCCAAAAAATTGATACACCTGCCTAATATCGTGTAGGGCCCACATAAGAACGCAGAAGTGCCGGAACACGACTTGGCATGAACTCTATTAATATCTGAAGGTATCCATGAGGCAATGCACACCCTGAATCCTGCATCCTGCAGGGAAGTCCACAAATCCCTAGGAGTGTGAGGAGGGGGGGGGCGGATGGAGATCTCTTCTGAACAGATCTCTTCTGAACGTTACAAGGCATCCTAGATATGCTCAATAATGTTAATATCTGGAGATTTAGGTGGACAATAGAAGTGTCTAAAGTCCGAAGATGTCCAGGATGTCTGGATGCACTGGTTGTCTTATTGAATTCACTCATGGGTTAATCATTCAACAAAATTGGTACGTTCAGTCCTATCTTAAAGTTCAAGTATTTTATCTTTTCGTGAGGTCACTCATCGATGCATTGCAGTATCGTCGATTAACCATTCTTTGTGTTTGTGCTGACATAAAAATTATGCAGAGAGGTTTTTTTTTTATTTAAACTTTTATCTTATTGTGAAACATGTATTCCCACTTCATGGTAATACTAAAAATTCAGATATCGCATTTCTTCCAAGTTACAATTGCATTCTAATGCTTACTCCACACCAACGGCGATGGAGACGAAAATCATGTATCTTCGTTGTTGTGCATGCGTATTACAAACAAATTTTCACTCCCCGCTTGGTCTCCGTCTCTGGTCTCTGCGGTTTCAAGTCTTCAAAACAGTTCAACTTTTGCCTCTGTCGCCATGCTCGACAGCCTATCGGAATAGAAAGAAAATATTATGCGCATGCGCAAATAAATTGCCTCATCTCCCCGTCTCCTGGCGGTGTGAAGGCTTTTGTGACAGCCACAGAGACAGGTGGCAAGATATGTCTGTCTTTCGTTGCTGTCGCCGTTGGTCTGGAATAAGCATAAGCCTAGAATATTTAAATTGCTACGGAACTTTAAAAACACTCTCTGAATTAACAAATAAATAAACGTATTAAAAGCAGGATGAGGAAAATTAACAATTAAATATTTACCATTCTTCAATTTTATTTTTCTCCGAAAACTCACTTTTGCTTAATTGGGTTGTCCATCTATATGTTCGGAAAATCGAGCATCGCCAAAATGTATCACATTTCTTTCTCTCCCTCTCTCTCTCGCTCTCTTTCTTTTGGGGGAGGGGGCGGGCAATGCGTTGAAATCAATAATGTCAGAAATTAATTGGGAAAAGAATAATTAAGTTAAATTTAGAGGGGGTTTAGGGATTAATCATTTTCGTGGCGCGAAAAAGCCACTAGTTTTCATATTTCAAGTCGCCCTACGGGGGAAATCAGGGAAATACCCCTCAGTAATTGACCTCAGTAATTGAGATTTTCAGTAATTGACCTTCGATTCGTGGTGAAATGAAGCTCCATGCAGAGAGATTATTTTTGGATACTGTGCAGGTTTGGCGGGAAGAAACTTCTAGAAATTTCTAAATTGGGCTCTTCGCATGTGCCAGGAGAGTGGACGCACGGTTTTGACCTCGAAATCGAGAGAGCGGGGGATAGAATTCAACGCCGACGGACGTGTGTTCATCGCGTCTCTAAGTTCAAAATGGCGAAAGCTGAACGCGCTGATTTAGAGCTTTGGTTAGCATGAAAAGGAAAAAACAGAATTGATTCAAACTATGGACTGATGTTATTATATTATTCTTCCACTAGCCACTAATATTAACGGATGATGACTGCATTTTAAGATGTGAGAGCAGGCAACTACACCCCTGTCATATATATATATATATATATATATATATATATATATATATATATATATATATATATATATATATATATATATATATATATATACACCAAGGGGAGAGAATTTTGAGCTATGTAACCTTTTCATGTGAAGTTTTAAACCTCAAAGCATTTCAGACGCATTTTTCCGTCTCTTTCTTTCAATTTGAAAAGCGTTAACGGCGAAATATTTCAACCACTGGTTTGGTATTCGAAAGCGTAAAAAATGTACCGTCTCTGACACTTCTGAATTCCAGGTTATAGGATTGAATAATTTATCTGTCGCAAACACTTTTCTAGCTGAAATCAAATACGCAAGAATACGTCTTAAACGCCTAGATGGTGTAACGACCTGAGTATGTGAAATGTGAATTTTCTTTTCTTTGATCCGTAATCTGAAATATGCCCCCATGGGTCAGTTTTAGCTGAACTCTAGAAAGAAGAATGCTAGGGAGGGTTGTGACGGAAATCTAAGGTTTTTTATGTCGGCAAAGATCATGCATTCGATTGGAAATATCACAAGGAGCCTCTTTATCTTACACTGCATGATTTATCTGCATTAATGGCTTCGCCTTGTGACCACTGGTCTGTTTAGCCCTTGGGTTGCCAGAGATGGTTGTATAGCTCCGACGAAACCAAAACTTTTGCACCTAAAATATGTTTCAGACTTAAGGCAGTTTCACGCAATGTCACTTACGCAACCACTTGGGAAACAAAATGGCGGAAAAATGCGTTTTACACATGGAGCTCTGGTATGCATATCTATACGAGTTTTAGAAATTTATACATTTAATTACAAAAGTTTTGCGCTGGAGTTCAGATGCGGTGTGCTGCATGCAACTACTGCCTTATTGTAATTGTTTTTTATTTCTCTTCCCCCTGGTTGCTTCCGTAATGAAGTAGCCAACAAGTCTTGAGATGTGTATAACAGAAGGTTCTCAGCTCAAATGCTTGCGTCACTGGAAAAAAATAATTATTATATGCATTTTTTATGGCAGCCCTTTGGGATAGCTTCCTTTTGCACGGTAGATCTAGTGACCATCGAATTTTTCCCACCAGAAATCCACAACAATGATAATTTTAAGTAATTTTAAAGGAATAATTAGAAAAGACTGTGACAACAAACGTCTTGGTATTTCTAGTCTATATTTCATTTTTTCAAGAAGATAACGCCTGCTGAAATATAAAAATTCGGAATTAGCGTCGCTTCCCTTTCACTTAATTTTCCAAGCGTCGTAATCAGTGGATGCCTCTTTATTGGGTCTTTGATTCCAAATGACACCGAAATTGTTATCTTAAAGAGAAATTTAAAACCGAGACAATACTGGGTTTGAAAATGTTGTCTTCCCCTTTCCTCAATAAGTTGCAGAGAATCTGTGAGTATCCTAATGGAAGTACGCCAAAATTTAGTACGGAAAACTAATTTTGGTAGAAGAATACAAAATTTTCTCTTCCAAAGTTCTTTAGATCATTCCAGTTTTCTAATTTCACATGTTTAAAAGATGCCTACAGTTGAAATTTGGGGACAGATTTCAGTCGATAAAATTTCCAAAATGCTGGCTGAAAATAAACTCAATCTTTGAACTTCACTGATGTACTAAAATCGAGAATGTTATGTTTTGACAACAGACGATCATTTCAGTTTCGAACAGAATCGACTAAATGAAGGGTATCTGACGCCGTGGGTGGCAAAAATAATAATAATAATAATCCCATTACGTCAGATGAATTTCTTTCTGCCTGCAACAAAACGATGTCGTATCTATGGTGTATTATCGGCCATGATGGCAACTTTGTGCGTCAATAACTAATCTTAGTCCAGTGTGTACGACCACCATATGTATCGACGTGCGGTAAACGTTTTAAAGAGCTCCTATTTGTATGAGTGTCAGATTCCTTATCAGACTGCGATCAAAACACTCGAAACTTGCACTGAAAAACTAGACTGATTGGCGATCTTTTGGCGAGGGAGGAGCGAATATCAATCAACGTCGATATCTCCCTCAATCACCACGAAACGAGAATTGCTTGACACTGCTCTAATGCTTCTGCTAACACATAAGAAACAACATTTTTTTAAAAGAATTTTTTGCTTTGATTTTGTGTGATTTGCATGCGTTGCGATTTTTGCTCAAACTTGTGACGACCCTAATCCAAGTGTTCTCTTTCTTTCTCTTCCTCCATGCAGATCTGGATCCGAATCATGATCGTCTGCTCATCATCATTGTGATTCTCTTTCTGGTTTTCTTTTGTTTACATTGGGCTAGCTTCGGCATCTGCTGGTTATGCTGGTAAGTATGCGTCACGTGGTCGCTGACGTCACGTCAACAGAGTAATCTGGTACCAATAGATAAAAGAATTGTACAGTACCTGGATGGTGTGTTTTATTAAAATGCTCATTTTGCCGACACCGGAAGAGAAATACGAATGCTCTATGAATATTACATTTTTTCAAGTTATATTAATTGAATGCGCTTTTCCCTATCAATTCTTGTTTGTAATGAATTACCTACAAGAAAATAACATGACGTCATTTGCGATTAATCGAGTCATTGATAAGAAAAGAGGGCACTGATTTAGGAACGCACACGATTATGTTAGAATACGACCCAATAATAAAGAAAAAAAAATTTCAGGTAGTTTCTTGTAACGAAACTACCGCGGGTCACTGCTACTGGGTTTGGCACGCTTCCAAAATTATAACTCGCGACGCAGTACGGACACTTTTTTCTTCCTGGAGGACCGTTATTGAGGAACGTAATCCTACGTTAAAAATTCGTTTTCATATATATATATCGGAGTTTCTACGCATCAGATTTCATTATGAATCGAGAGTTGGGCAGACGTACTTTGGAGCAAGCAACACACTGCTGACAGAAACAGAACCATCTGATGGCATGTGGCATAAATATATAATACTTCGATCTGAACGTAGGTCAAAAGAATTAAAAGGAAGATTGAGGGATTAACAAGCAATTGCAGTATGGCCAGATGGAGGACGGTTCGTGTTTTATGATAGCTTTCTAGGCAAGACATTAAACAAAGTTTGGTCCATGAGGAAAAAGTATTTAAGCTATTGAATACTAATTTATAATTATGAGTGTGTGTGTATGTGTATAACGAATGTTATCGTAGCTTTTCGATTCAAACTTACCCCCCGCGGGGTGCATTTCGCTTCCATGAGTTATTCGCGGCAGGTCGCGATCGGCAGCGGGCTCGATTCTGGGGCGAGTCCCGATATAGAGATCCGTCACCCGAAACCCGAATTCGCGCGGATTCGGTAACGCCATGTTTCGGGGGAGGGAGGGGGGAAATGTCTCCCGAGCTGAAAGCCGGTCTCTGTCGTCCTCCTGACGAGTTCATCACTTATGACACAATTTTTTTGCTTCTTCTTCTTGCCTTCAGGTAAAAAGAAATTTCACAGGCGAGAACCCTTTCTGAAATATATTTAGAATGATCCGTCCCGCGAGCAGAAGAATTTTTTTTACGCTGCAGGCACTCTCCGGCGGTAACTTCTGTGAAACTTCCGTGAATTATATATATATATATATATATATATATATATATATATATATATATATATATATATATATTAATTATACATATATATGCAGTGGAATCTCGATCGATCGTTTTCCGAATCATCGTTTTCCCGTATGTGTCGTTCATTTCATCCAGTCCCAGCGATCATATTGCTTTGTTATGTTCCCGCATCTATCATTTTTCCGCATTCATCGTTCATTTCAGGCGGTCCCTTGAAAAACGATAGATCGAGATTCCACTGTATATATATATATATATATATATATATATATATATATATATATATATATATATATATATATATATATATATACATACATACATATATACATACATATATACATTTATATATACATTATATGCATATATATGCATATTTGCATATTACATCACGGTATACTCAAGATGCAAATTTCCTGTTGTTTGGTTTCTTCCTTCTCGGTGTTGCATTTTGGATGGCCAGCAGTGTAGATAGATATGCGTGTATGTGTGTGTATGAACCACTTAACTCAGTCGTGGAACAGTTGATTGAAAATGATGATTTTATTCAGATGATTTTTAATTTCTTTCGAAAACATATAAATATATTATTATATTCATGTATCTCCTCGAATAAAAACGAAAATTGGAAGAAACAGATGAATAAATGTCTCAATCAATTTGCTCTGGCGGAAGTTGATTTTTATTTTCTCCCCATGTAGTTTCAGAAATCAACCAACCAAGAACTGGGGAAAATTCCGAGAGATGGCGCCACTACGAAGGTTTTTCAAGAATAAAAGTTACTCAAGCGAGGATAGAGTATCAGTCAACGTGAGTATCGACTGTGTTTCTTATTGTTAATTAATCTATCGTTCAATTTCAGCTAAACACCCAACCACTCATTATATAAATTCCGTGGGCCGATTCCTCGCTGCATAACACTGTCCAATTATTGTTAATCGTATTTTGGAGCTGATCACTGTATCTCTGAAACCATAAGGCTTAGAAAGCTAAAATTTTGCAGAGTGGTTCCTCCTAAGGTACACGTAGAGGAAACACAGAGGGGATACACACATAATACATGTATGTATGTATGTATGTATGTATGTATGTATGTGTATGTATATATATATATATATATATATATATATATATATATATATATATATATATATATATGTAATGTATAGGTGGCGATGAAGCATCAGTTTAGGAAACTCGTGATATTCCACACAGTTCGGTAGTCATGGCACAAGGTAGGGAGGCAAATGGAGAGGGGAAAAAATAGACCGGATCAAGGAAGAGGCGCTTTCAATTCGATGAATCTTTATTTTCAGTAGTTTCCGGGGAACATCCATTAGAGTTGGACGGACACATCGCGCGGTAGCGGGGGACGGTGTCCCCGCCCGCACCTTTTGACAGCAATGAACTTACATGTTTACTCGTTGAGAGCAGACAAACAAAAGACTACAGACGCGTGAAATTTCTCGCCCGCGTACGGGTCTATTAACTCCTAATTGGTTAGAAACGGACACGTGATTATGTCATCATGTCGGATGATGATCTCGCCAGGCTTCTAGAATATGTCCGTTATATAACGCTTATGTAAGGCTATCCGCATGTGGCGTTAGGAAAAAAATACTAGATTATTTTGGTTGGATTTAGGTCAAAATCAGAAAAAAGGGACGGTGTTCTGTTGCGTTAAGACAAAAGAATTTGGAAAAGGCGTGTTAATAATGAACAGGTTTGAAATTTATTTCATATATATGTATATGTGCATATAATATATAATATATATATGTATTTATGTGCATATATATATCATCGGTGTTCTGTAAAAAGGGCGAATATGTACGTAAATTTCTATGGTTATTCGCCCTTTTTGCAGAACACCGACGATATATTCGTTATCAAGTTACGCATACATCATCAACAACAACAATTCATATTGCGCGTAAATGTTGTCAAATGTTGTGTGTGTGTATTTATATACATAAGAAGTAAATGTTGAATCTCCCGTAAGTAAGTTTCTGTTGCCCGATAGAGAATACGTGAAGTGCCCGTGCAGAATGGTCGAACTTTTCTAAAGAGGAAAAAGCAAGGGGGGGACCTGACTTTTATACCCAGTTTGGATAATGAGACGGTGAAAGGCAAAGTGGTGTAAGTCCAAAGCGTTTTACTGCAAAAACTACAAAAAATTCCACTATAAATTGAACAAATTATAATTCATAATAATTATTATAATAATGCAAATATTTAATTGGAATTCCACTATAAATTGAACATGGAGATTACATTTTTTGTCCTCAAATTAAAAAAACTTGAAAATGTGACTTACACCACTTTGCCTTTCCCCGCCTCATATATATAACATACTAGCTGAGTCCCATTGATTGGTGACGAATGGCATTACTATCACCCATTATATCATTTGGTGATGTTAATTTAAAGTAACTTTACTGCTAAAGTGTTCGTCGTTCCTCAGGGTTTTAAGCCCCTTTAAATTTTGAATTCCTTCAAGAGTTCTTTTAGTGAGCACCTAGGATCTTGTTGGATCCATCGTGCCAAATTCCCTGGTTCCACACATCAGTCAGTCGACGTTGGGGGTGTCAGCCCCCTTAAAGTTTCGGTTATAAGAAGATATCTCAATCACCACTGGGGGCCACAAGGCGGCCACACCCGTGTTAGGAAATCCTCGAGGAAAAGGTCTGCACGACTTCCGTGTGAAATGTTCTCCAATCGGGATAAAGTCTCGGTGCTTCCCCACGCAAGACGGAGGAATCCTCAAAGATTTCCTATACGTGCATGTACCCATAGAGGAACCACTCTGCATCCATTTAGCTATCTAGGCCTTACGGTTTCAGTGATCAATCAGTCAGTATTTTATTTTGGGAGTTTAAACCCCTTCAAGATGAAACTTTTTAAAAAGATCTCTAGGGAGCACCTAGGGCCTAAGTAGATAGAGAAGAAGTCTAGAGACAGAGTCCGCCGTTAGCCAGTGTTTTAGGTTGGGGATGTAAGCCCCTTTAAAATTGGAAGTCTTAGTAAACCCCCTCGATTCCAAGAGAAACCACCACCTTGCAAAATAATATTCCTACTCTGAATGAAACTTCCAAGCGAAAAGCGTATACAGGTGGTTATCAAAATAATGGAAACATTTAGGAATAACATGAAATTCTTTATTAATATGGCATAGGACCATCTATGGCATTTAATACCACTTGAATTCACTAAGAATTGAATTATGCAAGTCATGAATAGTGGTTAAGGGAATATTATACCATTCTTTATGGATAAATCGTCAATGTTCTTGTAGAGATGCTGTTGGTGGATATCTATTCCTGACTATCCTCTAAAACACACCACAGCAGTTCGATGATATTGAAGTTTAGGGACTGTGCGGGCCAGATAAGATGTTTGACTTGGTCTTTGTGTTCCTCAAACCACGACCTGACACGTCTAGCTGTATGGATAGGAGCATTATCATCATGGAGAACGCCATCTCCTGCATGAAAACTTTTTTGCACCATAGGATGTATCTGGTCGGC
Organism: Dolomedes plantarius; assembly: GCA_907164885.2. Classification (NCBI taxonomy): domain Eukaryota; kingdom Metazoa; phylum Arthropoda; class Arachnida; order Araneae; family Dolomedidae; genus Dolomedes; species Dolomedes plantarius. The sequence continues at coordinate 134,118,453 of OU015490.1, read as the reverse complement.
TAAAAGTTCGACATAGTCCTTCCCAGTCAATCTCCCTTTCAGGGTTACAATGGATCCCTTTTGAAAACCATGAGATGTCCACCGAAACCCTGAGAACTTTTCCTCCGTGTTTGACAGCTTGCATGATCATACGCTTGTGTAGGTGTTCTTCAGACATACGCACGTCCCGTTGCGGGGAACAAAGGGAACAATGATTCGTCTAACCAAATGTCATTTTGACGTATCACTCGACCAGGATTTGTGCTCGTGGCACCATTGTAGAGGACGTTTTGTATTCACATATGTTACAAGTGACTTAGGAATTACTTCTCTGCCTTTAATGTTCTGTTTGTGAAGTTTTCTTTTACCTGTAATGACCGATACTGGAGCCTGCAGATTAATATGGAGCTCTACGGTCACTTTGGCTGCAGTTGTCTTCTTTTTTGATGTCACAATCCGCTTCAACACTCGTCAGTCTCTTTCCCTTTGTCCACTATTCTGTTTCACAGAGGATGTCTTTCCGTGCACTCTGTATGCCGTCACGACTCCCGATATCATAGCACGGTAAACACCCAAATCCATGGGGAATATTGTAACAGGTACTCCAATTAGACGCGCATCAACAATTTGCCCTCTCTGCACGGTCTACAAGGTTTGACATCTTACGTTATCCCCAAAGAGCCTGATGCCTGTAGTTCAATTACTGCTACCTTAGAGTAGAATAATGTATACACTATATTCTATAAAAAAATACTGGTCCCTAGACTTTTTTTTAAGGAATACGAAGCACTTTCATAAACACCACTAATATTGATATGCATTTCCATTATTTTGATAGCCACCTGTGTGTGTGTGTGTGTGTGTGTGTGTGTATATATATATATATATATATATATACACACACTTGAAGTTTCATTTCCATTAGGAATCTTGATTTCGTTATAGAACACCGAGTAACGCACTCTAGTAAGTTGTGGGAGTCATTCTCTGCCGTGAGAACTCGTTCAATCCTACCAACGAACGGCCGGTTTCCTTTCGCCGTGTGTGCCGAGGGCGTTTCACTGACCGCTCGTTTCTCTTTCGTTCGCAGGTGGCTATGGAGCTCACGTCTAGTCAAAGCATCGCACACGAAGACAACAAAACCTGGCATGCTCCGGAGCACCCTCGTTCCGACTGACATCGCGAACAAGAAGCGACGACCATTGTCTCAGATCAAAGTCTCTCAGCAAGTCTATCGAGTTCCGGACACGTGCCTGTTTCTTAAAAAGTATAGACGAGCAAGTAAAATCAAAATACGAGTGTGTTTTGCGTCCCTCTTCATTCATTCATTTTCTGTCTTTAAAAAAGTATTTAATATATATTTTATCTTTCGTTACTATGTTCGTGTCCTTGTTTTTAAACAGATTTTTTTTATATTATGTACTTATTTTTTAAGCCTTTTTTCAATTTTTTTATCCAAGTATTACCTTCGTAAAAAAACAAAACTAGCTATTGCTGGACTACGAGGAGTTTATTTTTTGCAGGTAGCTATCAAGTTGAGTAAAATTTTAAAAGTTTCGCTGGATCACCTGCTTTCAAAATTCTTCGAAGTTTTTATACAAATTTGCGAGGCGATGGCTCGATTCTGCCGTTCGGCAAACATGCTTGGCAATTTAACCTCGGCAGTGGATAGGACTGTTTAAGATATCGATGAATCTTTATCACAGATAAGGCGTTTAATTCGCATTGAGTTGCTGTATAACGTTTCGCACTAGAAGAGAAAAAAAAAGAAAAGTCATTTTGAACAGCCCAAAAGAGAATGGATGTTTATGTCGGTCATTGACCGTGATGAAGAACGAGCAGAAATCGACGCAGGTGGTCCGTTCACCCTTCTGACCGTGCCTTGTCGGCAAAAGACATTTGTAAAAGCATGATGAACTTTCATTAAAATCACTAATTAGATAATGTGTGAATTTTGAAAATCAGACAGAAATGGACAAAGAAAATCTATCCAATCAGGCAAAATATTTAAAATCAGAAAATTATTTGCTTTATGATGTTTAGCCCTAGAAAAAATATTAGTGTCATTGACGTCATTTTAAAGAGCCCGTTCAAGAAACTGTCTTTATAGTGGTCATATGCCGCTTTCAAGAACGAGCAGAAATCGTCGCAGGTGGTCTGATCACCATTCTGACCGCGCCTTGTCACCAAAAGACATTTGCAAAAGCATGATCAAAACTTTATTTAAAACCAGAAAACAGTTTACTTTACATAAGATTGTCATTTAAAAAAAAAATAAAATATATTCGAACAAACTGAACACACGTTCCGCTTTTAGAGAATGACTTAAAAGCGATAAAAAGTTTCCAGGTGTTATGTTCTGCTGAAGCAGTTGTGCCGTTTTTCTTTTTCTTTCCTGTCGTATCCAGAGGATTCGAGATGAGTGCTTCTAGTCTGTAGCCGTTCACTGGAACCGCGCGTTTCAGGGTTTTCTCCCAGTCGAACACGTAACCTACTAATCTGTAAAAGAACAAACAAAAAATGGTGTCTATATTTGTGTTCATGTACAAATTTCTGTAAAGAGAATGCACTGTTCACTTTCTTTTTATATAATTATGCTTTGTATATAAAAGATTTATGTCGGGGAAATACCAAATGTTGCCGAAATGTCAATTTTTCGACTCATTGTACGAGGACGTTATTTAAAATATGTTTCATTCGGAATCTGAAATTGGAATAAAATTAATTGAACATCTGCTCTGTCTACTTTATTGTCTCCTCCCTCTTCGCAGAAAAGGGTCACTCAAAGAAACTCGAAGGGCCAAAAGAAACAGTCACAAATTGGGTTTCTTTCAGCTTTCTCTCGAAATCACACCTGTGGTTTGCGGACAGGCTCTAAAAATGCTACTTTCTTTTAGGCTGATTCTGCAAGCTTCAAGTAACTTACCAGCCTCTTAGAATCCACTCTACACATTTCATTGCATTGCTCTGGGGGTTGTTTCCTACAGTCAGTCGCCCGTCGTTTGAAGTAGTTGTTTCTCGTTCTGTTTCTTTTAACATATCCGTACACCTTCGGGGGTGATATTTTGAAGTTTTAATTAAAAACATGCAAGTGCACTATCAGTTTTCTATTGCTAGTTTAAAAGTAATGCTGCACGCAAACTCAAATTAGCAGTTAATCAAAATTCTAAACTGCTAATATGAAAATAGATTTCCCATTTTTATACACGACATTTAAATATATGTACTTTATATGTATAAAGAAAGAAATTTCTCAAATATTTGAGTTTTTGTGGTTAGAATTAGACCCTATTTATAGTCATTTCGTAGAGCTTCAAGGTCCCCCCTTAAACATTCCCAAATTACAGGAAATATAAACCATTCATAGTTCGACAGACAATTGAAATGACCAGGGAAAGTAACAAATATGAATACTGCATAAAGCATACTGCGGCACAACTTCCACGAGCAATGGCAAAACAGACTTCACAACACGAGTACAGGCTTTTAACTTTAACATGTCAGATGGTCGAATCCCATTCAAACACATACTAATGCCATTGTAAGCTGTGTTTTTAAAATTCTCATTTTATTGAAATTATGCCTGTAAGAAAAATATAAATTTTTTGCTATATTTTTAACTTACTATGGAAAAACAGATTTTTAGATATTTTCGAAACAATCAAAAAACCCATATGGTCATCGAAACCCCAGATCTGCGTTTAAAAGCAGAAGCTTGGGGGACCCGATCCCAATGATTTGACAGCTGTCAATTACTACGGACGTGAATCTCATTGAGCTAGTAAATGCTAAGTGGTTATACTTTAAAATTCTATTTAATTAGAAAACATCTAGGTGTTTCTCTACAGAAATTACCTAATCCCAGACGCATCATTTATGTCGTGTCAGTCATTTCTATAGGCATCGGGATTTTGACTCCATTAGAACGCTGAAGGGTGTTAATATTGCATCTTAGGCTTGGAGACACGCATAGTTTTTAAAGTTACTTTTCAGTTGTTTTTTTTTAAACGGGGCGTCAAATGATGGGTATGTACAGCTGCAAAATCAAAGCTTATAGCAGATGTCCCAATTTGAGTCAGTAACTAGAATCCGGCTAACTGAACATTGACTTAATTACGGGACATCCTGATAACTCACACACACACACTCTCTCTCTCTCTCTCTCTCTCTCTGAGAAGACGTCCACCACCTCGTCACGATCCTACCTTCCGGTGAGCCTATTATCAGTACTACGGGGGAGAAGGTTTAGTGTCGGCGAGGTCGAAAACTATTTGTTACAAGCTGATTAAAAAAATTATTCAAAGTTTCTTGAAAAACACTCATTGCATTAACAAACAGATCGTCTCAAATTCAGACTTTAAACAAAAAAATTCTGATCTTTAATTTGTACAATACTGAGAGGAAAATGTGTCAGATGGACAACATGGGAATGGAAGATCCGACGAATCTGCCTTTAAGCTGCTGGGAATACAACTTGTAAAAGAATATTTCAGGTAGTCTCTTTTAACGAAACTACCGCGGGTTATTAACGTAGAATTACTTATCGTTTGCTTACCTCTTTTCACGCATTTTTGGTACTTTTCTGTTTAACTGCTTACTGCTACTGGGTTTAGGGCACTGCCAAAATTATAACTCGCGACGCCGGACAATTTTTTTCCCCTCTCCGAAGAACCGTTATTGAGGAACGTAATCCTACGTTAATTTTTTTAAGATTCAAGTAGACTATGATTGGAAACGTGTCCTTCATGGGTTATCACTGCCGTGAGCGAATACAGTGGGGGCCACTACAAAGCATCCTAAAAGGTAACCGTCATTAACCATAATTTCACGACAGTTTAATAATAGAAATACAGCTCACAGCGACATTACTGTTTGAATGTAGTAAAATGATTCAAGTGGAGATCCTTTCGATTGAATCGTAATGCAGTAAAACCTTGTTTATCCGGATCAGATTGGTAGACATTTTTATTTAAGGGGACAAGGGATCTTCAAACTCGACTTTTTAAATTTAATTTTTTTAACTCTAAATACAAAATGGGAATAATCGATTTTCTTTTTTACTACATTGAAAACCCTTTGAATTTAAGATAAGGATTTTTTTATAGAATGACCGTTTTTCAAATTTCAAAAATGCTAACGTTCTTCAAAATGCTCTATGCACATTTTATATTAAAGTCTTTAAAATTTTTATTATAAGTTTACCATATGTATATAAATATGCTTTTATTTTCTGTGGTAATCTAAAGTCTTAAATATTTTTTTTTCTATTCTGCCTGTTATTTTTTCACTTTATTTTATGGTCTATAAATTTGAAAAATATGTGATTTCAAAGAATTATGCACAGTTTTATGACAAACACTTCAAATAACAATCCTGAGAAATTTGGAAGGTATCAGAAAATAAATACGCAAACCTTTTGAAAAATGTTAGCATATTTTGAAGAATTTTTTGATAAACAGGTCTAATTCCTCCACTAAATACTTGTTTGTGTATTCTAAGTATCTTCAATGTAATAGAAAAGAATTATACTCATGACGTATAGTGTAAAATATTGAAAATTAAACAAGTGAGATTGAAGGTCCCTTGTTCCCTAAGGCCGTCTGCACACGGGGCAACTCAAAAGAAACTGATAACCGACTCTAATCACAAACCAGTCCGTGTTGAGTCGTCCCGGACGGGTTTGTAACCAGTCGCGCCGTGTGCGTGGCTCCATTCAATTACATAGGTTACGACTCAACACGGACTGGTTTGTGATTCGAGTCTGTTATCAGTTTCTTTTGAGTTGCCCCGTGTGCAGACGGCCTTAATGTTCACATTAGATAATTTTTTTTAACTATGATAGCAAGAACGTCACTACAAGTACGCCAAATATTTGCCTTTTCAGTTTGATTCAATGTACAGTTCCTGCTTAGATTGTACAGTACATTAGGGTAATGAAATGGATGTTTGAGTTTAAAACTTTACTATACTTACCAATTCTTTGTTAAGAAATAATGCGAACAGTTTTATATATTTTTGAATGTTTTGTAAAAACTGTATATTTGTAACAAAACATAGCTTTAACGTAGTATTACATTCCTCAACAATCCTGCGGACAGAAAAAAATGTCTGGCGTCGCAAGTTATAATTTTGGCAGAGCGCCAAACCCAGTAACAGTAAGCAGTTAAACAGAAAAGTACCAAAATGCGTCAAAAAATATATAATGCAAGCAACGATAAGTAATCCTACGTTAATAACCCGAGGTAGTTTCGTTAGAAGAGGCTACCTGAAATATTTCTCATCGTAATAAATGGCAAGTCTGATTAGTAAATGATTTTGTTTTGCTTATCACCCATATTACCCGGATTATCTGGATTGCCTATGGTCTCAGTCCGGATAAACGATGTTTTATTGCCTATCTCCCTCTTACAAAACCATTCCAGAATTTCGGCAAGTGTTACATAATACCAAAGATGGATTCAATCATCCCAATTATGAAATGTTGCCGAACTTCGCGACCCATTTCACCATTATATCCCAGTCTCCTGCGTGCGCACATTAATAGAATCCAAAACAAATTCTATCAAAAGTGGAACCGTAAAACGGGTGGTCAATGATAACGTCCAATTTGTCACGCCTGGATACCTCATACAGACCTGGTGAAAGGAGCATACTGCATAAAGCATACTGAGGCACAACTTCCACAAGCAACGGCAAAACACGCAACATGAGTGACACTTTTCATGTTATACACGATAAGTACGACGCATGATAAGAAATAAATTCTGAAAATTTGGATGTGAAAGATGAAAATGGACTAAATGACAATAAAATAACTATAATTTAACTTCAATTATCTTAGAAAATGGGCTGTGTATTACCTTATTTGCAATGTATTTTTTCATTAAAATGATTTAAAAACATCTTTAAAAGAGCTGGGGTTTTTTCCTTGCAATCGGTGGGATGCATTCTGGTTTTTTTTCCCCATTTTTCTCACTGTTACGACCCATCTGGATCAAAAGTGTTCAGTTGCGAAAGCCTGTCAGCTCCTAAAAACGAGCATTACTTTGAGAAATGGTTTTCCGATAAACAATACCTACACCGCTAAAATCTGCTCTTTCAAGTGTTGAAATTGGGGGGAAATCAGAATGTCAGCCTTTTAAAATGTAAATCCTTCAGTCTCTTCACATTTATAATTGCTGGGCTTTAGGGAAGGAATGGACAGTGTACTATCTGGTTAGCCGCTGATATACAATCTATATTCCCCCAATAGACTTAAATCGTCAAATTTTGCGATTTTAATCTTATTTCATCAATCTTATTGTTTGATTACGAACTTCCTTTTAAACCATCACCAACGGGGTCATGTACAAAAAAAAATCTGATCTCTTTATCCAAAATAATACTTCATTTATTAAAAACTGCATGTACGTTTCTTCCGGCATACATATATAGAAAATGTTTTTAAATAAGTTTTTCATATATTGAGAAATATTTTTATGGGATAAAGGATGCGATGTAATACTATAACGCTTCATTCATTTCTCGGGGTTACGAATACGTTGATGTCACATACTGTTAAGAAAATTCGTAGCGATATCAAGAGGCATATCAAAGTTTTGATAAAACAGAAAATGACGGATTAGGTACATAAGCTAACAAAATAGAAAAGCGAGTGTAGTATTGTTTTGAAAATACAATAAAATTGAATAGAATCGGGCTATCCGGGAGTACACATCAGACATTAGATACTGGACGTAGCATCCACGTGCGATGAGAGTTTGACGCCGGACTTCAAATAACAGAGACACTATAAGTCAAAAATGACCGGTAGTGCAGTCATGGAGCGAAATCTGACAAACTACGATTTTTAAGCAAGAAATGTTTGCTTCTGTTTAAAAGTCTTTAAACAGGGGTGGCCGAGATAAACAGCGTTAAGAGACATTCGGAAATACCTAAATAGTCAGAAGAGCCAAAATTTGATTTTTAATAGTTTTGCCAAACTATACAAATCGGGCCTATACTGAGCTGTTGTAGTTTGTAGCCAGCTTTCCATACAGCTTAATGTTGATGTGTCAACGTGAAGCGTTCTTTTATCAACCAAAATGAAGAATAGGAAAATTCGCTGCTATAAGTTGTTTTTAAAAAAAAAAAAAAAAAAAAAAAGGAGGTTATTCGACGTACCACTCGTTTCAGTTTTGCAGCACGTTTCCGGTATTCTAGCGGATAGCCGCAGTTTGGCCGCCCTTCAAATATAATCTAAATCTACCCAATGACTATTCGTAAAATTTTAAGATTTTAATCTCCTTTCATCTATCTCATTTGATTGCGAACTTTCGTTTCAATACTCTACCCCAGGGGAGGGAAATTGTTTTGGCTCGGGGCCGCTTTGAGAAAACGGAGGTTAGCGAAGGGCCGCACCTTTTTAAAATTATTGCATTTATTAGTTAACTTTGCATTTCAGAAAAGATAAATTGTATCAAAAACCAATAAATATAAATAAAAAAGGGCAGTTTTTCTGGCTGTGCCTTGGCATGCCACGAAAAAATCTGTAGCGGGCCTCATTCGGCCCGCGGGCCGCAATTAACCCATCTCTGCTCTACCCCGTCCTCTAGATTTCGGGTTATAAAAAACAGAATGAAATAATCTAAGTTTGAATTCACCTTTATCTCACTGAAATTGTCCTCGTTAGAAGCAAGCTCTTTCTATATTTCTTCTCAATTATTGGATAATTGTAATTTCAAATCAAAGATTTTATTAAATTTTTTTTTAATTTTAAATAAAGCTGCAGTTGAACAATGAAACATTTTTCTTAATGCTAATCACTGTTTCAAATTGTCAACCCGCCTAAATTTGTAGGGTTTTTTTTTTTTTAATTCTTCTGTCTGGTGTTTTCGGTTAAATGATTTGTATTTCACAAGAGTCCGAAAATGGCCTTCAGCCCTTTAAAGTAGTTTATCTCGAATTAGATATGCAAGGCATACATTGAACACTAGGACTACAGCCAGCTAAGATGCAACTACTTCTACCAACTTCAGAGCGAGTCATTTTTATACCTTGGTTGTTCTAGAGTTCATCCTATCGCCAGTGAAATGGGTTCACGGGTGAAATATCCCGTAGAACAGGGTTATAGCTTTAGACTAAACAAAAAACCTAAATTTTAGAGGGTTTATTGTGAGTCATTGAATAAACCCTCTACATTACATTCACTGAACACTAGAACCACCTATTACTAGGCTATAACTATTTCTACAAATTGAACTGTAGAAAAATGACTTTCACTTCATCCTAATCGACGAGAACCAGTGAAATGGATTCACAAGTTAAATATCCTCTAGAACTGGGCTACAGAACTTAAAGGGTTTTTCAGTCATTGAACAGATCCTTTATATTACATTCACGTAACACCGGGACTACCCCCTGACTAATACTTGTAAACCCTCGATAATACATTCATTGAACACTAAGACTACCCCCTGAATAATGCTAGGAAACCCTCTACGTTGTAGGTGTACGGATAGCTTAAGAAGCAACGCAGTATAGCATAAAGTATCTCTTTCCTGGGTAATGAAGTCCCCTATGTAGTTTGTGCTATATTTCTTTCCCGAAAGCTCTACAGTACGTTCAGACAACAAAAAAAGGTGCTTATTCGAGGAATTTAGGCCCTGGATCTCTCTCAACGGTAGTTTTCTTGAGGAAAAATGTTTTACGGAGATTCTGATTCGTATTTTCACTCGGTTTGTCACAAAATGATTATTTTAGAATCCAACAGAGCCATTTTACTTTCAAATTTGTATGCAAAAAGTAAGCTATGTCATTATAACCAATACGTAGTCACGGCAATTCCGTGGTCAAGTTTGGAACCGCACTTCTCCCGAAAATAACGTAGCGTAAGGGCAAAAACTTACGCGTTTCAGATCGGACACAATCTCTTGTCCACTCTGCCCCCACGTCCAATTCTTCGACCTCTCCCCGCGAGACACGCTCGTTCCACCGCTTCCCGCTTCGCCCTCATTTCGGCGATCTCCATGGGGGTCTTGATGGTCTTGGCCAACTTTTCGAACTGGGCCCTGTTGGCTGCCATCACCTCTTGCACGGCGGGCGAGTTGAGATTCGACCCGTTGTACTCTGTCCTCCCCAGATGGATTCGTTGATCAATCCACCTCGCCCTGTTGTTCAAAGCATTCAGCCTGGCGTGCAAAATCGAAGTCGACTTATTCGGCCCAATCTCTTCGAGAGGGTTGGGCAGCTTTGTTGCGGGGACACTGGGTGGGGTAGAACGTTTCGCCTCTTCCGGGCATTTGCACCAATCCTCTTTCTTCTTTTTACCCTTTTCCATAGGCGACATTCTTGACGACTTCGAACGAAAGAGCGAGATTCGGGCAGCGTGAGTTGTCTTTATAGTGAAGCTCGGATGCTCTGAGTGTCAAGGTGTAACTAGTGACTTCATACGTCACTGGCTTATCGATAGATGGGATTGGTTCACGCGGAAATTTGAATAAGAATGTCGGATATCGCCAAACCAATAAAACCCGGGTTATTGAAGCGACGAAAGTGCAAACGGCTAGATTCTGCCACTCAGTAGAAATTATTTGTATTCGAAATGGACAATGAGTAGGGCCATTTAACACATTGTTGACCTGCTATTTTATTGACCGGTCATTAGCTACGCGGATTAACTCGTGTTAGAGTTGACATGAGCTAACTCGAGTTAGCTCTCAGCTAAATGCGAGTTAACTCGTTACTGGTCATCTACGTTTTTGCATGAGCTGATGAGTCTACTTGTGACCGGTCAACAATATGTTAAGACGATTATTCATGTCTGGATATCTTATGTTGACTCTTCAACGTGGATAAGAATAAAATTTTCACTTAGTTGCTTAATAACTTAACTGCAATTTAGTCCGATGTTTCTAACTAAAAAATCTAAGGGCCTGTTCACATAGGAGTCTGTTGCGTTGCGCTAAGGAAAAGATGACGTTGAGACGAAAATAAACCAATCATATGCCTCCAAACGATTAGCAATGAAATTTTTAACTCCTATGATTGGTTTACTTTCGTCTCAACGTCATCTTTTCCTTAACGCAACGCAACGGACTCCTATGTGAACAGGCCCTTATTCTCCCTCGTTAGGGCCTGCTCACATAGGAGTCCGTTGCGTTGCGTTAAGGAAAAGTAGGGATGCGACATCGATGTCGATGTTTTCAAAACATCGATGTTTTGATAAAAACATCGATGTTTTAAACATCGATTTATTGAAGCCGATGTTTTTTTAACATCGATGTTTTGTACTCGATGTTTTACGTTGTCTCGATGTTTTTTTTTAATGAAAAAGTACCGTAATAAAAAAAATACCACGCAGCATAATTTTCAAACTCAGTAAATGTAAGTCTGAATTCTGAAAAGGACGAATACAAAAGGGGGAATGATTCCTTAGCAAACAGACAAATGGCAATTAACAACCAATGAACCAAACAGAGCTCTTGGAATGTTCCTGACACTCCAGAACTTTCCATGGCATTTTATTTTACAAATAGTATATACACGAGTGCAACCATTTAAGTTGTTGTTTTGTTCTGGTTTTATATAAGTTGACGTTAATATTATTAGTAAGTTGCCTCCCAAAAGTACTGTTTGGAAATATTTTTACAAAACCTCTGACAAATTGGCGAAATGCAATATTTGCCTTAAGTCCCTCAAAACTTCTGCCAATACCACGAATTTATCTGGACATTTAAAAGCAAAACATGGAGGTATTTACAACGAGAATTTTGAGTCATCAATGTAGTCCAAAGCAACCAAGTTTTTGTCATTTGTGTCTGCCCAATCAGAGAGTAAAATTAAATCCCCCCTCCCCCCCACGAATAACGGAAGTACCATTAATGTTAGAGATTACTAAAACAGTTTTTAAAAATGGATGTTCTAAAACATCGATGTTTAAAAACATCGATGGTTTTTGGGCGATGTTTTATTAGCATCGATGTTTTAATATTGAATATCGATGTTTCAAAACATCGATGTTTTGTTATCGATGTCGCATCACTAAGGAAAAGATGACGTTGAGACGAAAGTAAACCAATCATAGGCGTTAAAAATTTCATTGCTAATCGTTTGGAGGCATATGATTGGTATATTTTCATCTCAGCGTCATCTTTTCCTTAACGCAACGCAACGGACTCCTATGTGAACAGGCCCTAATCCTTTTGCTGCCTGCTTTGACGTCATTTGGGTAAATTCAAACTACTTGTCTTCTTTTCCACCTTCAAAATACCCCCAGAAAATCCTCTGGAGTTAATGACTACAGTAAAACCTCGTTTGTCCGGACTAACTGTGACGACAGGCAATCCGGATAATCCGGGCAATATGGGTAATAAGAAAAACAAAATCTTTAACTAAACAGACTTACCGTTTATTACGATAAAAAAAAACTATGTTTTGTAACAAAATTACATAGTATTGTTTACAAGACATTAAAAAATATAAAAATAACTTTTCACGTCATTTCTTAACAAAGAATTGGTCAGTCTAAAAAAGCTTTCTTAAACTCGACAAAAATAATTTTATTACCGTAATTTATTGTACAATCTATGGATGAACTATAAAATGAATCAAACTGAGGTTTTACTGTACAGAGATAAAATTTGGAGAAAAATATCAACTTCTCCGCGCAAACAAATTCCCAGAATTTAGGATGTTTCCGTGCTTTTAAAATGCTTCAGGCACGCAAAGTGATCGCAATCAGCGTCTTTATGACAAAGATAGGTTTTAAAGTTCCAGAATACTTTGCTATGATAAATGCAGGGGTTCTCCACTAAAATTTCGTATTTTGTAATATTTGAAATTATCTATTACGAAGAGTTAACGTTTGGTCAGTTGTAGGCCAGCCTAAGTTGGCTGCCTCTTGATAGGTGTTCATCAATTTATATGCCCATTGATATATACAATATTATAATACATATGTATCTCTCTCTCTCTCTCTCTCTCTCTATATATATATATATATATATATATATATATATATATATATATATATATATATATACAGGGTGGTTATAATTAAAGTTCCACTTTGAAATGGTCATATAAGGAAAACTACTGGACCAAATGTTATCAAACTTGGTAATAGTTTAAAGGAGGTTATGGGAATTTCTTTTCCGCCAAAAAATAAAATAAAATGAAAGTTCAAAAACTCACCACCAGGGTTGAAATGGCGCTGTATGCAATATTGTTAAACGAAATAAGGGTCGGAATCTAACTTAACGTTTTGTTACACGGGTTTAAAATTTCGTATACCCTTAAGAAACATTGACCTAAACAAAATTACCATTTAAAGTGTGCGCATTCCGGAAATCGTTTTCTTACAGATTGCTAATTTGAGAATTTTGAAGCCTGATTTCAGCCCTAAGACATGAAGATATCGGTTTAAAACGTTTTTAATCGTTTTTAAAACGAAACTGTTTCTGGGGTTATACAAAACTGCAATGGCTTGTAATTGGCTTACGGCAGGAAGAAGCAAATGATTTATGCAGATGAGCTTTACACGTCATTTGATTTTCCAGATAAAAGTGAGCCTGTTTGTCAGAATTCTCATTGTTACGAAACGACAATGTCTCTAACCATGCAAGGCCGTGCTTTTCTCGTTAAATGTTTTTTAATAATGCGATAGCAATGAACGGCGTGCTTTGCAAAGGTATCGTTCAGTAAGAGGAATACGCCGATGGCCAATAACACCGCAGGGTTTGAGGAAAATGATGGCAAAGTTTGAAGCCACGGGTTTATTATCTGTCGCACCTGGGAGGGGAAGGAAACCTGCTTCTGTGGAAATCGAGGAGGCTGGTGCATTAGCAGTGGAGGAGCAAGTGGATGCATTAGCAGTGGAGGAGCAACAATGGAAAGCACACACAGTACGTGCAGCGTACGTGCTGTCGTACGTCGAATGGACGTACCATGGAGTACGGTGTATAAAATTGTCCGTAAAGTGCTGCAGTCCTACCCATACAAAATCAAGCATGTTCAAGAACTTAAACGTAACGATATTGCTGCAAGAGAATCTTTTGCTTTGGAATTCCTTGCACGGTAACACGTTTCAGAAACGATTTGTAATACTTTTCAGAAACGATTAAACACATTTTAAACCGATGTCTTCATGTCTTATTTCGTTTAACAATATTGCATACAGCGCCATTTCCCCCCTGGTGGTGAGTTTTTAAACTTTTTTGGGGGGCGGAAAAGAAATTCCCATGACCTCCTTTAAACTATTACCAAGTTTGATAACATTTGTTCCAGTAGTTTTCCTTTTATGACCATTTATAATCATTTCAAAGTGGAGCTTTAATTATAACCACCCTGTATGTATATATACACACACATATGTGTGTATACATGTATATGTATATATACATATGTTTGTATATATATATATATATATATATATGTGTGTGTGTGTGTGTGTGTGTGTGTGTAAGCATGTAATATCCCTCATATTTACATGGCTAGAGCCAGACTCAGCCCAAAAGGGAAAAAAATTAGATTTAAATGCAGTCGAGCCAAACTTCTTAGTACATCGTTTCTTAGAGCAAAAAATACATCCGTTCATCCCAGAAGAACGGCTCGGAGTAATATCGCCTTTCAACATTAAACGCGAGAGGGCGAGGCAGACATGTGACTATTATTTATAGGGTCAGCAGATTTTGAGGTTCAGGAATCTAACCCACTCCTGAATTCGGATATATACACGTGTAGAAATGCAAAGGCATGCGATTCAGGGGAAGTCCTGTGGCTAAGGATTTTAAAGCGATAAATTAATATTACTGGGGATAGGATTTAGGAAAGGGAGTTATATTTAAGATATTACATATATATATATATATATATATATATATATATATATATATATATACAGTGGCGCACCCAGGGGGTGGGCCAAGGGGCCCTGTCGCCCCCCCCCCAAAGAAATAGAAATTACATTATGAGTATTGAATTTGCATTATAAATCCTGGGTGCGCCACTGTATATATATATGTGTGTGTGCGTATGTATGTGTGCGCGTTTGTATCTTATTAATAAAAGCAAGTGTTTGTGTGTTTGTGTGTGTGTGTATGCGGCCCTCAGGTGAATCTGTGAAACTTAGCCATGAAATTTGGCACACGGGTAGGGCAGACTATGGGAAGGTGCACCTCGAAGCCCGAATTTTAAATTTTATTCTAGAAAATTTTTTATTTTATGTTTTGTGGGATATTTTATGTTTTTTTAACTTCAGATTACGATATCTCGGCAAAAAATGATCGTAGAATTTTTATCTTTTACAATCTAAGACTACAGACATTTTTCCTTCAAACAAGACCTCATTTATTTAAAAATAATTTAAAACAGACTAATATTTTCATCAAAATATTAAACTCACTTTTTCGAGAAATTTACGCTCTTTGAGCATCTACGGTCGATGCTCTTCGTGTTTTTATCTTACAAAGAAAATATTTACATCATCTGGAAGATGAAAGCTTTCTCATTCATATAAACTGCATTTCAAGTCTCTATCTTAAAATTTCGATTTTTAATTGAATTTTAAAGAACGATGCTTCAACACAAATTTTATACGTGATTCTTCGAACGCGGTACTCTAGGCGTTGGAATCAATCATTCATAAGAACTGCGCATGCGCACAAGGAAACATTTTATTTACTTTTGCCGGTGTTCAATTTTTCTGTATTCTGTCAATTTTTGTTTAATTTAGTTACTTTTTTGCATATTCTTTCTTTTTATGCTTCTGTCTGAAACTCTGGAATATTTTTTATTATCATTTTAATACTTCGAAACTTAACAATGTTTACCAGGGGTGTTTAAAAACAACTGTTAATTATGTTTGCGTTTAGCTTTGATTGTGTTTGTGATTAGCTTTGAGAAAAAATAATTTTGTAAAGGTTTTTTTGGTCTTTTATGCTAAAATAGCACTTAAAAATCAAAAAAAAAAAAAACTTACCTGTAAATAGCATACCTTTTTTATAAATTGATCAATTTGAAGTAATTTTTAATGAAATTTAGCTAAAACACCTATCATTCTGCACAAAATCCTAAAGCGAATATTTTAAACTAATTTTAGCTTTTCATTGTGGAAATTTTTGATATTAAAACATGTTAGCAATGTATTACATATGCATTATTTTGTACATCAAATATAGTTGCACATTAATTTTATAGAAATTTGTGGTATTACTTTCTTAAGTAGCATGATTTATTTTTTCTCGATGATATCTTTTTCTTAATTGTCATATTTTGAGAACATAACCTTTTTAAATTAAAAAAACACAAATAACAGTTTAGGTTAACAAGAATTATTGTCAAGAATTATATTTCACATGATTGGACAAGCCACAGGTCAAGAAGTGTTGAAATTAATGGAGGTAAGGTTAATTTTTTTTACATGCAGTAATTTTTTCATGTCCTGATAAATGATTCATAAATTAGAATCGATAGCTGATTTATACCTCATTTATATTTTTAGTATTTAACTTCTTACTTCTGTTTTAACTTTCCTTTCTATTTTACCATCATGTTTTGTTTTGCTATTATTGAAGTGTGTAAAATATTTTTCATTGCTTACTACGATTTAAAAAATTTTTTTGTATTATTGGCCTGAGCATATCTGCCCGCAGCCTGTACTTTTTATTCACACTGTGTTATTTATACTGTTATTTTTTCTACGTTATTTATACTGTATTTAGTTTTTAAATTGATTTGGTATTGTTTACTTTTCAGATTTTCCCGAATGATTTTCCGAATCTTTACCCCGGAAAGAGAAGTGAGACTGAAAGAAATCAGACAACAATAGCAAAGAATAGATGGACAAAAACCACAGGATCGTCATGATTTGTTAGCAAGAGTGTTTCATCCAAAACAAAAATCACTTATGAGTCCCATCACAAAGGCAAAGATTTTTGGAGAAGTTAGGTGTCATATGTACACCATAATTGCAGTTTGGGCTGATTTAAACTCTGTATTCTCACATTTTGATGCCCCTGTAGCAGTAGTGGATTACATGGTTAACTGGAGTTACTCATTTTGTTCCATTTTAAAGGAATTAGGCTGTGGTTCATATGGGAATGGCGTTTAGAAACATATGGCATATGAGGCAGATATTACAGATCAAATAATAGCCAAAGATGACACCACTTCAGTCAGTTGTCACAAAACAACTGTCTCCGTCCACATGTTGCAGAAGCCTCCTCTACACGATTTCTTCATTCGGGAATGGCGTTTAGAAACATACGGCATATGAGGCAGATATTACGGATCAAATAATAGCCAAAGATAGCAAGTGCCTGTAGACAATGCGTGGATTGTCCCGTATTGCCCTCTACTAACCACAATTTTCAATGCCCATATAAACGTAGAGTACAGTAATTCAGTTTTATAGTGTTGCGTGTGAGAGGAACACTGGTGTGTGGTTTTCAAATGATTTTAGCTTTTACTGGAAATTAGCAGAACATTAGCTTCCAAAACAGTAATCGTTTGGAAAGTTTTTATTTATATACACAACTTACTACCATAATACTCTTAAAATTTATATTTTAACACATTTCGGTTACTGCTGTTGTTTGTAAACACACGATCTTCATTGCCATGCTCATTTCAGAAATTTCTCATTGAGATAATGCTCATTTAATGCGTGTTTTCAAAGGTGAAATATACCATGTTCTGTAAATGTCCCGAAAATATTTCTGTACTGGAGATCTAGACAGATTAAAGAATTTAAGTAAACTTTTGTGTAATTTATACATTTGTGTGTGTTTAATTATTTAAATTAATAGATTTATATTTTTTAAACTTTTATTCTTGCATTCTTTTAGGGGTTTATAGAGTTGCGTGTGAGTGGAACACTGGTGTGTGGTTTTCAAATGATTTTAGCTTTTACTGGAAATTGGCAGAACATTAGCTACCAAAACAGTAATCGTTTGGAAAGTTTTGAATTTAATTTATTAAATGCTGATCGCGAGATTTCTTTTCTTTTTGTGATACTTTAAATTAATTTTGCGTCACGTGCATAACAACGAAATTAATTGACAAAGAAAATATTAAAATACAGTAAAAGATAAAATTTAACCACTAGACTAATTGAGATGGAAATTTTTAAAAATTTAGTTCAAATTAGTATGTTTTATGGATATTAAATCAAATCTATATATAAAACTGTAATTTCATCTCAAAATATGCTTCGCCAGGACGATAAATAAGTACCAAGGTCAAACTTTAAAATATGCTGGCGTACATTTACGAGAAAATTGTTTCTCTCGCGGTCGGTTTTACGTAGCTTGCTCACGCGTAAGTTCGCGGACGAGCCTGGTAATATTAGTTCCGCCCAATGAAGAAACAAAATATATTCTTTATAAGAAAATCCTCTAAAAAGCAATTTCATTACTTTTTCGTTGTAATTATCCAAAAATGTACCCCGTAGCGAAGCACGGGTATTCAGCTAGTATAGATACATATATATATATATATATGTGTGTGTGTGTGTGATAATAACGGCCCACCATGATATAGCTAATGCGTAATTAAAATTATCCTGTTAATAAAGCACGACCCCTTTTTCCAAAATTGCAACCTAAAAGTAAAATAAGATAATTTATCGTAGCCCTGCTGATCATTATACAGGCATGTGAAGTAGCTGAACTCAATAACATCCCCAGATATGAGTGTAGGAAGTTTATGAGATTCCGAATGTCAGTGTAATGTCAAAATTCTTGAAGAGCCCTCGAACCACTCTGGATTTAGGAGTTCTGTAGCGTCAAAACCACACTTTACAAGAACTTTATGGCCACTTATCCTGCACCCAGGTCAATAGTTCGCGGTTCTAACAAGCGCGGTATCTAGCAGTAAAGTCCCCGGGAGAACTTAAGTGGACACGTGAACTCCACGAATCTAAAGACGCCCAATTAAAATATTAAGTAGTTTAGGCCCTCTGGCGTCAATATCGCAAAACACCCATTTAATATTGTATGAACAGAAGACTTTTCTCTCTTCGTGTCTAACTCTCGTTGCTGTCGGACGTGCTGTTCGCTCCTGTCTTGTAATGTAATCCGCGCCCCGTCAGGGCAAATCATGTGGCCACTGCAGCTAATGCCTTCTGATAAATAAAGCACGTCTTGGAATTTGTGTATTTCATCAATGGCTCCATGTGTGCGTTTCTCGCCTAAAGTTCGTAAGTGCTTCCCTGGATCTACACTTCGCCCGACTGCATCACACCTTCGTGCCGACTACACCTCCGTTAAGTTCTACGCATCTCCTCCACGGCGTGATGTACGGAGCATCACAAGTATATATACACTGTTGGCCACTGTAAATGCAACACCCTGAAGGAAACATGCAAATAACATGAAATTTACAACATGCATTAGCGGAGGTGAGATATGCAAATGATTAGAATTTCAGCGCAGACGTACATCACGAGCGGCTGTGGCGCCACTTCAAAGCGCTATTTAAGGCTTGGAGATTTCGACGATTTCAAGTTCGGCAATTGTGTTTTTCTTGTGGTTTTTTCAAAAAAACGATCAATTATGCCTCGTCGAAAACAGCGATCATCTTTTGATCAAGTATCCAAGTTCGACAGAGGAAGGATAGTGGCCTACCGAGATTGTGGATTATCTTTCAGGGAAATCGGTAGTCGTGTTGGACGAAACCAAACAACTGTAATGCGGATATGTGATCGTTGGATGCAGGAGGGTACGACGGACCGGCGTGTTCGATCGCATCCACCTCAGCACACCACTTCACGTGATGACAGGCAAATTGTGCGCATGGCAGTGACGGATCGCTCAGTCACATCAGGAACCATAGCACAGCACATGCAGTCTGTAACGCATCATCCAGTGTCTGCGCGTACCATTCGACGCCGTTTACAGCAGAGTGGTCTGTCCGCAAGACGTCCATTGCTTTGTCTACCCTTGACGCAGAACCACAGACGTCTCCGCAGCCAATGGTGCGATGACAGAAGGATGTGGACAGCAGAATGGAATGAAATTGTCTTTACTGACGAGTCACGCTTCTGTCTGCAACACCACGATGGTCGCATTCGAGTCTGGAGACACCGTGAAGAGAGGATGCTGAACAGCTGCGTTATGCACCGCCACACTGGTCCTTCACCGGGTATTATGGTATGGGGCGGTATTGGATATCACTCTCGCACATCTCTAGTACGCATTGCCGGTACTTTAAACAGCCAGCGCTACATCTCCGAGGTGTTGGAGCCAGTTGTCCTTCCTTACCTTCAGGGCTTGCCCACAGCCATATTTCAACAGGATAATGCGTGACCACACGTGGCACGCATTGTCCAACGGTTCTTCGTCAATCGCCAGATTGAATTGCTTCCCTGGCCGCCTCGCTCTCCGGATCTTTCGCCGATAGAAAACATGTGGTCCATGGTTGCTCTACGATTGACCCAGATTCCATCCCCAGCTGCCACAGCAGATCAACTTTGGCAACGTGTGGAAGCTGCTTGGTCTGCTGTACCCCAAGAACTCATCTAAAGTCTCTTTGAACCAATGCCGAGGCGTGTGGCAGCGGTGATCTCCAACAATGGCGGCTACTCTGGCTACTGATTTTGGCAGGAACCACACTTCACAGAAGTCTATAAATTTAATCTTTTGATACTTGGTCAACATGTTATCTACAAAATAAATTTTGTTGTGATATCTCTTGTCTTTCTTGGTGTTGCAATTTGGGTGGCCAGCAGTGTATATATATATATATATATATATATATATATATATATACATAAATTCCTTTTGCTTCTCTGTTTTGACGTCATTTTGACAAGCCAATGAGGTAGTCAGTGTTATAAGACAAGGCCAATTCTACCCACCTAACTTTGAGAGCGAGCAGAGAATTTATTAGGTGTGTTTGTCTATAGTTCTGCCCGTACCTTACTGCGTTCTAAATCAGCCGGTTTTCCATGAATTTTTAACGTGCCCATCACCGACACACTAACGCAGGCTCATTCGAAAACGCACAGTCCATAGGTTAAATACCTGATGGCGAATGGAGTGTCAAGTTCATCAGGCCAAGTGCTCTTTGTTGTCACCGCCGTGTGCCTCTGTCGAGAGTAAGTAAAAGTAACTACGGGGGGCACCGCATTGTCTAGGAACACACCTGTCGTGCATTTCATAAACCGCTGATGATTGATTATTTAAGTGCTCGTCGTAGCCATATAATGGGCCGACATTGAAGTGGTCCTCTAATTTGACGTGAAACGTGGTGCTTGGGTCAACGCGATAGAAGAAAATGCGCAGATGGTAAAAGACTTCAGACAAATTCACCTCTGGGGATTGAAGTTTTCAACCACCGTTGAATTCAGATACGTTTAAGTCTAGAAATAGTCTATCTCTAACAGTCTAAAAGCGATAAGATAGTTCTTCTATAATAAGTTCTTAGTGAATTTATTGTGTAAAGGTACCGTTCATCGTTGTCCAAATCTTGAGAGACTTTTCAATTGGGTGTGCTCCAGAGATCCGCCATCATTCATCCGATGTTTGTAAACGTTCCTGATAGATTCACTAGTGCTTGATATGCTCGAAAAGAAATCGGAACATTTAAAATTCGAGAACAAGGATCTGTTAATCAGTCGTCTGTAATGTAGGGGTATAACTGTTACTTGTTTCGTGTTTTGCTTATCGTTATTTGCTTCCGCGAGCGGGAAAAATGAACGCTATTCAAGCAAGGTTTTAAACTAGTTTTTGTTAATGTAATTAGTTTTACCGAGCTGACAAGATTGTTTCATCATTACTTATGTTTTTCTAGAATCGTCTTTTTATATTTAGTACTGTTCATTACGACATTTTTATAGATTTCGTAAATTCGAGGATTTTTAGGATTGATTGCTGACTATACTCGGTTGATATAAAACATTTTTGAGTCATACTGTTTCCATGTTATTCTAAGATTCTGAGAGGATGTAAAGGTACGTGAAGCATTAATTATACATTGACAACAGATTTACCTTAACCTATTGGAGAGATATTGGGTCATTATTTTATTTTAAATGGCTGAGTACTTTTTTAGATATGTTTTACTTAAAATTTAATTTGAACCTATCTCGACATTTATTTGTAGTGAACATTTCTAAAGCAAATCAGTTTTATAAATCTGCATTTCTGCATATAATAACTACCAACGTACTAATTATCAACGTACTTTTGCGAAAAACAAAAAGATTGATCTGCATAACCTGATCTGCACTATAGAATCCTTTTCCAGCTGTTCATTTCGATATTGTTTTAAGTTCCATAACATTCCTGATTCAATTCTACCTCAATTATTCTTTAGTGTTTTTGCCTATTATATTAAATCTGACATTAACTTTGGAACAAGCAAGAATTCCATGACACGTCTTACCTAGAAACGCAACTGATGCCCCCATTTACTGAAACGCCGAGACTTTTTTAAGTAAACGATTTGCCATTCATCCGTTTCAAACTCTGCTCGAAACTTAATGACACTTGACCTCTAAATGAGCAATTAACTCGAGTTGTACAATCGTTTATTGGTCTCTTATTACGTAAGAGGATGCATGGATTCAACGCTCTGCATCTCTTCGACTATCTATAAACGTAAACTTTGATAAGCATCTATTATTTCTTTACTAAAATGTTGGCCAAATTCTTTTGGTTTGGAACATTTAAACACTTCCTAAGTGTGACAAGTTAATCTACGTTTTATCAGTGTGGGATTGTATCAAAGCACAACGGTCTTTTAAGTATTTTGTTGATATTAAAACATCTTCATTCAAACACTGGGAAATATCGCAGGAAACACCAGTGTTTTACTTCTTTTCAGTGTTCAGTCTGACATTTTACGCAAATTTATTCAGTACCGGCAAATTATCGACCCTGTCAGAGGTATTTGAGATCGACATTTGATCAACGGAGTTGGTTAGAAAATGAAGGAAGCGGCGTAAACCCATAAACAACTGTTATTCGACATCCAGTCTTATTAGCCGTTCTTTAAGTTTGTTTACGGGTTTGTAAACGTTTAAACTTCCCAGTTTCCTTTCAAGATGCAACTGAGCAAAATCCCCGCGTCCATCCTGGTAGCAGCCAAGAAGGTTTTCACCAGGCGGCCAAGAGTGGACGACTCGGAACTCGAGCACAGCAAATACTCTTTCGTGAAAGCTCTGAGACCTTTGCTTCTCCCTTTGACCTTGGTTGGAATACAGCCCAAGATGGACCCCAAAACAATATTCCTGCCTCGGCGACGCCGCCTGATTCGATGGTGGAACATCCTGGCCCTCCTCTACCTGCACGCGTTCAGCCTGAAAGCCCTGGTGGCCATCGTGATGACCAGCGGCGGCCTGAACATCTGGAACCAGCTGACCACTTTCCTGAGGTCGAGCGCGGCCACCATCTCTGCAGACATCTACGTCCTGAAGCAGGCGGAGCTGCTTCTGTTCTTCCGGAGGATGAGCCACGTGTTCGCGAGGCTGAGAGAGTGCGAGCGACGTGGGTTCCAGAGGAGGATCCGGCTGGGCGCTGGTGCCGTCTGGCTCTTCCTGGCGGCCTACTTCGCGGCCTCCGTCGTCACGGTGTACGGCACGGGGCTGGACAACGTCCTGAACGGCCACCTGTTCAGCTTCCGCATCTTCTCTGTGTACCCGGTAGCGCACTTCGTTCTCGGATGCGTCATGCTGCTCGTCCGCCAGCTCGTCATGTGGGGGACCGTGTCCTTCATGATCGTCCTCTACATCGCTTTGTGCGACGCCCTCAGGCTCTCTTTCAGGTACGACCCCTTCACGGTGGCGCAACCGCGGGCTCACGATCAATACCACAGGAGGTCTAAAATTAAGGCGGGAAATGATAAAATACATATGTATCTACCTATACATCTCTCTCTCTATATATATATATATATGTGTGTGTGTGTGTGTGTGTGTGTGTGTGTAAGTAATATATTAAATATTATTTCCTCCCTTCTAGCATTTAAATTCCCTTTCCTAAATCCAATCCCACGTAATATTAATTGATCGCTTTAAAGCCCTTAGCCACAGAACTTCCCATGAATCGCATGCCTTTGCATTTCTACATGTGTATATGTTCGTATTCAGGAGTGGGTTAGTATTACGAGCCCTTAAATCTGCTGACCCTATAAATAATAGTCACATCTCTACCACGCCCTCGCGTTTAATGTTGTAAGGGGATATTTCTTCCGAGCCATCCTTCTGAAATGAACGGATGTACTTTTGTCGCTCTAATAAACGATTAGACCCGACTGCTTCCAAATCTAATTTTTATTCCTTTCAGGCTGAGTCTAGCTCCAGCCATGTAAATATGAGCTAGTTTTTCCTTTCAGGTTATAATTTAAGGACGTGATGTAATGGGTATATTACTTACACACACACGCGTATATATATATATATATATATATATATATATATATATCCTGTCCGAGCATAAAAATTGGTAGAAGGATAAGTAATTCCTAGGTAAATTTTGTCATTCTCCCGAAGTTTAAAAATCGATGAGAAAAGGTGATCCCAAGATAAGTTTTCATCAGGCCAAGATATGGCACTTTCATCTTGAACTAACTGGGCTTCCCACGCCTCGAAAGTGATTCTGGTTGTGCTATTGCCACTAAACTGCAATGTTCGTTAGTCAGTAGTTCAATTCTTATTCATAGATTCAAGATTCACTTTTCAAGCAGGAGCTTCGCTTGGTAAACTAGCGAATAGTTTTATTTATTTATTTATTTATGCCCCATATTGAGATAACAATGAATCAAATCAGAATGAATGATTCCTCATCACTGTGACATAAAACTTCCTGCGTGCTTAACAAAGACTTCTTTTTATGACAGTCTTTTCAGTGCATGGGCCCTCCTTCAAAAATTTCCGAACACTTGCTTTTTCCTTCTCTCGGAACTCCAAACAGTCTCGTTACCAAGTTAGCGTCATTTTTTCTTACAACAACTTAATTTCACTGGAGACAAACGGGACCTAGAGTCGATTCACTAATTCTCTTTCCGAAGTCTAGCACTCTAGCAATTTGGCCCTCGACCGGCCGAAATATCTATTTTTTTTTCTACTAGTGTGTTTTGGCCTAATCTGGTATATTTCTAATTCTATTTTAATTTTGTTTATATCTTACCTAGATATCGAGTTTTCAATTTTTAACGTTACTCTGTAGTCGTTCATGAATAACAATGAAAAGGTATTTTCCAGCATTATTTTGAAAATGATTTATTTTCCATTGCGTAAAGTATCCAACGGGAAAAAGTCTCGCTCAAAATGCCTCCAGAATTTCCAAACATGCTTTCCGGGCTGGGCTGCTAACAATAAAGTTTACTTGTGACGTCACTTGCCTTTCCCTCTCATATCTTACAGATCCTACTCTCGAAACCTGATCAAAGCTTTCGGCCCGCGTGAGGGAACCGTTGACGCTGGCACCGTGCTGAAACTTCTTCGTCTCTACGACTACCTGGCCGACCTGGTCACCCAAATGGACGACGTGTTCTCCCCAGCCGTGTTCTTCTGGTACTCGACCTTCATACTCAGTGTCTGCATAGACATCACGTTCGACGTCACGCTCTACAACAGCGTCGTCGATTTCCCTCTCCTCGTCAGCATCCTGAAGCTGATGGGGCTCTTTGCGGCTTACATCGTCATCGGCATTTCGGCATCCCTCGCGACGGAGGAGAGCCAGAAGTGCGTCACGGTGTTCTTCAGACTCACCGCTCTGGACGGACAGTGGTCCAGTCCGTATTTCGTTCAGCTCATGCACATGTTCGGCCTTCACCTGAAATCGTCCAATCTGGTTCTGACTGGATGGAAGTTCTTCACCCTCAATAGATCTTACATGTTGACCGTCGTCGGTATACTGGTATCTTACGTCATCATCGTCGTGCAGCTGAATCCGAGGTTCATGACGAAAATCATGAACGGCTGATTACGCTCTGTAGCATAACCAAACTATTGCTGAAATCGTAAGAATTAATAAGGTTATAAGGAAATTTTACAGATCGCTACTGTTCATACCAGTGGTAGTCAACCTGGTCCCTACCTCCCACTAGTGGGCGATTCCAGCTTCATGATGGGTGGTGGGAATTTTTGTCCGTTGTTACAAATTTTGTTCTTCCTACATATGAGGCGGTGAAAGGCAAAGTGGTGTAAATCACATTTTCAACTCGTTTTTTTTTATATTTATTTTAAGGCAGAAATGTAATCTCCTTCTTCAATTTATAGTGGAAATGCAAATAATTATTATTTGCAATATTATAATAATTATTATGAATTATAATTTGTTCAATTTAGAGTGGAATATTCTGTAGTTTTTGCAGTAAAACGATTTGGACTTACACCACCTGAATTACTGACTTACACCACGTTGCCTTTCACCGCCTCATATATCGAATACACTGCTAACACATTCGCGAGTTTGACTTTTTAAAAAATATGCTTTTTCAATTTACTTTCGAAATCCATCTCTAAACTTGGGTTACAGGAAATAATTCACCGGACACTTCTCGAACTATATTCGTGGGCGAGGGAACAACGAATTCGCTCTAGCCCTCCGTAGCTATATATATATATATATATATATATATATATATATATATATATATATATATATATATATATGAGATGACCGGAATGGACATCTCATGAAATAGGAGCTTACATCGTGGCCGGAAAATAAATAAATTCAGCTTCAGGAACAAACTAATTTATTAACGAGTAAAGCAACTAATCTTATTCGCTTCGAGTCAGTCCAGCGTCTCCTCGTAAGAGCACCAAAATACAATTAGCTCAGGGAGGTTTCCAGAATTGACAGAGGAAGTTAGTGTGTGGAAAGGCGAGGCGTTTCGCCAAAGAGAAGAAAGAGGAGTTACCAGGACAGAGATAAAGTTCAGAATGGGCGATTATAGGTAGTTAGTAATATTATCACACACATATATATATATGTATATATATATATATATATATGACACGCTTCCTACCGCATAGCTTTTTCCCTAAATAATTATTCTAAATAGCAGTCAACAAACATAGGCCTGTGGTAAAGAAAGACTATTAAATTACATCTAAGAATTTTATTAACTAACATTAATTAAAAATCAATTCAATCCGCGCCAAGTTTCATCCTCTCTCAACTCGCGACGCGACCCTCATCCAGAGGCGGACAGCTCTAATCTCTATCTGCTAAAATCCTTTGTTTTAAACTCTCCAGAAAGCTTCTAGAATATTTTTATGACGCGGCACCGAAGATGGTGTTGGGGCGTGGTTAACCCGTCAATCAGGTTTGATTCTATTTTTAAACTGCATGCGGGAATTTCCCCGTTTTTGACTCTGTTGCGCGTTTTGAGTTACTTTAACAATTGTGAAAAACAGTGACGTTTGACGCTACGAAATTAATCTACCCTGAAGCCCCCTTTAATTATCTTAGCTATTTTCCTCTCTCTAATTAATGCTTAACTAACACACAACACACACACACATACACACATATATATATATATATATATATATATATATATATATATATACATAAAGTATAAATAAAGAAACACATTTAAGTACATTTTTTGCTAACACTCCCCTCTAAAATTTACTTCACACTTGCGCTAAATTGAGTCACTGCGGATATGCACTGATGGGAGGTAAAGAAATTTTGCCATCAACAAACAAAAAAAATGGGCAGTAAAGAAACTTTGCTATCAACAAAGATACAAAAGTGGGCGGTAGATATTAAAAGGTTGACTACCCTGGTATATACCAAACTACGAATTCCTTCTCCTTTAGATGGACAATTTAGATCAGCCGTACTCAAACTTTTTTCTCTCGGACTACATGCATATACGTATTTGCTACGTTACTCGCACTCCAAAGTAGTGGACGATACCTCACAATATAATAATGTAAAAAATAAAAATAAAACTATTATTTTATATAAGTGTGATTTTTTTTTTATGTAGAGACAAAATTTTACACAAATCGGGTTTATACTTGCTACATGCTACGTCTTTCAGGTGAGAATCGGTATGCCGATTTCTACAGACGCTCTTCGCATAGTTCATTTTGGAACAGGAGTATTCTCAAAAGTACGTGGTGCGAACAACTTGAGCAGCAGGTACGTTTTTGTATTTTTTCAGGTACTCATTCCCAAAATTATATTTATAAAAGCATCTTCCTGATAATGAGCGTGAGGGTCAAGGACCCACATTAATGGCGGTTCCAAGGGAGGGGGAATAGGGGCAATTGCCCTTCCCCCCCCAAAAAAAAAAAAAATATATAAAAGCTCGGCGTATTTTTTTATAGCCTAAAATTATATAATCATAGACCTAATACTAAAAGAGTTTAAATTTAAAATGAGACGAGGTTTATTTCTTATATATATATATATATATATATATATATATATATATATATATACAGTCGGACCTCTATTTAACGAACCTCTATTTTGCGAATTTCTCTACTTTGCGAACTTTTCATTGGAACCAAGAACATTTTGTGAATTTCTTCCTAAAATAACCTCCAAATAGCGAAGTACATTCTTTATTTAACGAACTTTTTCTTGTGATCCAATATTATTTTTTCTCCATATTTCTCAAAATATTTCTGAACATTTCAAACTTATTCTTTCTTTTAACAAATTTAACACATTAACTTTCTTTTAACACATTCCGACGCGGGTTGCAGTTTGAAGAAAATACACCTGAAGGGGTTTTTGGTGACATTGCAAAGATGAGAGACGTATTATGAGAGAAATCACATTATCAAACAAAAAACTCAGACAAAATTAACAGACTTTATCAGTAATTAAATTTAAGGACGCATGTGGTAATGTATGCTTAAAATGACTTCTTATAATAAATGCGATAATGTCATTAAAATTCATTAATTTTAATATAAATTTTTAAATTGAAAATACAGTGTATTCCCGGAAAATGTTTTGTTTTATTCTTGTTTACCTTGCAGATTTCTGTTTGATGGGTAAGATGTATAAAACAAATAGACGTTAATTTACAAAATAAAGGTGTGATCAATTACTTTTATTAATAATATTTAGTGTTTATGAATTTAAAATCTGTTTTGTTAGTTCAAAGTATTTTAAAAGGTGAATCTCTATTTAACGAATTTTCCATATAACGAATTTTTTTTCGAGATTTAGCGACTTCGTTAAATAGAGGTCTGACTGTATATATATATATATATATATATATATATATATATATATATATATATATATATAGTGGCGCACCCAGGATTTAATCTTGGAGGGGACCGAGTTGAACGGATAAAAATATTTGTAATGCAAATTCAATATTCATGATGCAATATCTATTTCTTTGGGGGGGCAGGGCCCCTTGGACCACCCCCTGGGTGCTCCACTATATATATAATATATATATATATATATATATATATATATATATATATATTATAAATATATATGTATGTAACCGAAGAGCCGACGTTGCCCCCTCAAAACTCTGGATTGGAACCACTCCTGGCCCCCATAAAAGCTCTAATCTACCTGTGAATAGTATGAAAATCAACATCATGATTTGGCTATCGCACTGGTTATTACCCTGACTCGGAGCCATCTGGAAGTCCAAGCTATCTTTTTAAAAAGTTTCATCTTACACTTCATGATTTTTTTTAAACTGTCTCTTAAGCATGTACATTGTACATATCCACTATTTCTCCCCGGTCTACAACTGAAGTCAAAGGACGATTCTATTGCAAAAAGTGGATATAATTTTTAAACTAAAAGGAACTGAATTAACGTCAAATAAGATAAATTTGAGGACTTATACATTTGAGGCGGTGAAAGGCAAAGTGTTGTAAGTCACATTTTCAACTTTTTTTTTATTTGAGGGCGAAAATATAATCTCCATGTTCAGTTTATTGTGGAATTGCAAATAATTATTATTTGCAATATTAAAGTAATTATTATGAATTATAATTTGTTCAATTTATTTTGGAAGTTTTTGTAGTTTTTGCAGTAAAACTTTTTGGACTTACACCACTTTGCCTTTCCCCGCCTCATATGTAAAAACTAGCTGAAAACCCGCACTTCGCTACGGAGTACATTCAAATTAAATACAGGGTATCTATAAAAGAACTCCGGGGTTTTCAGGCAAAATATTTTAATGAAATAAAAAACATACATACATGTTTTATACATGACTGAAAAGCTTACATTTTCAAGTTTTTTTTAACACTTAGTAAAGTTCTATATGAGCCCCGTTAGTGGCACGGCAGACGTCTAAACGGTATTCTACCTTTCTAGTCTTTTATGAAGTACCTTACCGACAGTTGATCTTGGTAACCCCAACTCCAGGCTGCGTCTTGTCAACGATTTCTTAGGGCTTCGAAGGCATGAAGCTCGGATTCTGTCCACTTTCTCTTGAGACACACTCGGCCTACCCGGCGACTTTTGCTTCAAAACACTTCCTGTTTCCTTAAATGCACTGAACCATTGACGAATGGTTTTGTCAGAAGGCGGGTTAACACCATAGTTACGTCGAAAGTTTCTTTGTACGGTAACTACAGACTTCGTTTCTATGAGCCAAATAACACATTGAGCCTTTTGTTGCGGAGTCGCCATCATTTCAAATTTCGCGACGTCATTTCAAGGTCAACGCCCTGCAGCGCCGCCAACAGTTGATACAAACATTCCCAATTGGTATGAGTAAAACTTTTTGAGCTACTCTTTTCAGAGAAATCGACTAAATTTTGCTATCTTTTATAGTTAGTGAGATATGAATTTTTAAAACCCCGGAGTTCTTTTATAGACACCCTGTATATACAGTATGCCCACTAAAGTCCCTTCCCACCCTCTTAACTTCGGAACGGCTGCTGCTATATTCATAAAAGTGGTGTCTAGGTATAGTAAAGTAGCCATGCGCTACTGAATGAAACAACCTACCGCGCCACCTGGTGGAAAACTGCGGAGTTAGCAATCCTATCTCGAAAACGGAACGAGATAGGGGAAAAAGTGATTTACAAAGTTGTAGAAAATCATCGATTTAGTACAAATAGATACCTTCGGGACATTAACGCAAAAAATAGAACGGTTAAAACGAGCATTTATTTTTTCATGATTTCCTACATTGTGACGTGACAAAACGATCTGAGAAAGAAAAAAACAACTAGTTTTAACAATATACCTTTATTTGAGATGTTCAAACTTCTCACTGTCATTGCGGTGTCGTGTTTTGCTTTAAAGATAATCATTTCTCCTTCCGTTCAAGTTTCGTGACGTCAGATTGTAGGAAATTACGAAAAAACAAATGCTCTTTTTAACCATTCTATTCTTCGCATTAATGTCCACAAGGTGTCTTTTCTTACTAAATCGATGATGCTCTACAACTTTGTGAATCACTTTTTTCCTCTATCTCATTCCGTTTTCGAGATAGGAATGCTAACTCCGCTGTTTTCCACCAGGTGGCGCGGTAGGTGGTTTTATTCAGTAGCGCATGACTACTTTACTATACCTCGACACCACTTTTATGAATATAGCAGCAGCCGTTCCGAAGTTAAGAGGGTGGGAAGGGACTTTAGTGGGCATACTGTATATATATATATATATATATATATATATATATATATATATATATATATATATATATATGTATATATATACAGTTGGTTCTCTGTTTAACGACTTTCAAGGGACCGTGAAAAATCGTCCTTAAGTAGAGATCGTCCTTAAACAGAATTTGTGAAAAAATAACATTTCCCTTCACACTTTACAGGTTTAGGACTGTCAATATATTTCTTAATATATTGGCGTGTTTAAAAATGTTATTTTTATTATCATCATTATTTTATTCACAAAAGGTTATTTTAAATTACATTGAAAAAAAGAGTACAGACAATACAATAAATTACGTTTTAAAAAATTCAAAAAGTGTTGATTGCTTCATTCGCCTTGTTTTCGTTATTCTTTTCCAGATTTTCTAAAATGTTAAATGAGTCACCTTCCATTTTCGATGTAATATAGCGTCGGAGAACATCTAGAGCAGAAATTGCATCTGTGTAAGACGGTGGCAGTGTCTCGTTTTCCGTGTCTTCAACTTCACCTTCTTCGTCTGACACTGTGTTTTCGTTTACAATATCTTAATAAATTTGTTCTACATTTCTGAAATCTGTTGTTAAAACATATTTATCACAATTGTAGAAATCTTAAATTGAAACATCCTCATCTTCAACAAGACTTCTCCATTCTTCAGGGGTAATGTCATCTTCGTTGATTTCTACATCCGTACTTTGCAGTTCCACTACAAGTTATTTGTGAATTCCAGCAACGCAAAAGCAGTTTTTTATTGTGGATGAAGAAGTTTCTTTCCATGCTGATGTTATCATGTGCATTGCTTCCAAGATTGTAAATTTTCTAATTTTTATACTGTCAGCCGAATTGTTTATTAATTTCCTAATTAAAGACTTTCTGTAGTATGCTTTCACACTGCGAATGATACCCAGGTCTAATGACTGCAACTTGCTAGTGCAATTAGCTGGTAAGAAATGAATAGTCAAATTTGTAAGTCCAGTGATATTTGGAGTATGTGCAATGCAACGGTTGATTAAAAGTTGATCAACGGTTGATTAACGGTTGATCAAAATTCTTCTCTTTTCTGGATGCATTTTTGCATCAAATTTTCTAATCCAGTCAATAAAAATGTGTGATGTCATCCACGCTTTATTGTTATTGTGGTACTCACAAGGTTTCCTGGTGATATTCTTAAAACACCTTGGTTGCTTTGATTTGCCTATAACTAGTGGTGGAAATTTCTCAGATCCATCCGAATTAGTGTACAGTAAAACAGTCAATCGTTCCTTACTGTGTTTTCCACCAAAACACTTTTCGCCCATATACGTTAAGGTTTTTTTAGGCACCATATTGTAGAATAGGCCCGTCTCATTTGCATTGAATATGTTCTTCTCATCATATCCATCTAATTTCCCCTTCAGCACTATTTTCCATTCATCCACTATTTTTTCATCTACGGAGCCACTTTCGCCAGATATGCTTTTAAATACAAACCCGTATCTTTCTTTGAACTTTGTTAGCCAACCAGCCGAAGCCTGAAAATTTTGCATTCCAAACTTTTCTGCCAGAATAATAGCATTTTCTTTAAATATCACTCCGGAAATTGGAATGTTAGATGCTCTTGCTTGATGAAACCATTGCAGGACTGCCTTCTCAAATTCTTCTGATCGGCCACATTGAATTTTCTGCCGATTGGATTTGGATCTCAAACCAAATTTTTGTGCTGCTTCAAGAATTTTCTCTTTGCTTGCTAAAATGCCTTTGAGAGTAGACTCGGGTAGCTGAAATTGTCTTGCGAATTGGACTTTTGTTATTCCAACACTTTCTTCCCAGTTTTCAATAATTTTCCCTTTTTCGTGTAGCGTAAGATGCTTTCGCTTGGATGCCATTTTGCTCTGCTCACCT
Source organism: Dolomedes plantarius (assembly GCA_907164885.2). Lineage (NCBI taxonomy): Eukaryota > Metazoa > Arthropoda > Arachnida > Araneae > Dolomedidae > Dolomedes > Dolomedes plantarius. Next base: position 134,085,049 of record OU015490.1, on the reverse strand, counting down.
CGTATTCGTACTGGAATGAGCTCCTACACCCAACCATGAATTGAGGCGGTGAAAAGCAAAGTGGTGTAAGTCAGTAAGCAAAGTGGTCAAAAGCGTTTTACTGCAAAAACTACAAAAATTCCACTATAAATTGAACAAATTATTATTCATAATAATTACTATAATATTGCAAAAAAATTATTTGCAATTCCACTATAAATTGAACATGGAGATTACATATTTTCCCTCAAATAAAAAAAGTTGAAAATGTGACTTACACCACTTTGCCTTTCACTGTCTCAATTCTCTAAACATGAACACGTGCTTCCCAGAAGGAGTGAGAGAGGGGTTCTTTTGGACAGTTCGTAAATCACATGACAACATGGCAGGTACAACAGAGTGATTCCACACCCGCACTAAGAAATTCTATCCACCACGGAAGAATGTAAGATCTTCCGAGAAACAGTAATCCCCCCCTCCCCCGGTTTTTTCCACTGCAACAAGTCTATGATTGCAACAAACATAAAGGAAATTCCGGGTCTGTTTTTGAAACCAAACTCCCCCACAGAAAGTAACCCTCCAGTAGATAAAAATGTTGAAGAAAAAGTTTATCATGTAAGAAAAAATCGTCGTTAAATAGAAACAAAATCGTCTTAAAATAGAATTTTTTTACGTCGGAGGGACCGGGACCGGGAAATATCGTCTTTAAATAGAGATCGTCGTTAAGTAGAGCGTCGTTAAACGGAGAACCAACTGTATATATATATATATATAAAAGAAATAAACATCCTCTCATTTTAAATTCAAACTCTTTTAGTATTAGGTCTACGATTATATAATTTTAGGCTATGAAAAAAAATCCGCCAGGCTTTTTTTTGGGGGGGGGAGGGAATTGCCCCTACTCCCCCCGTGGAGCCGCCCTTTAGCTATAATAAGTTTTTATATCATCATCAATTCAGCTTAACCAATCTCCCGTCAGAACACACCCCTACACAACCATGTGAAAACACTCTTCCAAGCGAAGTGGGTCCATTAAGATTTGAAAACACATTTGGATAGTTCTTATATACCATACATCAATATTTATGTACGATGTAACACTGAATATCACAAGTTCACTCTGATAGGTTTATGGAAAACGATACATTTATAAGGGATTGTAAACGATATTGGGATTCTTGACATTATATCAATAACTGACCTATACCTAGGAAACGTTGCTTTCAAAAGCAAGCAAATAAAGCTGATAATTTACGAAATTGAGGAGTTAGAACCTGGTTTAAAAACTAAAAAGGCGATCACACTTCTTTAAAAATGAATCAGAACTTATTTACAGGATTGAATTCCATTTTCAATAGGTCAATGACAGAAAATTGCTGAAAAGATGACTGTAGTCATCATTTCAGTGTTTTGAAACTATGTCACAGTTTATACAACGTGATTACTAACAAGCCCTGATTTTCCATTAGGCCCGGTAGGCCCGGGCCTAGGGCCCCCCAAAAATTTTTATTTGAAAAAAAAAAGAAAATTCCCAATTCAATTTTTTTAAACCTTTTTTAATAGCAATTTTTTTTATATATCCTTTCAAATTTGATTGACTGATTGGTCCATCATATGTATAGTTATATGTATAGTCCATCATATGCATGTTATAGTGTATACAAGAGATTAATAAGCCTTTCTGGTTGCATTGTATTGGTGTTTTAATGATGAAGCTAATTTGTTGTATTGCTTTTTGTTATTTGATAATGTTCTAGGCTTCTACGCTTCAAATAGCCAATTCTTGGTAAAATGGTACTGTGACGTTGTCTCCATTACTCCATGAAATTGTAATTATATAAGTCTATGATGCTCGTTCCTACCCCTCAACATGAACATGTCATCTATCGGCGAAATGTTAAACTGAGCGGTCTCATAAACTCTAGGATAAGAGGCCATAAATTTTGTGTAATATGCGATTCTGACGTTATACAAGTCATAAATACCAGAGTGGTTCAAGGGCTCTCCAGAATTTTGACACTATAGCGACATGTGGAATCCCATAAACTTTGGACCCTTACGACCACTTAAAAGGCCGGAGAAAGCTTTTGAATTCGTATAAAAGAAGACCCCCAATACTCCACGAGAGAGAGATCTGTTTTGAGTGCCAGAGAGGACGCCGCTCTGCTGGTCTTTCGGCCTGTAGGCCAGAGTGGTCTGTGAACTGTGAACCCGAAGCCGTCCTGACGTATCTAACATGTTAATTCTAACTTGCTGTACATACTTGCTTTTTGTAGTTGTTGTGTGTAGTTGTAGTTTGTAGTTGTTTAAGGTGGCGTAGTAAAGTAATTGAAGCGAAACGCTTGTCTGTATTACTGCCTACGTCACAGTACTTTCACAATGATTCATGATTATTATTTTTTTTTGTGTATCAATTTTGGAAATGTTACGCCCACATCAGTGTTAGGGGGCCCCCATCCCGAGTTGTGCCTATAGTCAAGAATTTTCTAAATCGGACCCTGATTACTAATAATGCATTTTGAGTTGTTAAGGAAAATCATTGATCGAATCAAACTTAAATCGAAGCTACTGTAAAATATAATAAGAAACATAATAGTGCAGCATCGTAGACTTCACTCTAATTCATCAGAAAAGAACTCTAGAAGTCGTAATTCTCTATAAATTGCGAACAAAAAAAAAGCCCATTCTAAGAGTCGTAAAACTCTAGAGGTCGTAGAAGAAGTAAATTATCGTTTTTTTTTACCTGAGTTTTTTTCCGAACCTATGCTTGCTTTAATATCAGATCTTCACGTAAACAGCTCCAGCTTCAAACATTTGAACACGCATGCATAACCTAACAACATAGCAGAAACGTAACAATATTCTGCAGTTACAATCCTCAACTATTCTATATATATATAACAGTTCCGTAACTGACTGACTCACTGACATACAACGCACAGACCAAACCGCTGGACTAAAGGGCTGACAATTTGCATGGCGATTCTTCTTATAGTGTAGGGGTGCACTAAGAAAAATTTTTGAAAAATTCTTCTGAGATTCTTTAAAATTAAATTTTTAAGCTGTTTTAGTAACATTTTTTAAGTTTGCATTTAAAATAATAATTTGATGGGATATAAAATTTATATCACGAGCAATATCATAAAAATTCCTTTAAAATGAAATCTTTTTCGAATCTTTACCTCCATTTTCTGATTTTTGGTGAATTTTTAAAGATTCATTTTTAGAATTTAATTTATTAAATGCTGATCACGTGATTTCTTTTTCTGGTACTTTAAATAAATTTATTGTCATGTGCATAACAACGAAATAGACAAAATAAGTTTTTTTTCTTGCTAATGCGGAAAACGATTGGAACATTATCCAAAAAAATATTGAAATACAGTAAAAGATATGTTCCGCAAACTGTACTATATTCTTTAGTATGTCCTATTAGATTCAATTTGAATATTTTCTTCTACATTATTTTCTCTATAAAAATATCCCTTACGATTTTTTTATAATTTTTTTTTACATCAATTGTATACATTGATCATCGTATTTACTATATATATATATATATATATATATATATATATATTGGCATTAATTGCATACATTGACCGTTGTACAGGGTGTCTATAAAAGAACTCCGGGGTTTTAAAAATTCATATCTCACTAACTATAAAAGATAGCAAAATTTAGTCGATTTCTCTGAAAAGAGTAGCTCAAAAAGTTTTACTCATACCAATTGGGAATGTTTGTATCAACTGTTGGCGGCGCTGCAGGGCGTTGACCTTGAAATGACGTCGCGAAATTTGAAATGATGGCGACTCCGCAACAAAAGGCTCAATGTGTTATTTGGCTCATAGAAACGAAGTCTGTAGTTACCGTACAAAGAAACTTTCGACGTAACTATGGTGTTAACCCGCCTTCTGACAAAACCATTCGTCAATGGTTCAGTGCATTTAAGGAAACAGGAAGTGTTTTGAAGCAAAAGTCGCCGGGTAGGCCGAGTGTGTCTCAAGAGAAAGTGGACAGAATCCGAGCTTCATGCCTTCGAAGCCCTAAGAAATCGTTGACAAGACGCAGCCTGGAGTTGGGGTTACCAAGATCAACTGTCGGTAAGGTACTTCATAAAAGACTAGAAAGGTAGAATACCGTTTAGACGTCTGCCGTGCCACTAACGGGGCTCATATAGAACTTTACTAAGTGTTAAAAAAAACTTGAAAATGTAAGCTTTTCAGTCATGTATAAAACATGTATGTATGTTTTTTATTTCATTAAAATATTTTGCCTCAAAACCCCGGAGTTCTTTTATAGACACCCTGTATATACTAGCTGAGTGGCAACCCGATGTGTTGTTTTTTTTTTAGTTAAAATGAAATGGCTTTATATCTTAAAGATTAAAAACTGTTTATTCACTTTTAAAAATATATTAGATTTTTTAAAAAAACAAAATAATTATTTAAAATTTCCGTTATCAAATTTTGCATTTTAAACAGAAAAGCTCATTCAATTAGAAAAAAATTCTAAAGGCTTTAACTTCTCCTTTCCTAAAACTAAAATTTTTTCTGGTACTTCAAATTTATTTCTGGATTTCAATTATTAAATGACTCGTTCTCAACTAATAATTTTTCCTTTTGGCAACATGGCCGAATGAAAATATTGTCACGGTGATTTCGGGGAATACGGAAATGACACGAATATTAGATCAGAACAGATTTTATTGACCAGATTGCGGGGAACATCACCTAAAATACACCTCCGGAACGTTCCCGACATTCCTACCGGAAGTGTGAGGATTATTCCATAAACCTAGGAACCGGAACTGAAATATAAATAATAGACAAATTTGCATACAACTCGCATGCAGAGCAAATTAAAATAAAAGATGTTCTTGCACCCGACGGCGGCTGGTTTCGAACCCGGGACCTTAGGATTAGACGTCAGGAGCGATACCACTGAGCCACCGTTACTTCGGTGAACGGAACTTTGCGAAACGGAAAGGAGCTGGCCCACCCGGAATGTCAACTTTTTCTGCTCTCCTCTTCTATTGAGTTCGGCGGTTTTAATTGAATAATTAAAAAAGTTTAAAGTTGTGAAAGTTGAGGATAGCATCAGTGCACGCGTCTCGGCCGTCCGCGTATATCGGTACCAGTCGCGATATCCTGCTATGCTCGGTTCGCGAGATTAGCCCGTCCCCGTGTTTGTAATTAATAGGAAACCATATTAATAATATTAATAAAAACATTTACCTTCCAAATGCTCTTTGAATATGTGTGTTTAGTATAAGTGTGATGGGTGATTCGAGCAATTGTGCTCACTGCACAGTTGTTCGAATCGCGGAATAAAGCTTTATACAGCTACTCTTATTTCTTTTTCCACATTAATTTTCGAAAGATATTTGCTTTTAATATCAGTAACTACAGAAAAGTCAGATTCGCACTGATATGAAGTTGCAAAGGGAATGAAAACCTTTATAGCTTTTGCACTTAGAATGGGATACTCATTTTTTATAGATATCCAAAACTCCGTCAAATCCAAACAAGCGAATTTCGCTTTTAGGCTTTTGTCACTTGATAGCTCAATTACATTTTCTTCCTCTTGTGAAGTGAATTCTTTTGGAGCTTCAACATGGAATAGATCTTGGATTCACGCAAACTTCTCGGATAGGTGCTCTGTGAAAACTGTCGGCATGCTATGTGAAACCTTTTATCCATACAGACCATGTACTGCTGCAATACAGGAAAATAATCTTAATATTATTAGTAAGTTGCCTCCCAAAAGTACTGTTTGGAAATATTTTTACAAAACCTCTGACAAATTGGCGAAATGCAATATTTGCCTTAAGTCCCTCAAAACTTCTGGCAATACCACGAATTTATCTGGACATTTGAAGGCAAAACATGGAGGTATTTACAACGAGAATTTTGAGTCATCAATGTAGTCCAAAGCAACCAAGTTTTTGTCATTTGTGTCTGCCCAATTAGAGAGTAAAATTAAATCCCCCCTCCCCCCCCACGAATAACGGAAGTACCATTAATGTTAGAGATTACTAAAACAGTTTTAAAAAATGGATGTTCTAAAACATCGATGTTTAAAAACATCGATGGTTTTTGGGCGATGTTTTATTAGCATCGATGTTTTAATATTGAATATCGATGTTTCGAAACATCGATGTTTTGTTATCGATGTCGCATCACTAATTAGATTGAGATCATGGGCACCTCGCATCACCTCTGATATCTTTGCGTGGCACCCCAGGGTGCTGCGGCACACACTTTGGGAACCCCTGACATATATAATATATATAATATATATATATATATATATATATATATATATATATATATATATATATATATACCGGGTGGCCATAATTAAACTGACAGTGCTCACAGTGTTCTGTAGCGCGATCTATTTGCGAGAATGACGCCGCATTTTGTAGGAAGATTAAACAAGACGGGGGATGAAGGATTCCGCGAAAAAATAAATTAGTTCCAAAAGTCACCGCTAGGGGAATATTTGGCGCTGTGTAATAGAAAATAGAGTGTTAACAAATGCAAATTAATACGGAATAAAATTACCTTTTATTATGCACATTTTCTTATTTAGTTCAAGTGCAATATGACAACACTTTTAAAAAAGCGTAAAATCTACATAAACACCGATAAAGTCTCGTGATCTGCAATATCACGTACGCTGAGCAGAGGAAGAAGTTCTTTATTCAAATTTCACGTTACATCCATTGGCACAGTGCCAGCTGCTTGGGTTTTAAAAGGCAATGTGTTACGTTTCGAATCAATCGGATTGAAAGTTTATGTGCAATGTCTCCTTCTTTAGTCGAGCGTGCGTTACTGGTAAAATTCTTTTACCTCAACCAGTGCAACGCGTCAGCCGCTCTTCGTGCTTTTAGAACGCACAAAAAAATGCTTAAAGGTAACGTTCCTGTGTCAGTTAATGGGCTAAAAGCAATGGTTGCGACGTTTGAGAAAACAGGTTCTCTGAAGGTTCAGTCAGGCAGAGGACGAAAACCTGTACCACAGGATACAATCGAAGCAGTTGCCACGGCGATTGTCGACAGAGGACCAGACAATATTGCTGCCACCTCTAGCGCTCGTGGATTAGCTCGGAATATGGATATGCCTTACAGTACGGTATGGAAAATCTTACGAAAGATTATCAACTTCTATCCGTACAAGATCAGCCGTGTACAGGAGTTACTGTACCCCGACCATGATAAACGATTGACTTTTGCTCTCAACTTTCTTGCCAGAATGGAGGTGGATGATGCTTGGCCGTGGAAAATCTTATGGGGAGACGAGGCCCACTTTTACCTGCATGGAACTGTGAATACCCAGAACTGCCGAATTTGGGATGACAAATCACCACATGCAGTCACAGAAATTCCCTTACATTCACCAAAGGTAACTGTTTGGTGTGGGTTCACAGCGGAATTTCTATTTTCTATTACACAGCGCCAAATATTCCCCTAGCGGTGACTTTTGGAACTAATTTATTTTTTCGCGGAATCCTTCGTCCCCCGTCTTGTTTAATCTTCCTACAAAATGTGGCGTCATTCTCGCAAATAGATCGCGCTACAGAACACTGTGAGCACTGTCAGTTTAATTATGGCCACCCGGTATATATATGACGAGCTTTAATTCTCGTACTCCCTCTTACTCGTTTCCCTACTACTTACTCTAAAAATATGCAGTCAGTAACAGCGTAGGCCTGTGGAATTAAAGACAATTAGTTTACATCTAAATCCTTTATTCAATAACTATTAATTAACCCGATTCAATCAGTGCCATTGTTCCGATCTCTCACCTCTGACGCGCTCCGCCCAAACCGAAATCCAAAAAGGCTCTGCCGAAATTCTATTGTTCCCCAAGGTGTCTAAACTTATCGCGCATGCTCATTGACGACTGCCGAATGTCCGAGAAGCATCTTTTGCTGACTTTACAAATAATTTTTCGTGCGAAACCTAGTCTGAACTCAAAAACAACTCCCCACGCAATGAATGCCTGTGATTCTCTTTCTTGATTCTCCCCAAGGCCATCCCACTCTATTAATAACTCTTATAGTCCGTGCATTCGTAGACGCGTGTATTCTGATTGACTCTGAAATATCATTGCTTTTAACGTTAGAATTTAGTTATTTCGAAGCACCCCTGTATATTCTCAGTTAAGGCTTAACATATATATATATGTGTGTGTGTGTGTATATATATATATATATATATAATATATATATATATATAACCCTAAGAGCCGACGTTCCCCCCCCCCCAAATCTCTGGCCTGGAACCGTCACTGTTATAGCTTCATGACTGTCAAAATTTTCCGCGGTATATTGTATATTGTGCGTATGTCTCACGACAAGTGCCTCCACACTACAGAAAAAAATTAGAGATATTTTCCACACCCTGGACTTCTAAGCGGTGAGTGATGCCACTCATGTTAAAAACAAATAATGGGTTCATCTGCTAAACCAAGAGTAAAATACAGCAAACGATAAGAAAATTTATCATGTTTCCAAAGAAATATTCTGAATAACCAATAAAAAGTTTTTTTACTGTGTTGGAAATACACCTCGAACACAATATTGACATTGACATTGGCATAAAAAACTGTTGAGGCACCAGGGAGCAAGAGCTTCTTATCCTCAGTTTCAATGTTAGTATGTGGCGTAAGATTACCGTTCTCAAGATTACAAATAGTGTTGACAATTACAAATCTTATTGTGTAGAGTTATTTTAGTTATTTGTAATCTCAAGATTACAAATAGCGTTGAGGGTGGAATAATTACAAGATAAAAAGAATTTTTTATATACCATGTTTTTAAATTTTCTTTTGAATCATGTAAACTTGACAATTCTATGTATATTTGAAAAAACATTTTTGAGGAATTATCCCATCAACTTGAAAGAAAATGAAGTTAATTGGAAGTTAACTTGCGTTTAGCTTTTCGTTCCCGTCCCGGCCGATAGATTGCTGCACCAGTCTACAAAACAAAATTAACTGAAAATGAATTCAAATTCTGCTTAAAGATGGTTAAAAGTATTAAAATAATGCATTGTTATCGTGTTCTGAGCTATTCTAAAAGTTTCAATTGTCTAGCTAGTCGGTAAGTTGGTTAAAAATCGATTGCAAGATTTGTACTGGACAAACACACACACAAACAAGAAAGCGAGTTAATAAAAACATGGTAAAAATATATTAATTATTTGATAAATCAACTAATAAACTAGAACGAGTACGAGTAACCGATGGTAATGGAGAATTTTAACTATGGTTGAGACAAAAAACTATAAAGTAATTTTCAAAACTAGAAGACGGATAATTTGGAATAAGATTAGGATTTTTAAAAAAAGTTAGTGGAAGAGGACAAAAGGGCGGTAGGTCCGAAGTCCGTAAGGCTCGAGTAGCGAATTCAAGGAGGAGAGCAAGGAGGATTGGAATCGGGGAACAGGTTATCAATCCCCTTCTCCAGCAGTCAGCTGGCCCGAGGGGGAATTGCATGGTAGGAAGAGGAACGATCGAAAAAGGATGACAGGTCAAAAATCAGAAGCAGTCGGGCTTTTATAATTCTGAGTTTTGAAAAGAAAGGCCGGGGTTCATAACCAAAGTTAGAATTTGTATCTTTTTAAGGTGAGAAATTTCTAAATTTCTATGAAAAAATTATATATATATAGATGTGTATATATATATATATATATATATATATATATATATGTATGTGTGTGTGTGTGTAACATACCGGCCCGGCGGGAATGATGGCCGGAGCCGGCATATCACACCGGGAATAAACGTAGTCGTACTCAAGAATACAATTATCTTTTCACGTCTGCAAATACTTTTATTTATCCATTCTTTATCATCGATGACAGAGGTTTATTAGGCAACAATGCCACGCCAAAATCTGCTCTCCGAGTTATACTGGAACTTATATAAACTTTATGAGTGTCTTGCCATGTGATCACAAGTCTATAGCCATTGGCTGAAACTATGACTCTGATGTCAGAGGTGACGTATTATTGTTACGTAAAGATGCGCTAGAAATTATATTTTTTGAGGGGACGCTGCGCTTGCTTTGTTCTTGGAATCAGAAGCGAAAATAGCTCAATCGCGACAACGCCCAAGGCAATTTAGAATTTGAATTGAATATAGGGGTTTTTATGTTATAGAATATCCCCCCCCCGTCCGAGAAGAGGCTGTCCAACAATGCCTGCATTGAAGAGCAGACTCACCCAGATGAGTGAGGAAAAATGGGCGTTGCAAAAATTTGGAAAAACCTATGGTAATAAATTATCAGTAATAGTTAAATAAAATTATAAAGATCACGTGACAAAACGTCGGTCCATCAAATAACATATTTCTCTAAAAACATAAAAAGAATCAATATCTTGAAGAAGAGAGGAAAAAACTAGATTTAAATTTAAATTTAAAAATCTGCATAACCAGCTGAAAAGAATGAGGAGTAGGTCTGCAGTCCCCACACAACAAAAATCCCAGCAGAAACTCCATTAAGCCTACTGTAAAAAATCTTAAAATTACAAAAAGAATTTACTTGAAAAATATATTGTAAATACATATTGTAAAAATACACTTTAAAATATAGTAGTAATCGGCCAGGGCAACTGACAAAACAAAAACAAAAATATCCCAATCTAAATGTAAATACAAAACACAAAAATATATCTCCTATTCCTCTAGAATAACAACATAATTATACAAATGTAATTACAAGATCCAAAAAAACACAGAAAGGTAGCAAAAAAAATGAAAATGGATCTCGGATTTCCTTAATCAATAGAATCAAAAATACACAACATATGAAATTATTAAACACACAATAATAAATACCTTGGTTTTTAAAAGTATGAAATCGATATTAGCACCACAAATCTATTAAATTTAAATGTCAAATTTATCCATTATTTTTAGTAATTTAATTTTAATGTTCAAATTTCAATACAAGATACTATCCACAAAAATACCATTCTCTAACTCTAAATTATTCATTCTTTTCTTATATAACATTTTGGTATGAATCCTCGCTGTATAGTTCCTAAATATTCATCATTTGTATTCAATATCTCAAAACATATCTCTCATTATAATATTCTCTTTTCTATTTATTTATTATTCTTCATTATTTCTATTTTGAGAATTTTCTGGGGCGGATGAACCAAATATAACATACAATGGTTTTTTAATTCTCCAATTGTGGGTTTTTGGCACCCTAAGTCATGTTATAAAGGCGTTCCGTTTATATGAAACCCGTAAAACGCCTTTTAACTGTCGACTAAAACCTTCGGAAATCTCCTTTACTTAAATTCGTAAAACTATTCACGAAGGCTCAAAATCAAATGTAATATGTCAAAGTACCTAAATTATAAAATTTTCTTGATGTCTGAAATAATTACTAAGTTGTCCATGCAGATATTTTCCAAAATCAAAACCACAAGCATCAGATGATTAGATTTAGAAAGTCTCCCATGTTATATATATATATATATATATATATATATATATATATATGTAATATATTAAATATTATGCCCTCCATTCTAGCATTTAAATTCCCTTTCCTGAATCCAATCCACAGTAATCTTAATTTATCGCTTTAAAACCCTTAGCAACAGAACTTCTTATGAATAACATGCCTTTTAATTTCTACACGTGTACATCTGCGGATTCAGAGGCGTGGGTTCGCATCGCGAGCCCCAATATTTGCTGACCCTACAAAATAATAGCCACATGTTGGTTTTTTTTTCGCCTCTCGCGTTTATTGTTGAAAGGTGATATTAGCTTCCGAGCCGCCTTCTGAAATGGACGGACGCACTTTTGTCGCTCTAATAAACGGTTCGACCCGACTGCTTCCAAATTTAATTTTATTCCTTTCAGGATGAGTCTAGCTCCAGCCATGTAAGTATGAGCTAGTTTTCCTTTTCAGGTTGTATTTTAAGGACGTGATGTAATGTATGTATATATATATATATATACATATATGGAGTCTCTATCTATCGTTTTTCAAGGAACCGACTGAAATGAACGATAGATGAACGGAAAACGATAGAAGCGGAAACATGACAAAGCAATATGAGCGTCGGGACTGGGTGAAATAAACGACACATATGGGAAAACAATAATTCGGGGAACGATCGAGATTCTACTGTATGTATATATATATATATAATGATATCAGCTTATACGCAGGTCCACCGTCAGGGTGGGGCAGGGGGGACAAAATCCTGGGGCCCGGACTTCCGGGGGGCCCGATTAAAATAAGAGTTGACTAAAAAATGTATACAGTGTTCAAATATTGAGTGGGGATGGGGCCCGCTGTATTATTTTGCCCCGGGCCCTGGCTCAGCTGACTGTGGCCCTGCTTATACACACGATAACCTTTAACTTTACACTATGTAGATGAGATGTGTTCACGTAATAGGTAGTCGTAACCGGAGCGAAGAGAAGAAACTTGAGGAACACTGTTTCAGGCATATTGTAATCAGCACATAGGAGAGGGAAAACGCACAGAGAGGGGCACTGAAGAACACACAGAACGGAGATGCGACGCCTATTATTTTATCCCGGATTATTCTACAGGCAAATATTATTCAGCAAAGCACAGGTACCTTTGCAACTGGACACACACAATAGCAACGACAAATTGTTGCGCAGAGCATATCAGCACTGTGTTACACGCGAAGTAATCGGTACTCGTAAAACACGATGACATGTTGTACCGAATGCGCACACTACGATGATTCACGAAAGACCACACCGGAAACAAAAAGCGTAGCAGCGCGAAGAAAGGACAAGGTTAATAAGAGAAGCGAGGAAGTAGGGAGCGCAAAAATCCTCTGTCCCATCTTTTAAACCGTGGGGGCGCTAACGTGAAGCTAGGTGTTAAAAATTTCTTTAATTGGCTAGAGCCGATCATCAGACTTGACCACGTGAGCCATAATTCAAGATTCCGAACATGCTATGAAAGGCGCGTGGTTTCTGAATCATCCTGAATCACAGGCCCGTGACCTTCAGCGCGTGCCTTAAGGGACAAACTAGTTAGTTAATACGCAGTTTACTTCTTGGTCGCAGTTTGGAAAAAGGGACTGGGTTTTATTGCAAAGGGAATAATTTAGAATACGCGTTAAGTAAAAAAGATGGGACGAAACAGTTAATACTAGTGAGGCGTTATTATATATATATATATATATATATATAAGATAATATTACTAAAAACCTATAATCGCCCATTCTGAACTTTATCTTTGTTCTGGTAACCCCTTTTTCTACTCTTTGGCGAAAACGCCTCGCCTTTCCACACACTAACTTCCTCCGCCAATTCTGGCAACCTCTCTGAGCTAATTGTATTTTGACGCTTTTACGATAGATGCGGGATGACTTCGATGTGAGTAACATGTTGCTGTTTTCATGGAATAAACTTCAGTTGTTCTTATGATTTGGAATTGCATTTAATTTCGGCCTCGATTTTGTTTCTTCAAGATATAACCATTCGGGTCATCATATATATATATATATATATATATATATATATATATTATGTTGAAAGAGGGACTGTACTTTAGTGGAAAGAGAATAATTTAGAATACGCGTTAAGTGAAAAGGTGGGGCGAAACAGTTAATAACGGTGGAGCGTTATTATTATTATTATTATTATATACTAAGCAAACTTCTGTAGCTTAAATTGAACACGATTGTTACTTCAACATTAATAGCCATGAATGTAATTATTTTCTATCTAAAACTATATAAATTATAAGCCAAATAATGCTTAAAAAATTTAATTTAGTCATTCATTAATACAGTACAAATAATTTATAAGAACATCCAGGGGACTTTAAAAACTGGTTCTTATAATCGATAGTTTTTATATCCGATAGATAACTTAAAACTGCTGGAAATACCAAATTCATTGTCACATAATTTCTATTTACACCTGAAACATGACGTTCAAAAAAATGGTTAAAAGGTTCAAGTTCAATCAGGGAAAAACACACTGCTTATTTTCATATAAGTATGTTTTTTTAAACTTTTTCAAATAAATAGTTCTAAAAATGTTAAAAAGAAAAATGAATAAAATTATGCACCTATTATGAATGTACATACATAATGCAATCTCTTGTTTTTACATGTTTATTGATTTGCTAAAAAATAATCAGTAATATTTGTTTGTTTAGTTTTTTTGTAAATAAAAAGAATTTTCGGTTATAGCGACAAGTTCTTTGACAGCTTTTTTTATCGGATCCTTCACAAAACCGTCATTGCAAGCTAAAAATTTATTGACAGTTTTGATTGCTGAAAACATTTCTTTTAAACTTGGGCAAGAAAACTCGTTTAAATGATCTTCTGAACTGGCACTGTCGTTAATATCATCATCTCTGCCAAAAATCTCTGCATTTGCGTCTGCAATAATCCGTTACATTCCCAAATCTATGTCTTCATATTCCTGAAGTGAATCTTGTTCAATTGGCAAATCTCGAGCCCAGTCTTGAAGCTTTTCATCTCTAGCGTCTCGAATTTGAAAAATAGAAGGATTTTCACCCCTAAGAAATCCAGCATGCCGGAAACAATTCGAAATCGTTAAAAGTTTAACATTATTCCACGCATTTTCTAGCATGATGATAGCGTCCAGTATTGAAATCTTCGGTTCTTTCTTATTTTCAATATCGTCAATGATCTGTAAAATCAAGTTCTTCCTGAAATGAACAGCCATTTGATGGCCGAATGGCTAAGGCGCTTGCATTCGGTTCAGATCCTGTGGGTTCTGGTGCCACTGTTGGCATGGATGTTCGTAGCCCTTCGGAATCGGCTTTAAACTGTAGGTCCTGGTCTAATTAGCCCTCGTGTAGCAAAAAATTGACCGTAGCGCTCCCAACCAAACCAAACCTGAAATGGACTTAATGACACCTTGGTCCATAGGCTGTAATACGGAGGCTGTGTTGGGAGGAAGATAAGTTAATTTAATGGCATGAAGACCTTGAACCGGAGGGTGGGCTGGGCAATTGTCCACAATAAGAAGAATTCTCTTTTTTTGTTTCATAAGTTCTTGGTCCCACTTCCAGTTTTCAAAGATTTCTCCTGTCATCCAAGCTTTAGAATTCGAATGATAATCAACTTGCAGCGATTTTATATTTTAAAATGCCGTCGGTTTTTTGTATTTCCCGATCACTAAAAGCTTCAATTTTTCAGTTCCAGTTAAATTTGCAGCAACCATAACTGTTATCCTTTCTTTTGAAAGCTTACCACCACTGCAGTTTCCGTGTTTAAAATGCAACTTCCTATCCGGGGTCATCGTATAAAATAGGCCAGTTTCATCAGCGTTGAAGATTTCATGGTCTCCATAGCCTTCTCTTAAAGTAGTCCAAACGGTTTTAAGCCATTTATCAGAAACTCCTGGTGGCACGGCCTTCGATTCTCCACTGATGCTCCTGAACACAATGTAATGCCTCTCCTGAAATCTCTGGATCCACGAAGTTGAACAAACGAAATCATATTTTTTTAAAGAGATTCGCAAATTCATTTGTTTTCGCTTGCAAAATCGGTCCGCTTAGGGGAATGTTGGCACTCCTTTGAATCTTAAACCATTGCAAAAGGTCATCTTCTACGTCAGCATGTGGACATTTTCGAAGTTTCTTAATTTCAGTCCGATCTTTTTCAAATTCTTCTTCTAATTTTTCTCTATCTTTAAAAATATTTGAAATCGTGGCATAACTCACCTTTAATTCGTTGGCTAATGCTCCTTTTTTTTTCACCGATTTCTAATCTGGAAATTATATGAATTTTTTTCTCAACCGTAAAAGTTTTACATTTTGCACTCATCATTGAATGTGTGGAGGTACAAAGTGTGATGATCTTTGTCGGCTGTAGAAAGAGTTGTCAATGCCTTGCACTCTTTCTTCTCGCCAACAGTCTGGAACTTCTGCCGTCTGGGTTGGTTCCGGACCTCATAAATTTTTCTTGTCGAACTCCACTAGTGGGTGCAGGTTTTGGGGGACTGGTTTGACGGGGTCAGAACTTCCGATCATTATGTTCCAGTCACTAGGGGTATGAGGGGAGCCCACTTTTCTTGGCAAGCTTTGTTTTCTTGGCGGTTTTCTGGAGGCACACTTTTTCTGGCAATTTCTACTTTATGAGTGCTGACCACAGCCGAATTACTTCGTGAAAGTTGGGGGTTTTTTTAGATAAAAGAATGGATAAAATCGTTGAAGAACAATGTGCTGCTACTTCCCGTCCGCTCACAATTAACATGCTCTTATAAGCGATTTATTTTCCCAGAAACCAATTAATTTTGTCACTAAAAACGATATGTTCTTATTAACGATGTTATTATAACCGGATTTTGTATCCATCATTACACATGAGAATTAGCCGGGAACTAATAATTCCGTTCTTTTAAGCGATATGTTTTTATAACCGGTGTTCTTATAAACAATTTCTACTGTAGTTCAATAAGACTAAAAACACTACATTTCAAATATTTTGATATATGCAGCACGTTACTAAATTTATTGATCGCTTCAATTTGAAATTTATTTATTATGTCTTGCAAATGATAAAATTAAAATGATGGAAGCTTAACAGTGATCTTCTACATTGTTATGTTATTACTTAGAATAAAAATTCTCGATGATCTAACATACTTAAGCAGAAGCAACATAAATCACTGAAGTGTGCATGTGTTTATAGTCAGCATTTAAGCCTACTCCATGATGAAGTAACAAAGCAGAAGTAATACATGTTTTAAATAGAAACAATATTAAAATTACAGGAATGACAGTGAAAAAGGATACTTACGTTTATTTAAATTATTCCAAAATCTTCTAATCAAACTTCAAATATAAAATTTCATGCTACAGCATGCTTTTCACTGTGCATACAGCAAGCTAATGCTGTACGGTGTCAACTCGAATGGTGATTTTCTATGACCGAGGGTTACTATGACCGAGGGTTGTGACGTCAGCCTCTAGTCTCAACTTTGCGCCGAGGCTTTGTGTTTGATTCAGTGTTGGCCTAAGGGCCAGCATGGTTTCGTATTTTTGAGACTGCAGCCTCAATTGCAAGAAGTTTCTCGAGGATCCTTTCAAGTATTTCAACTGAAATATCGCTAGCTATTGTGTTATTGCCTGGGGTGAGAACGAGGGCCGCTATATTATTACTAGTTTCAGTTGCTATTGTTGAGGGTGACGAAACCTGTTTTTGCGGTTTAAGAAGTGCACTGTAGTTTACTGGGGCAGCTGCTGCCTTTTGAAACGAGTTTCCAGAATTGGTTTGGAGGACTAACCTGCTGTTATCATCGCTGATCTTTCTAACATTTTTAATTGATTGTATCTGCTGTTTTTTATTTTTAAGATAACTTGGATGAAGATAACACAACCCTTATAATTGGCAAGACGATCTCCCCCACAGTTTCAACATTTAGCCTTCTCGGATTGTTGCTTTTGGCATTAATGTTTCTCGTGACTCTCACTACATTTTAAGCATCGTACATCCAGTTGGCAAGTATCGATACTGTGGTGGAAGTTCAAACAATTATAGCATTGTTTCTCTCTCCCTTGAAATTTATATGTCTTTACCCTTACAATAAAACCTAGGAATTCTCTAGTTTCATAGATTTCTATGGTTTTGTTTTTAGGAAATAGGTTACACAGAAAAATTGGTAATTTAGATTTATCTTTAAGCCTTTTGAGTTGTAGTATCCTTTGAACTGGATAACCCAGGGCAATCAATTCCTCTCTTCCTCAATCGGGATGTCTGAATGGATATCTTTGTTTAAATTTTAGTCGGCGTTCTTCCCTTGTATTCATTGCAAAGAATTTAATTTCACTTTGCATTAGGAGACTCTGCATACTTCTAAACTGAGTGATTTTTTTTAGGAAAAACTTTAACGAATTTCCCTGAGTCCTGGATTTGAAGTTTATTATTAGCAACTGTGTTGATTTCTTGCGTTATGGTTTTCCATTCTTTATTCTTACTTACTTTTCAAGATCCAAAAGGGAATCTGACTTAGGGCCTGTTCACATAGGAGTTCGGTAGCGGAGTGTTAAAGAAAAGATGACGATGAGACGAAAATAAACCAATCATAGGCGTTAAAAATTTCCTTGCTAATCGTTTGGAGATTTGTCATTGGTTAAATATATTTCAATACTTTAACGCTCCGCTACCGGTCTCCTATGTGAACAGGCCCTAATTCTCCCTTTGTGCTTGCACACTAATTTCAGGGGTGTTATCTACTCCTGTTTCATCATTAACCCCTTTACTCTCGTCCCTCAATATATCCTAGCGATTTTTTGTACTGATAACATTTTCCCTTACTTCCTCTACCGAGGATCTCTCCGCAAGCTTTTTAGATTTCGGAATTTCCCTCTCATAATTCATATTCTCAGTACCATTAACACCATTATCACTAAAACTTAATTTCCTAGATTTTTCTGTTTCGGTTTAGCCTGACTCACACAATATTCTACTCCATGCTTTTTAAGACCTACTGGAAGTTCGCTGTTGAGCCCACACTAGTAAAGCTCCATGGTGGATATATATTTCTGCCGGTTTGGCAACTAAAAATTTTGTCATTTTTAGCGCGGGCTATCATTGTTTATAGTATTTAAAATACCAAAATTGGAAAAGTGTGGTGGTTTTATATTTTCTATAATTAGAATTTTTGAAGAAGTTAACTTGAACAATGTCTTTTTGATAAGAAAAGTCATTTTACTTTGTATTTTACATCATTATCGGATGTATTTTCCACCAATATTCAGTTGCGTATCTTAAGGAGTAATGTTTATTCTTTGGCTAATATTTGTGTATTTAAAGTAAATACATATCTAAGCTGAAGAAACTTCATAAACTCATCTCTTGGGACGATGATGCTGAATGTATGACGCGCGATCTTCAAAATAGGTGCAAAGTTGTGATTTTGTAGTATGAGGAAGTACATGTCGAAATTTATGCTATGTTAACCGTAAGTAGTGCGAATAAGAAAAATGTAACATCTACAGATTCTATTTCAGTGGATGCGGAAACAAACATTAAAAGCGTCTTGTGTACGGAACAACCTGATGATCCAATAGCAAGTAACAATGAGAAAGGTGATAGTATCAAGGGAGGGTACATGTGTTACAAATGTGACAAATCTTTTCCCTCAAATCAAGAAGTTATTATGCATTTGAAACTTATTCATAACGCTTGTGCATCCAGTGACTGCCGCAAAATTTCGGATTTCAAGATGCATAGCTCCGTCTGTATGAATAGGGGATTTGGTTGTACCATATGTAACAAGAAATTCTCAGAAAAATATTTATTATTAATTCATTTTAATGAACACATTGGAGCTGCGTTTTATGTTTGTGACATTTGTAGAGATGGCTTTCAACAACGTAAGGATTTACAAAGGCATTTATTACATATCCATCAAAAGAATGTGTGCATACCAGTTATACCTTCACATTCCAAAGCAGTATATCAGAAATGTAGCCGATGTGCTAAATATTACAGATTATTTGCTGAGTTTGAAGAGCATTCATCGTCATGTTGTAACTCAACTGTGTATGCGTGTTCAGTCTGTCAAATTCATTTCCCTTCTTTGTCTGAGTTAGATGACCATAAATTTGTTGAACATAAGCATGATTGGGCTGTTAAAGGAAGCTTGGCATTAAAATATGGAAAAAGATATTTTTGTGGCTTGTGCTACATGGGATTTTTAAAAGGTGCTGTCTTAAAGCAACATTTAGAGACACATAAAATGGATGTAAGTTACATATGTGATGTTTGTCATTCCAGATTTACTTGTGATGATGACTTGCAGATGCATTATTTATTACATATTGAAGAACACTATGTTTTACATGATGTAATAAGCCAGCATTCTTGTAACTCCTGCAGGAAAACATTTAAAACTCAGAAAGATCTGAAAAATCATCTGCCAAGTTGTAAAAACCAGGAAAATTTACCTGTGCTTACATCTGGTCAAGTAAAAGGAACTAGTCATAACAACAAAGAACTTACAATGAATACTTTTGATAAAGAGAATACTAGTAATGTGTTAAAAAATGGCATAGAATCTGCCGAAAACACATTTGACACTTCTCAAGTACTCATTTATGCATTAAAGTCTGGGGAAGATTTATTGAACTGTGATGATAAAGAATGTGTTGTTGTAATGGATCTTAATTCAGTGTTTGTTTTGCAGAGAGGTATTTGTGCTTCAGAGAGTCGCATGCCAGATGTAAGTAATTCTCAAGCGTATAATGAGAGTGATGCTATAGATGCATCTTTGCTTCAGATCCACATGTCCGAGATTTTAAGTCCTTGTGATGCAGACATTTCTAATTCAGATGTGTATGCTGATTCTCCCTTGGATCCTGGGAGCCTTCCAGGTGTAGAACAAAATAATAATACTGATACAGGACATATAGAAAGAATGGCTGTAAGTCTTGGTGAATCACATGATGATTGCATGCAACCCAGTTTTCATGAAGATGGTAAAATATATTATGAATCTCTCTCTGTGGCTGAGGATTCTACAAACTCTGAAATTGTAAAAGAAATGTATGAAGTGACTTATGAAGGTGCTTTAAATAGCGCTGAGTGGACTGCTAATAATGATAAAGGATCTGCTATAAATGTTGTTGCAGAAGAAAATGATGTGTCTTATATTAATAAACATACAACTGACAATGAAATCATAAATGAAGAATCACTCCAAGAAAATGATGGATCGAGGGACATGCATGTCTGTAATATCTGTAAGCAAGAATTCAGTACGAAAACTTCTTTATGTCTCCATATGAAGGAGAGACATACAGGCTTCGATTGTTATCGTTGTGGAAACTCATTTAAGTCAGAAGAGGAATTAACACATCATGAAAAGCTTTCACATTCATCTGCATTTCATTGTGACTCATGTGAAATGTCCTATTCCAAAGAGCACCTGCTCAAAAAGCACAAACGTAGTGCACACGGAGGGAAACATTTCATGTGCAACATTTGTGGAAAGAGCTATGTGCTTAAAAATGATTATGAAATTCATGTAATGCTTCACAAAGGTGAGACTCCCCCATCTAAATGTCAAGTGTGTGGGAAAATTTATGCCAGTGTAAGTAATTATATGCGACATAAAGCTATACATGAAGGTAAAAGCTTCCCTCAAAAGTACAAATGCACTGTTTGTGACAAAGGCTTTATAGCTCGCAGCCCTTTAAAACGACATTTAAGTACTCATATCAAAAGAACACGCATTAGCTACGAATGTCCTAAATGCAAAATGTATTTCCCTCCTAAACTGCTGACTGAGCATATTGAATCACATAATAATGCTTCTTAAAATAAAATAAAAATTTTTAGAACAGTTTTGAAAAGTGATCGAATGATTTTGAAAATCTGATTTAAGATTGTTCTAGTAAGTATGGTTGTTACTTTACAAGAGTACATCATTATAAATTAAGAATGTATAAATTGTATTTTATTAATATTTGTATTTTGAAAAGTAATAAATGCTTATATTTTATTGCTTACTTCATAATATATGTTTTGTAGTATTTAACTTGTAATCTCGTATTTTAACAAGGAGATATTAGGAGTTACCAGTGATTTAGCAAAAATATGTATCTGGAACATGAAGAGGGTTGATGTAAAGCAAAACTGGAATTACCTGTTGTCTATTTTTTTTTTTTCTTTCTTCCTTCTCACAGTTAAATGATTGAGCGGCACTGTCAGCCATTTGAATTTTTTTTTTTTTTTTTCAACAGGCATGGTGACTGTGTTTTTCAAAATGGAAATTTCATCTTGCAGTTATGTTTTTCAGCAATGTTTTCAAAAGCTGGGCATGGAGAAGAAAAATTAAGCGAACCTGCTAAAATAACATTTTTTTTAGAAATGCTTGGCTTTGAAATTATTTCATAATTAATGAAATTTTAGATTCTGAGCAAAAATTTCAAGCACGAACTTTACGTGTCTTTATTATAACTTGGAAAATATTTTAAGAAAATAAATTTAGAATGCTGAATATTTGGTGTATTTTTCAGTACATCTTATGAAAAACAATTTTCAAAATGCTATTTCTTTTTAATATTTTAGAAAATTACTTTTATCATGGGTTTTGGGAGTTTCCAAAACATTTAAAAAGTATTTGAGGAGTTTTTACTTTAATCAACTAGTGTCTACTTTACTTTTTTAGGGATCTTTTATGAACAGATAAAAAGTCAAAAAAAATTTTCATTTCAATCATAAATTTTATTAGTTTTGATTTTCTTTAAATATTTTCTAAGCGAAAAGTTATTTTCTGATCTCATTCAAAACTTCCTTTTCCTCTGCTAAAGATTTTCTTTTCTTTAGAGAACATGCTTGGACATACAGAAAATTTTAGATCTAATTTCTATGGGTGGACTACAATTTTCTGTACATCGAAACATGTAAATGTCTTTTTCAATGATTAGGCTGAAATTTTTCTCTGTCCAGCATTGGAAAATGCTGCATAAACATGCTGTCAAGGTAAGGATGGTAGAAAAACTAAAGCTAAATTTGAAATAAAAAATGGATATTTTTATGATTTTACAAAGCCATTCTTGTATCTATGGTAATACCAAGTAGACCTTTTGGTGAGAGATGTATCTAATCTAGATCCTCCTAATTCTGATGTACCCCTGCGAGAGACTTCACAAGAAAATTATCTCTAAAAACAGACTTTCTTTTCGTAAAGTGGAGGCTGGGATAAAATCCTGGTCATCCTTGATCGACAGAAAGATATACATCCTGCTATCTCTTCCCCAGATCTTCTGGGGTGGCCTGTTTCCGTGTCCTTGCTGGCTATGATTACTCACATGCACATCTTTTCCCACATTGGACTTTCTTGATATGTGTTCTCCATTCCTTAGCTTCTATTTCTGGGAAGCATCTAATTGAATCAGACATTTTGAAAAGGAGTCATCTCCATTTTTAAAAATTTTTCATGAGAAGCAAAAAACTATAACTCGCCTTCATGCATTATTAGTTAGACGAAATTTAGTATTTATTATGTTTATAAGACATCAATCCTGATGCAAAAATATAATTTTTTAATATTTTTTTTAACTTAGGCCCCAGAAAAGTGGAGATGAATCCTTTTCAAAATGAACCGATTCAATTAGGCCTGATCACATTGGATGTGGAGCATTGCGTTTCATTACTACATTGGCTCCGGGATAGTTGACATGACTGGGATTGATATATTATGTGGTCAATGAACAAAGCTCTGTGACTGGTTAAAATTTTTAATGCTATGCTATGTAGCACTTCAGATTCACTGGAAACAGGTGGTTAGTCAGCCCTATTCTCCAGGGTATTCGTATTACAGACAGTTTTAGGATACTCCTCAAAAGCAATTTCCGTTTTGTATTGATTTGCTAGGTGTCATATGTTTGAGAAAACTGTGACGGGCTTAATTTTTTTAATAGTTTTACCAAAATTTTTGAGTTTAGCATTAAATAATGAGTTTGTTAAAATCTTTTCTAAGTGTTTAAAAACACCTCTCAAACAAGGCATAAATTAATGAAAATTCAAGGCAAAGAAAATATATTGTTACAATTGTGATCAACTGGTTCCTATTTGTTTAATATTAACAACATATCTGTTATACTTGTAATTAACCTTTTTTAAGATTTGATAATTTTTTTTTTTTTTTTTAAGTTTTGCAGAAATTAATAATCAAAATACAGAAGTGTAACAAAAATAAAAAGTTTTTTTTAAACTTTACATGAGCATCTGTCTATTGTTTAGACTTGGGTAGGTGTTTACAGCTTTTTTTAAAGATTTAACACTGTTTAAATTTAACCCACTAAATTATTTTAACTTTAGCTATTGTTTTCATCAAGACAAAGAAGTAAAGAAATAAAATACCCATTGTTACAAAAGTGTGCATGGTTTTTAGAGAACCCAGAAAAAAACTGGAATTTTAGTATTCATAGCAATGAAAATTTACTTTTGTGAGACTTACTCCTTTGAACTGCATTTAAAGGATTGCGCTGATTTATAGAAAATGATACATCAAGCGCTGTCAAAAGTTGAAGTAACATGTTATTTTAGACTATTTTGTGACATAGAACCTGAGGTGTCCTAGTAGTGCATTAGGCTTTGGACTGCAGTTGCTCAGTTCAAATTCCAATGTACACCATTAAATATCTTTGTGTCTAGGCCAGGTATGGGCACATTAAATCCAGTCTACAGATTAACATGCCCACAAGGTTAGTAGGTGAGGGAGGTGTGAGCCCTCAAGATGTCTGGATGTGCTCAGACAAAATTGAAGTGACACCATGGGGAATGTTGTCTTACCTGTATGGTGCTCCCAGATACAAAGTAGTCAACAATTTTCCTCAGTATATTGTGTGTGAATATCTCATGACAAGTGCCTACACATTAAGAAGGGGGGGGGGGGATTTCATGGCATGTCTAACACTGAAGGATAAAAATAAGTTTTTGAAAATTATGAGATTCAGACATATATATGGAACTTGTTGAATGTTTTTACATAAATATTTGTAAATATGTCTTGACATTCCCATTTATTAGGAAAAATATGAGTACACTTTTTGTAGGGGATTATGACTAAAATATGATTAGAGCTATTTATAATGGATGGGAGTAGTATTCTGCTGCTAATTTTGAGGAATCAAAAATATTACCTACAAAATTATTTTAAAGTAATAGAAAAATGATATGATAGGTTAAAAAAGATTATTTCTAACAACATTAGAGATCAAGGCACATGTATTAGGTATAATACATATGCACATGTATTTATTATAATAATAAAAAACTCGGCTATTTGTGTCATTGTAAGTTAAAACAGATGCATGAAGAAATTTATAGGATTAGCTTCAGAAAGGTAGAAATGACTGTGATAGTTTTGTGACATGCAAATCATTAGCATATTTTATAATATTTTATAATACTAATGTATTTAATGTATTTCATTGCATTACATACATTTAATTGCTTTGCCTACATTTATCGATTATTTAAAGAAGGTGTAAAGAATTAAATTTTGAAGAGGATATATATATTTATAAATATTTTCTTAAATTACTGTGATCAATATCTCTTCACCTATATCAAAGACATCTTCATCAGTGCATCTTCCTTAATAAAAGTTTGAGAGGTTACATTTTGCACTTGACATAACTAAATGTTAACCTATACTCAAGTATTAAATCCGTCATTTAAGAAATCTCATGCATTTATAGTGTGGTGGCTTTACCCTAAAAAAATTACTTAAGAACTTTCTGACGTTTAAATATTTCAATGTTCTCAACATATTTCATTTAAAATCTAAAATTTTTCATTGCAATCTAAAATAACCTTTTACTAATGAGACACAATTTTCTGTATAGCAGTGCATAGCTTCTGCATTAAAGAAGGTGAACTGCTAACAGTAGTATAAACAGCATAAATTTTAATTGCAAAATATGATCGAACTGCTGGTGTATTAATGGTAAATTTAAAGGTCATGGAGAAACAAACTATTTTTCAGAAAAATGTGCTTACATTGTTTATTCTGCAGTTTCTTTGTTATCAGTTTCCTGTTAAATTCTATGAATTGGATAAATTTTCTGAGCCAACATCAGTAGCGCACAAACACGTGAAATTTAATTTAAACATTTCTTTTTGTTTGTTTTTTGATGGGATAGTTACCACTGTAATGTTCTCATCAAATGAGCACATGAGAAACATATAATATTTACAACTTTATGTATGATTATTATACATTTATATTCATAGGATTCTAAGACCACTTTTCAGTCTTAACCTGAGAAATTATCTCTGGTCAATTATCACCACACCAGGGTCACCCGCTGAAATTGAGCTGCATCATGCTTTTCTAACCCCTTGCCGAGAGTCAGTTTCAATCCCTCTAACCCCCCACACTGGAACTACCCTTGGGGTTTAGGGGATAGGATGCAGGTGTGTCGCAAGTTACCCCTTAATCAGAAGCTGGGATCTGCGACATTACACCACTTACCTTAAATATACCATAGTAATATGTATATGTCAGATTAATTTTGATAATAAAACTTATTTAAGAAACTAATTCGAATTATAGGATTACCATGGTCCTTAAAATAAAAAATTGGTCCTTATAAATCTTTAATTTTATACTAAAAATTTAAATAAGCTTTAAATTTTACATCTATGAAACACCATACATATTAACCTTTAGCTTACAGGTCCGATTTTTCCAATTCCCTCTTTATAACGGGAAATTTCATACCCCTTTCTAATAACAGCCATTAAAGAGGTTTTATATATATATATATCATCAATGTTCTGTTAAAAGGGTGAATACCCATAGAGATTTACATACATATTTGCCCTTTTTACAGAATACCGACGAGATATATATATATATATATGTGTGTGTGTGTGTACAAATATATATATATAATGTGTATATATATATATATTCTTGGGATACATGCTATCCCACCCCTTAAGAAAAAGGTTAAAAAACTTTTTTGGCTAATAAGAAAGCCGGGGTAAAAAGAAATGCTTTCACAGTTCAGTTTGGTTTAAACCAGGTATAACGAGAGAGGGGTAATACAGAGGCTGTTCACACATTTTTTAGATGATGTATATTGTATTCACAAAACTAAATTACATAAAATTCTTGTGTTTTAAATGTTCTATTTGACATCCCTTATTCTGAACTATCTTTCGACACCGCAATTTCCAGGATAATAATGCATTTTGAAGTGTCAGAAGAGGTATTCTATCCCATTCCTCCTGAACAGCTTTCCAGAGTCCTGTAAGGGTTTTGGGACGACGTTTGGATAATGCAGATTTTAAAAGTCCGAAAGCACAAAAATCCATAGGTGATACATCGGGAAATTTAGTAGGGATATCAGTGAAGGGTATGGCCTTGATACCAGTTTTTTGTTCCATTTCTTTTAGGAAATTTACAGTGGATTTTGATGTGTGACTTCTCGCTTTGTCCTGATGGAATCTCACAGATTGATGGCACTGTGGGTAAAGCGATGGTATTTCATTCAGAAAAATTGGCGATAAAATATGTTCCTGGTAGTATTTGGAGTTAATCTTGACATTTTTTCCACTCTCTTTATTTTTAACTTGCCATTATAAGAAAAACCAGCAATAATCATGAATCCCTTAGAAAAACTTTCTTTCGATTCTTTGAACCATGTACTTAAATTTTTTTCTCCCCTTTTATGATAATAAATGGCTCTTTTTTTGTTGCAATCATTTAAATAAACCCATGATTCATCTATTGTGACAATTGTTTTCCATTTTTCTTTGGATAAGTGTTTCTCATATAGAATTCTGCAGCATGTCCTGCGTTCAGCGATATGATTTGGAAGAAGACGATGCACATTGCGTTTTTTTCACTTTCTTAAGATTTAAATCAACGTTTATCATTTTGTTACAGTGGACACCGAGCATTTTAATGATTTTGCAACTGTCCTTTGACTAGGGGGATTTTCTTTTAACATTAAACAACGTACCTTTGCAATAGTCGAAGATGTCTGTTTTTTCCTTGGATACTTGTTTGGAATTTTTGTCCCACTTGAGGCTCCAATTTGACGTTTTTTTTCCTTTCTTGTTGACGATATTACCTATCGACGCTTTAGATATCACAAAACCATGACTCTCACATCGTTTTTGGATAACAGAGTATGCATATTTCTCTTCGGAAAGAGCATAAATGTAGCCTTCAAACCACTGCTTTGTTAAAAACGCCATTTCGAATAAAAACAAAACTTTCAAGCTGCAGACGATATTTTTGACTTTTAAAAACATAGTACGATTGCAATTATTTTTTTTGCAGCAAACGATTTTTTATTACCGCTTACCAAAATCATCTAAAAAATGTGCGAACAGCCTCTGTATTCCCTTGGCTCATGAGCTTTAAAGGCTTGCTCTGTAATTAGTCCTTTGGTTTAGGTTCATTCCAAAATGTCAGGAGAGTAGAAGTATCATAAAGAACAGTAGAAAATATGAGAGAAAGCAATACTTGTCATCCTTGGATAGAGTTAATAATTTATTTGGGTAATCAGCTATAATTGAACAGTGTAATGCAGATGAAATTTGATAGTTTGGAAAATACTGGCATGGATTTCAATATTGGAGTCATTTTATCTTAAGTATTACAGAACTCTCATGCATCACTTAATGAATGTTGTGTTAGTGTTACATTTCCAATATGAAATTAAGATTTTTATTGTGTCAAAATCCTCATGTTTTATGTTTTGTATCATGCGTATTGTCATTAAGCCAATCAGATTATTGGCTTTACCTTCCAAAAGAAAGATAAAAATATTGCTTATTAACTGGGTCTTTAGACCTACTATAAAAGGTTTTAAAAAGTGCAGCATTTTAGATGATTAGGTAAAGCGAGGGCACCCTGAATAAAAATGCTAGTACAGAGAATAATATAAATGTTTTTTATCTTAATATTAATTTTAAGGTTTAATTTTCTACTTTCTTATCCTTTAAATTTCATATTACAAGAAGTAACTTTTTCTAATGATGTATGCCAGTGGTGCACAAACTTTTTTTGATGGTGACCCACTTTCTTTAAATAAAAAATCACTCTACCCAAATGAAGATTTTTCAGTCATAATTTTTTTTCTTCTTTTAATTAACAAAATGTCAACATAAAAATAAAAGAAAAAATAAGCTAATTTTGACAAAGTATTTTAAAAATCAGTGAATTTTGGGTAGGGTGAAGTGAGGTAAGTGAGAACGTGGGCTTCAAGCCTTAAAAATTTTTTTAAAAGAATTTCAAGTGTACTTTGTAGGAAAGTTCTTGCTCTACTGTTATGTTTAGTTTTTATTTACAGAAAAAATTTTACGTAGTCTCTTCTAATGAAACTACCGTGGGTTGTTAATGTAGGATTACTTATAATTGCTTACCTCTTTTTTAAGTATATATGTATGTATGTGTTATGTATATATGTATCTATATATATGAATGTATGTATATATATACATATATGTATGTCAAAATTTTGGCATATTTTGGTACTTTTCTATTTAACTGTTTACTGCTTGTCCAAGCAATACAAACTGGGTTTGGCACACTGCCAAAATTATAACTCATGAGGTACAAACAGATGGTTTTAGGATATGAAATTTTGCTTTCTGGAGGACCATTATGGAGGAGCGTAATTCTACGTTAAAAAATTGTAAAATGGAAAATTTTTATATCTACCAAACCCTTGCATTTTAATTAATGTACCCGAGTTCAAGTACTAGCCAAACCAAAAATTCATACCTAATTAACCACAACACATAGAGTTATTTTGAAAATACCCACTTATTCATTAAGAAACCAAGAATACATATAAAATATATAAAAACCATTTTTTTACTATATTACTTCAGTACTGCAGGGTTTTCACTTGCCCAACAAAAATATACTGAATAAACCTACCTTTGTGGTATAACAGCCATATAAATAGTTTTTTCTTCCCAACATATGTTTTCTAGCTGGAGAAACTTCTTAACCAACCACCTTTTGCCATGTTTCTCTAACAGCTGATGATTGTTTTTATTTCCTTAACATTCAAAAAAAGTATATTATACAACTGAAACTAGTTTTTTTGTTATAGGTTTGAAGAAGTAAATTTTAATAAACTAACTTCTTTAGGCTAACTGTTAGTTAATGTGAGTGGAGTGGACATTACAAATTGTGTGTGAATATATTGAATTTTTAATTCTGTTGCCTTTCGTACCAGATGATGACTTATTAGTGTTCCTGGAAGAGCTGAGACCTGGAAGGCACGGTGAACTAACTTTTTCCATGTCTTTTTGGTCCTACAATATTCAGTAGGACCTAGGCAAATGAAAAAAAAACTTTTTTTGAACTTTTAACATACATTTGTTACTCTAAAACGAATAATACAAATATACTTATTTTGTTAATATTCAGACGTTGCTAACACTGCTTTGAACAACAAATACCTCCACAATAAAATAAATTTTAAAAAAAACCTTTTGTTCAACATGAAATATCTATTCTTTTCCTTGCCCTACTTATTTTGCTATAAGCAGCTATGATTCATTGGGACCCGTGTTTTCATTTGCCCCAAGTGCGGGGGCAAGTGAGAATGCAAAACACAAAAACTTTAAATATTAATGGCAAAAAAAGTTGTGAATAGATTTTTGAAAAAATAAAAATATAAATGTAGAACATAACCAAAAGTATGTATGCAAATTTCCGTACAAATACAACAATTTGTTAAAAACTTATTTAGATTCAAAGTGGAACTATATGATTTTGCATTCTCACTTACCCCACTTCACCCTATATATTTACTTTGCATATTAAAAATGAAAAAATATCTTGCATTCTGCACTTGTTTTTGGCAAATCTCATGTGACTTAAACATCATATTTAATTAATATGTAGTTGTATAAAAAAATAAATAAAAATATGTAATTATAGAAAATGCAAAGCATATTTTGCAATTAAATAATTTAATTATAATATAAATTTACTTCAATTTATCCGTGACCCTTCCAATTTTCTTTGCAAGCCCCCTATGTGTCATGACTCACAGTTTGTGAGCTGATGTATGTAACACAAATTATATAATTAAAAAAAAAATACTGTGTTTACAAAAATATCTTACCTCCCAATAAATAATCTTTATATCGTCAACTGGGGTAACTTTGTCCTATTTTTCATGTTTATTTCACAGGAAAAGCAAATGATAGTCAACCAATAGTTGTAAACCAATTAAAATTTGATATGGTAAGTGGTTTATATTATTTTAAACATATTTAACTGTAATATAAACCACTGTTAAAATATACATACAAACTTTAAACAATTTTTATATTTTTTTAAACTTTTGGGCTAATATTACCTTGAATTCGGGTAACTTTGGCCCAGCTCTTGAAAATGAAATACAGTGGAATCTCGATCTATCGTTTTTCAAGGAACCGACTGAAATGAACGATAAATGCGGAAAATCAATAGATGCAGGAACATAACAAAGCAATATAATCGCTGGGACTGGAAGAAATGAACGACACATGCGGGAAAACGATCGATCGAGATTCCACTATATTTAAATTGTTGAGATAGCTTAGGCCAATGTTAGACAATGTACAAGTATTTCCAAATTATCTATCAATAATATCTTATCTAATCCGAGTTAATCTCAAGCTTAATTTGGAAAAAAAATCAATAAATCAACATGTTTTCTATGCAGAACTGATTTTATTTTTAAAGTACAAGTGGAATTTTCAAAGAAAAGAAAATAATAATAGATAAACAGTAATTTAACAGTCTTAATATGTTCCTCTTTGACTCGATTTTTGGAGGATTGATTTTCCCGCACACTTCTTCCCACTCATAATTTATACAGTCTTGTTTTTCTGGCCAATGCCAAAATTTGAGTTTTCTTTTCATACATTCCACAGTCGAACGATATCTGTTAAACTTAAAATCTTTCTAGGATATTTAACACCATCGTACTTCACAATAACAAAATCATCTACAGCATACATGCACAAGTTCAGAGCATACATGTACAAAGTCTGAGTCTGCCTGTCTTTGATTTTTACTTGTAATGTTTGTAATGTTTTTGTTTGTAATGTTTTGCTTATTACTTTCTGATGAGCTAGATCATTATCATTTTCGCTTCTTTGAAACTGGACCCTTTTTAGAAGTAGATGGACTAGTTGGAGTAACTTTGGACCAACTGCCTTGTTGGGCCAAAGTTACCCCAAGACCTGGGACAAAGTTTGCCTAATGTAGTAAATATTCATTAGTTGGCAAACCACAAAATAAATCAAAATAATGACAGTGAAAATAGTTGAAACAATTAATAATAAACTGAGGAAATTCACTAACTTGTCCTGACTCACGTACTCTATCACATTTATAAGAAAAGTTGGAAGACAACAACAATATATGTTTTAGTGATACCAAAGTGGAGCAGCACTGTAGTTGTGATAAATTGAGGAACTACAAGACAAAACTATGATAAAGTCAAGGCAGTACTACCACCTGATCGCCCTTGCAATAAATAAGTGATAATCACTCTCCTTTGCCTAGATACAGCACATACAATCTTTTTTTCGTTTGTTGGGCTAAAGTTACCCCAGTTGACGGTACCTTTTAAGATTAACCAATCATTATTAACATTATAATGGTAACATTAGTAACCAAGAAATTTCAACAATGAATGAAGAATGTTATTTTTTCTTTTCATAAAAAAATGATGGACATATTTTAAATAAGTTATTCACATTTTTATGCCATTTGATCATTAATCAAAGGATGAAATTAACTTTTTCCTTATAAGCCTATTTTAAAAACATCATTCTATTAGAATTTTTCTTTAGATGTCATTGGGTAAAACCAATGATAATTTTTTCATTATAAGCCTATAATAAAACATCTTTCTATTAGAATTTTTTGTTAGATGTTGGATACAACCAATGATCACCTCATCATTTCTGCATAAGGATTCAATAGTTTTAAGAAACTAGTACTAAAATATATTCTGATTCTACAGATCATCTTTCTATAGCACATATCAGATATAACTTGAAACTGTCCTAATTTCAAAATAATCACTGCAGTCAAAATTGTATAATAATTACTTGCTTTTAAAATGCAAGCTTATCAGCATTTTGACTTCTTAGGTTATTTCCTATAACTTTCATGTACCATGTACAATAATCTCTTTACATCTTATTCTGCTGTCACAGTGGGAAAAAAATAACACAGACCCATAAATAAAAAACTGTTTAATAATCAATTAAAAAGGCTTTCACTCAGTAATCCACAAGAATGCATGATTTATAAATAAACTACAAAGC
The DNA here is from genome assembly GCA_907164885.2 of Dolomedes plantarius. Lineage (NCBI taxonomy): Eukaryota > Metazoa > Arthropoda > Arachnida > Araneae > Dolomedidae > Dolomedes > Dolomedes plantarius. Next base: position 134,052,236 of record OU015490.1, on the reverse strand, counting down.
ATTTCAGGCTGCTAGCATCTCAGCAGTTATGCAATCAATTTTGCATATAAAATACTTGCACCTTAAATAAAACTTTTGCATTTTAGTAACATATTCAAAACTACAAATTCAAAGAAAACTGTAGCACACTGTAACTAGGGAAAATACTAACTAAATATGTTAATATTAAAGCATATGCAATTATGTGTCACACTATCCTTAACTTCAATTTTCTAAATTATGTAAGACATGAAGCATATTATTCATTATATAATTTTATAAAAATATTTAGCTCAACACATATGTATTGCACACACACACACACACACACATATATATATATATATATATATATATATATATATATATATATATATATATATATATATATATATATATATATATATATATATATATATATATATAAACTAATCAGATCTAACTTGAAACTGTCTTAATTTCAAAATAATCACTGACTCAATCAAAAACTTGATATATTTTTTTCCTTTTTAGTTGAAAATTTAAAGAAGTTTCCAACTCATTTCATAATGAAGAAAATGTATTTATTTATACAGTGAAATCTCAAAATGACAAAAGTGACCACAACAAATTTTCTAAATTATAGCAGATCTATTGAAAGTCACCAAAGGAATTCTTATTGAAGAAAAAAAATTTTCAATCTGGTGAATTTCAGATTTATGACTTTCTAAAATCAATGATATAAAATGTTTACATTTTGAGTCAAACAGAAAGTATGTTTTCAAAATATGTTTAACTGACCTATAGTATGTTAGAAATGTCAAGGTCCTATCACATTGTGGGATAACATTTGAATTACAGAGTTTGATTCACTTTGAAAATCCCTACATAGAAGGAAAGGTAAGTTTCAAAATATGTTTAACTGGCCTATAGTATGTTAAAAATGTCAAGACCCTATCACCTTTTGGGATGACCCTTGAGTTTGGTTCACTTTGAAAATCCCCACTTACAAGAAAAGGGGAATTGTTTTTGAAGTTTTTTTTTTCAAACCCTCTTTAATGTATGCAAAATAGGGCCACAATGTGACGGATAAATTGGAGATAATTTCCTGTTGAGCAAAAATTTCAGACACAGGAGGAAATACATATTGCAAAAGAATAACAATGGTAACTTTGACCAGCAAGGTGAAGAGTTAATTTTTAAACTCAGTTAACAAACCAGGGGGAAAATGAATGCTGCTTGGAATAGTATAGCATCCACAACAGTACAGGTTGCTGATGTAAATCTGGAATACTTTCTTCTATAGTTAAACTACAACTTTCAAGTGTTGAAGAAAGCATTGTGGGATTATTCCCAAGTCAACAGAGTACAACTTCTGTTTAATTTTTGAAAAGTTTTATTAATGTCATAGATTGTGACAAAGTCATGACATGTACAAAAGCAACATTCAAAGAAATAGAAGTAGTATTCCTTCTTCCATCCTGATGTAAAATAAGGGTAATAGAGATGATGATATGGCTTTCAGGTATGAAAATCCCACTTTATCTGTCATGCACTGAAATTGTGCCATGAGGAAAAGTACATTACAACTACTGTCAAGAATTGTATAACAAAATTAGTTCACTCCTAAATATTCAGTCTTTTATAGAAGAAATAAGTTTTTGCATTCAAGTATGTGCAAAAATTCAATATGTTATATTCTCATAGGCAACTTTTTGTTCATAAATTAGATTAAAATATAGGATGTGCACTGATATTGTATTTTTTTCATTACATAATATCATATATATATATATATATATATGTTAAAAATTTTTTTATTGATAACTCATTTTACTTTTAATTAGTCTGGGTTTATTGATATAGAAAAAGAAATATTAATTTAATTTTTTGTTCAGAACCATCACACTTGAATTTTTACCTTCTTAATATTTAAGAATAATGAAATAACCCCACAGTTACTTCAAAGTTGTGATAATTAGGTTTTATTGCAACAAATTTTCAAAAGTGGAATAATTTTCTGTATATGCATGCTATAGTTTTGATATTGTCCTGAAATCAATGCAGAGCATAAATATCATCATAGACACCTGTAAATTGTTTGTCATAGCAGCTTTGATCAAAAGTACACTAACATCTCTATTTGAACATATACAGTGCTACCTCGGTACTCATTGTTAATTTATTCCAGGCACAATGAGTACCTAATGAATTTTTCCCATAAGGAGTCGTGTAAATCAAATTAATTTGTTCCTGAAAACCTAAAATTCCACAGTTGACTGGGCAATTTATAAATGGATGGAGTTGTTTTTTGATACAAAATCTTTAAACCAGATAGACATAATTTAAAACAATACTAAGATACAATAAAATAAAATTTCTCTGCACTCAACCTGTAATGAAAGAAGTTTATGGCCTCATGGTACCAGTTGTTGTTGTTGTTGTTTCCAATCCCCCTGGTGTAGGAAAGCCTTTACCATGTGCAAGAGACCCTGCCACAAAAGAGAATCACAGACAATACCCTGCTCAACCAACAGCTGTCTCAAAGAGACGCCCATGCATTCTAAGAGGTGAGCAGGAGAAGCAGGAAAAGAGCAAGGACAAACAGAAAAAGATTTCTCCCCCTCCACGAATTTCATACTACGGAGGTGACTGCTTCTAAGTCACACCATGGCCGTCTGGAGAGGTCTAGAACTCCTGCATTGCAGAGACAGGCCTAGGCCCTTTGCGGCATACCAGTGGTGAACAGGGGGAGTATGCCAAGATGAATTTATTCTAATTTTGTGAAAGGAATGAATTTCCAAAGGCCACAAGATGGAAGAACTGGGGTCAGGGTAATCACACCCCTTTCTAGCCAGCTCATCAGCAATCTCGTTTCTGGGCACACTGACATATGATGGTATCCATTGAAGACACACAGAACTCCTCTGATCAAGTCTTGTCAACTTGGAAATAATACCTTGACCTGTATCATGGGATAGTGGTGTAGTAGAAGAGCAGAGGGGTTATTGATTGGAAAGGGTGTCTCCTTCCAATAAAACATCAGGTGGTTGCACAGTGATTCTTTCTCTTAACACCCCCGATACCAGTTGTTGACTCCGATTTAGGGAGTTTCACTACAAACCTATTAAGAGAAACTTGCTTCGGCCTATGTTTCAAAGTTCTTCTGAAGTGAGGCATTGTTTAATTCCTAAACAAGTCCACATTTCAGCCTGCTAGAGTTTTGTCAGGATGATACTTTTGAACAAATTTTGTAATTCAACTTATTTCAGTCTTTCTTTTCTCCTGAGAGACAGGATGCAGGGGCACCATCTTATATCATCCATGGTACAAGTGACAAGTGCCGAGCAAATGTCGAGTACCAAAGCAATTTTTTTGCATTGAAATGCAATGAGTACCAAGGTATGACTGTATATGAATATTCATGTCTAATTAAAAATTTTGAAGATATCTGTTCTGGAGGAATACTTAGAAATGTTCTTTCTTATATACTTGTACAGGCATAAAATACAAGTTTCTGATAGAATTCAAATTAGATAAGAAATTACTGAGTTCAGTCTATTTTTAAGCTGTATATACTAATTATACTGCAAAATACATAGTATAAAATATGACATTATGAAGCATTTTTATATATTATGAAAGAGCAAAATTATATAAAGTACAGATTCCATTAGTGATAACAGGGAATGCAATTCATTCAATAGATAAAAATTTTAAAATTATGTAAAATATTTTGAACTTTCCCTCATAATTAGTTAACTTGGTATGTACAGTAAAAAGAGAATGATATAAATGTCGAAATACAATGGACGCAATGTTGCAATTACTCTTTATTTTAATTTAAGGAACAATTAAAATTACAATAGATTTTAAAAGTTTGAAATATTTTATCCATCTGTTGAAATTATTTGAGATTAAGTATTAAATATATATATACTGCTAGAATATTATATATACTGGATCAATAATATAATAAATGATGGAAGATATGAACTTTTTAATCTTTTTACCAAACAGCTTCTACATTTTCCTTACAGAACAGCCTAATTGCCACATTTCAAGGGTTGCAACTCACTTTAGATCATAGAAATTAGTATACTTTCTATTATTTATTACTTTTTTCTCTTAAAATAAAAATAAAATCCCAAAAAGAAAGTTGTATGACAAAATAATAATTTAAACATAGCTAGTCTAGAGTTATATTTTCATGTAAAGCTGATATGATGTAGTTCTGTGTCTCATAAGTAAGCTATATTTATAAAATAAAAAGCATTTTTTTTTGTTATAAAGGACAGTAAAATTCTTAGATCTAAATAAAAATCCTAACAAACTAAACTGCTAATTGTTACATTCACACATAAAACTCCCAAAGACAACCCGAGGGCCTGAAAATGATGAACCTTCATTGCAATCTGTTGTAGGTCTCCACACCATCTCTCAGCACAAATAAATAAAATAACAAACATTTTTTTCAGTCACAACATGCTAACATATTATACACTTTTGATATCAGTTTGGTAATGAATTAATTATTATAAGTATTTTATTCACAGATCTTTTCAATTTTGTTTATTATTTATTTTTTGTCTTCCAAGTTTTCTGGCTACAATCCCAAGGATAGTTAGGTTCATGAAGCTCTGTCATGTCAGCAAATGGGAGGCAGCCATAGACGTAGCATGCTTCTAACTTTTTTCGGGGGGAGGGGCACAAATTAAACTCAGTTAGGGCTCTCATCAGTGCATTGACTGCCTGGCGGGGTCCTTAAAATATGAAATATTATGATTTTTTTTAAATTGAATAACAATAGAATTGATGTTTGAGTAGTATTCAAAAGTTATACAATGAGAAAAATAAATATAATATAAATAAAATGAGAAAACAAAATATAGCATTGAATTTTTGTTATGGATCATATCATTGTTATAAACTATGTTAAGGCTAAAGACATAATCGGAATCTTCAGTTTCACAGTTTGATAAAGCAGGGAAAAACCAACTTTCTTAAAAAGTTTTCTACAATTTTCCGATTTTAACTGAACTTCTATTAACATTTTAATTTATTTCCTGTTAAGTTGGGGGGGGGGGGACGTTCTTCCCCAACTTAACTATTAAAAAAGACATCATCTTATTATTTTTTTTTTCAGTGCTTCATACAGGCTAAGTAACTATTTCTAAAGTGTAGGAACCAATAAATATACTAATAAAAATGCACATCTGAAATGAATTAAAATGTGTATGATGCAACTTTTTACTGCCAATCAGAAATATCATTACCAAAGTTAAATTATCATGTCCAATATTTTTACAGAATGTGAATCTATTTCACTAACAAATTTCACTTTAAATTTGGAATAATTTGATTTTCTATCAGTTTTCTTTATATGACAGACATTTTGATGGTCTCTAAACATGAAAAATGCTTAACTAATACTAACATTAAAATTGACAATGATTAAATAAAATTTAATCAAACAATTTTGAAACTGGTTTCTAGCATCATTAATAAAAAGATCTTAAAATAAAAAATATTACATAACTCACTTTATTTTATCTACGATCATTCCATTAAAGTAGTTAAATATACAGTTATATATATTTATAAATATATTTTTAAAAAAATCAAACTTTGGCTGTATATATCACTAAGTTGTTATTCAGTTACAAGTTTCCTTCGATATTTTCTAAATTTCTTTCTTTCATAAGAAATATACTAAATATTAAATCAACTTCATACTTAAAATGTTAGCAGATACTACATGCACCAAGATACAATGTAAAGCACCAAGTGTACCAAATTACAAAATCTAGTAAATGTACTTTGAAATTGTTATAGCTATATTTGGGTCAGAAAAAAAAAATCTGTCATAAATTACATTCATAATTTATCGTCATATTGCTTACTGAAATATATATATATATATAATAATTTAAATATAAATATACATAGACATATATACGTACAAATAAATCAAATTATGGGAATACGTGCACTAATTAAATATACAATAAATAACTCTTTAAAAAATCCATCATCTTAGCGAATGGGAGAGTAGTAATAAATAAAAATATATAATGAATCATAAATTTTGTTTAAAGGACAGCATTATTTTCATTAAAAATTTCACTCAGATCTGTGATAATGCAACTCTTCGGAATTAACTGCCATACACATAATGTGGCATATTCCATTTGTTAAATATAAAAACAGGAAGCAAACAAATTACTGACACATTAGTTAGTCAAATTATAAAATAATCTACAGCAGCATTTGTCTGCAAACCTGTAAAGAGATAATAATGCACAAATGAAAGTGGAAATAAGAATGTCAACTACTACAGCACTGATTACGTGAACTTCCCGAATTCATGACATTGCTGCTATTGACTGCATTAAATTTTTCATTTTGCTGCTGCAGGTGAAATCCATTATTGCATCTTTTGATAAGTTCTGTGGCTAACATGACGAAGGATTTTTCAACATTTGTGTCTTCACGGGCACTGGTTTCCAGTACAGCAACAAGTTCAGGTATTTGTTCTTTCAGAGCTAATGCTTCTTCAAATGGCACTTCACGTTCTGTTTCAAGATCACATTTATTGCCTAAATAAGAAGATTCATATAAGTTATTCAGCAGTTATACATAGAACTATACCACTACAGCATATTAAATAAAAGTTTTACTCCAAATAGTACACTGTCAGTAAATCTCATGGATGTAGACAGCAAATGCTCCCCTCCATGTAATTCATATACATATTACAGTACAATCTCCCAAATCCTGAATCGTTCAGGACACGGCAATTCCAGATTTGAGAGGTTTTTAAATAACACTACAAAATTTTAGGAAAAAAATAAACACACTTAAAAAACATGTAAAATGGTTTAATTATTAAATAAACCTGAATACAGAACATATAATTACATTATAATTTAAACATTTCAGTCAATAATGTCTGTTGATTTAGTATCGGCTTATTGAAAAGTATTTTTTCTTGAATCCTATATACTGCCATAATTTCATGTTTTGAGATAAAATTCCGCTGTTCTAAGCCTAATATTGTTTTATCTAATGATTTTATCAGGTCTTCCATTGACATTCTTTCATTTTTGGGGCATTCTGAATCACTTTCACGATTGCTGTTATCATAACCTTTGTTATTTACCACACTATCAGTAATTTCAAAATCGCTCACAGAACCGACGATTGGTACATTTTCGTCAATGTCTAAAACTTTCTGTAAGCCCGATTTATCCAAGTTAATGTTGCCTATATTTGCCCATTCTACTAATTCCACTATTTCAGCTTATTTCCCAGACACCGGAGAGCCTTCAAAATCGCTTTTGTCACTTCCTTGAAAGAAAAGGTTTTTTTTAACTGATCATTTTGGTAACAACATCTATCGGTAAAATGTAAAAGTACAATTGGCCATTTATTAAAACGTTCCAGATTTAGGAGATCGTACTGTATAATTATTGTTGTTGCTTCTAATCCCTCCTGGTCTAACTGAGCTAGACCAGGTCCATGAGCCCATAAATCCTCAGGAGGTCCATCAATAGGCAAGGATCGGTAATAAAGTCCTCCCTAGATAATTTAAAGCAAGTAAGGATGTAGCCAAGAGAAACCTGCTTAGTATTATATAATTTACGCTTGGGGAAAAGTTTTGGTTTGCTAATTAAATTTTAGACACCTTAAGTAGCCACTGGTAAGCCTAGCAGTTGCAGTCTGCTCAGTTTTATCAACCTTGAAGGTAAGAGTTCTACCAGGGCTGACACCAAAGTACCAGTCATGGACTGGGGGAGATTTCAAAGTACTCTGGATAACAGATTTCTGTATGGAATAAATCTCCAGATAAGTTGGAGCCAAAGTAGTGAACATACAGCAGTACCCTCCTTTGCTAGGGTGTCAGCCATCTGATTGCCAAATAAGCCCTTGTGAGAGAAGACCAATTGCAAATGAATATTATGATCCAGAGAGAGACAACCTAGATGGTAAAGGATAGATAAACCTGCTCTGTCACCCACTCTTGTCCAGTTACTCAAATATTGGATGGAACTGCAAGCATCTGATAAAATCCATATATCATTAAACTTGACATCAGTTCTAATAGATCTCAAACCCTCCTTTATGGCAAGTAATTTGGCATGAAAAATAGAACATGAATCTCAATTTCTAAATTTGATTTTATCTATATCATTCAGGTATTTGATGAATATACCAGTACCAGTGCAATTTTGATCATCTTCGTTACCATCAGTAAAATTCTAGAGAGCACCCATTTTTTTTAATATATTATAATAATACATTAAACAAAAAACTCTCCTGAATTATCTTTCAACTGAAATTATGTGGATTCTGAATTTTTTGCCTACTTATATGCTTGCAATATCCATGCTAGATATTTTGTGTTTATTAATATCATACACACTAATCCTACAGTTTAAAGAAGTGGTTTGTTTTTTTTTAATCATTTAGTGATTCTGAATCAATTTTTTCAGAAATGCTTGCTCAATAATTGAACTTAAACAAATTACAATTGATGTAAACGAAATAAGTAGAATTATTTTTATTCTAGATTGACAGGATTTATTTTAATAAATTTTATAGATGATATATTCTCTTGATGGTTCATTTCTATAACAGGTAGAATATAAGATGACTTGATTCATTATAACTAAATATATAATTTGTATGACTTGGTCTACAATAAAAGAAGAAAAAAACTTGCACTCAAATTTCAGTATCAGCTGAAAAAAACATGAGAAATCTTTTATACTTAATTATATTTCGTATAAATGATGAAAAATCAAATAAAAAGACATAATATTCCTAAACTAGTCATACTAAACTAGTCATACTAAGGGTTCAAACAAATGTTAAAACAGTGGATTATTTATATTCTTTACTATTAAAATTTTTATCCAAATCCTGATGAAATGATGATCTGTTAACATTTAATCCTCAAATAGAAAATTTTAAATGAACATACTATGAAATTCGTAGCAGTTTCTAAGTCATAGATTGTACTGAGTTCATATTATTTAATAGAGCCTGGATATCGTAGCTATCATTGACACCTCCGGCCTCCTCCTCTTTCAAGTATCGACCCATGAAATCACTGAAGACTGGTCTCTACATGGCAATACCTGAATATGCAGCTGAGGGTTAATTTCCCATGTTCGGTGACATTTTTCAATTGCTGTAGGGCTCGAGGATGCCGGACAAACAGTACAGATCTGTCATCCACTTAAGGCACCCCTGGATATCGTAAAATAATCTCAACAATATTAAAATTCTCAGTCTATAGATTAAATAAAGCAAATTATTAAATCAAAATAAAATAGAATATTTTAAGCATAATAAAACTGTAATAAATTTATAAATTAATTTTTTTAAATCACCATTAAACTAATATTTCATTTAAGGACATAGGCTATCTTGCTTCAACAGAAGTGTTATCACTTAGTGATATTTAATACAACCCTTACCATTCATAATGATGACCTATACAAGTTTATTACTCTTTAGCCAATTATTTTTTGGTTTGGATGAACTTTGATGTTACAATGATTTTAGGACATTTAGGTAACGTATGATAATGTATTTAAATACTAAGTATTATATAAAGAATTATGTCTGTATCAACTAAATATTTAAAAAGTACTAAATATCCCAAACATTTAAAAAATTTTTTATAGAATATATCTAAAAATATTATAACTAAAATAAAGTGCTTCCAAAACTTTGGAAAAACAATTTTACTTGTGAAATTCATAAACGAAGCTAATCATATTAGAATCATTTTTGATAAACTGGCTACATAAGAGCTGATTAAATAGAGTATCCTTTGTAATGACCATTTTACATTTAAATGGCACGTTTAAATCACAGTATTAGTAGCAATATTAGTTTGGAAGAAAACTGACTGCAATCTTAAAATCAATCAATATCTTGCAATCAAAAGTAACAGCTATTTGTATCACCATACAAAATGAATTAACTTACCAATCAAAACAAAAGGGATATCTGACTCTGTATAGTTTCGCAATTCATCAACCCACTGAGGAAGATGTAGAAAACTAGAGCGCTTCGTTATATCATATGCCATAATGACCCCATGAGCACTACGATAATAACTTTGTGTGATTGTTCGAAATCTTTCCTGTCCAGCAGTATCCCAGATTTGCAACTGTAATAATAAATATTACCACATTAAAATTACTAATGAATATAAAAGACTGGCACAATTACTTGATCACTGATTTAAAAATTATGTTAATTCATGTTGTAGTTATTATAATAATACTAGTTCAGTCACCAGATATAAAAATTTCAATTTTTACTCCAAATAATATCTTAAGAATAAATAGTTCTACTTATCTCTCACTTAGTATGAAATACAACAAACAAGGTCACTTATGTTGTTATATATCCAATCTATTAACAAAAGTTTTAGTAAATTAAAGAGAATTTATTTTATGCTCATACACCTTCATTTCATGACTAAATCTTTTTTTCAATTTAAGAATCTTTAATTCATAAATTTCCTATGACAATGATCTCATAGAGATAATAAATCATATGATACAATCTAAATAATACAGGGCAATCAGAAGGTGAGACTACATATTTTACAGGTCTAGAAGGCTTCTTACTAATCCCAATCTTATAAAAAAGGATTGTGCTTATTAAGAAGTCATATATTCCAGTTTGCTTCCACAAGTTTCCTGTGAAACATTGTACTTCATTTAAATCATAAAATGACTGGTAGAAATTAGAAGAAAAAAAATTAGAGAAAAGCATTAGACTTGAAGATGTTAATCTAAATTTGCTCTTTTGAATGTGATATAACCAGAATATACATGGATTTATTTAGTGAAATAAATTATTATGAATGTGGCTCGTTAATTAGCATTCGAAACATTATCCATCAAAGTTTATCTTATTTCTCTCAGCTATCTCTGGGACTAACCTTGACTCGTTTTTTGTTAACAGTCAGAGTTCGCATAGCGAAATCTACTCCGATGGTATTCCCATGTCTTTCAACGTAAGTTCCAGATTTGAATCTTTGCACCACGCATGTTTTACCTACACCACAGTCACCGATCATAACAATCTTAAACAAATAATCAAATGTTTCGTCTTCCATAGTGCTTTGTTTTCAGATAAAATCATGTGGCTCTAGTAACACCCTGTCAAACCTTCTTGACTCTTTGCATAAATACGATCGAAAATATACATAAACATTAACTTCTAAATCGAATCACAGTGCTTTCAGTAACAGCTGTGCTAGAGTTTCGATAAGAAAAACCCATGAAAGTAGGTGGAGTTTATTTCCATAGCACTCATTAGATGACGTCACCGTAGGTGAAAATACCCAAATAGTATTGCTCAGAGCAACTGTATTTAGCTTTCTGAATAACAAAACTTATTGCCATTTGTAGTGTCGCTTCGGCAGACGACAATTAAATTCACATCAATTTATCGTTTGGCCATCAAGATTTTAATTAAATAAGTTGAACATGTGTGGTAACATAAGTGATATAAAAAAGAAGAATCAATGTTAGGTTGTACCTGTTAGACGTATTCGATGTCAAAAATGTAGATTAATTATTAAGTTGTATAAGCAACATCTGATAAATAATAAAATAATATTTATACTGGAGTCAGAGAAGCGTTATTATTATTCACCTACAATTTAAGACGCTTCACCATTCAACATTTTTACTCATTTTCATTTGATATATTGTATTTGTATTTTATAAAGCCATAATTGTAGAAATAAAACGCTACAAGTAACTAGAACTTCCATGGGGGAAAAAAAAACCATGATTTTGGTCCGTATTTTTTTAAGTCTAATGCGGAGGCACGCGTCGTTAGACATTCACCTTTTGTTATTCACCGCTATTTTACTGGCTACTTTATTATAAGATCACCTTATAGGTGAGCCAGCATTGCTCCCTATGAAGGGACGACATGGAAACGACCAAGCTTTATTCGGGATTTGAACCTCAGAACCCTAACCACTAGACCAAATGGGCAGAATTATAATTACTTGTATCAATACGGAATTACTCACATGAATGGCCTGATGAAGAACTATAATAATTAGATCTAAACTTATAGATTTAAATCTGTGTCCTTACTGACAAAGTGTTGAAAATTGTTACTCAAGAATAAAAATGACCTATTTAGTCGGATTGATTCTCACTGTTTTTACATCCTTTAGAGGTGAAAATAGCGCCTGAGAATCAAACAGTAGAGATTAAGAAACCGCTCTAAAAATTCTCTTGCCTATGCAAATCAAGATGATGATGTCTTGGGCGAGTGAAGGGGGGAGGGGGGTACGAGTATCAGCTATCACGCAATTGTAATACAGTCGATGACTGTTGTGGAATTAAATGCAAAATGTAGGATCTTAGTGACTTGCAGAGAGGTATGAAAATTAGTACGAGGCTTTCTGGTGCTTCTGTCACTGAAACAGCAGAAATTGTCACTGTCACGGGGCTCAGTATCAAGATTAAAGGCCTGTCCATATAGCAGTCCGTTAACGTAAACGAAAGACCATCCGCACACGGATCGTCTCGTACTCGGCTCGAACTCGAAGCGATTTCTCCCACTACTCAACTTCCTACGTAATTGAATTGGACTCCACTAAACAGGCGGCTATACCTCGCGAATCCAGATTTGCTAGCTTGAACGTGATTGGAAGTTCTGATCATATGATTTGCTGATGTTTTGGCGCATGTTTCTGTTTTCATGCTCTAATGTTTACACCGGATTGCATGTTTGTAACGGCGATTTTTCATTGCAGTTTTTATTAATTAATTCTAACCTCTATTTATTAACTTTTAGTAATCCCATTCCAAAATTTATAATTTAGTTTAATTTCTTTCAATTAATATACGGTCCCTATTTTGACCATTCTTCGTGGTCGTTCCTGGATTTCCACGCTTCGTGTGTGTTTTGCTCCAGTAACGGTTTTCTTAAAGATAATTGTATTTCTCGGAAGTCCTAGCTGGACTCAGTTTAAGGTATCATTTTAACCCTCAGCCAGTGTACGCTTGAAAGCAGGGTGTTTACATGTCAGTCGCTTTTATATCCAATGTTACCATGTTCAATAGGATTGGTCGGACCTGTTCTATTATTCTTAACATCTGTACGGTGAGCTGGTTTGTTTTCAATTGCTATTCTCGTTTAGGGGTCTTGGCTTGGGTCGCGCTAGCCTCGCATCGGGGTCCAACTTGTCGTTTTTCTTCGAAAAACGCGGTCTGCTGACGTCACTGTATACCGAGGCTAGTACGAGTTCTTGGCGAAACTTAAGTATTTAGCCTGGAGCGTTCTTCGCAGTTTTCTATTGCGCACGCAAGGTTGTTGGCACATTATTTTTGGCGGCCCTCTTCCGCGCTTGGCGGTTTTCCGTAAAAAGCAACCTTTCTTCCTTCCCCGCTTTGTACAGATTTGAAAAAAAGTGGATATTATTACAGACCTGAGTTTTCACTGTGTGAAATTTGTAGTTTCCCCCAGGTAAGAGCTTCGACTCGACCCTGTGGGAGAAGCCATTTTCTTTTGCTGAAATATTTGTCATAAGTGCTTTGCAAGCATACCTGTACGGCCGCTGATACTTGGGTCTCCTACTTTTTTTTGTTAGACCGGTATGGTCCTTACTGTATGCAGTTTTGAGGAGATCTTCATCATGTACGATGTTAGTGTTTTGTTAATCTAGAATTTCTTCGAAGAAATAAGCTCAAAATAAAACTCCTTTTTACTTTAAATATAGTGTCGACTGGATTTTTATAATAGTTTGAATTTTTTAGTCCCGTTGAATGTTAGAAGCGTAGTTACCTGTTATTTCGGTATTCAACTTGTTAGTTATTTATTTATGGGTATGTACTTCGTCTATAATCCGGACATTGTTGTTGTTTCCTGATCACTGTCTCCCAAGAGTCCTCATTACTTCATCATATAAACTGTACTTGATAATAGCTTTTGGTGCAGCTTTCCAGGGTTGACAGACGGACAGTTTCGTGGTACTATAGAATCATCGATTTTCAATATAATGGCATTCTGCGTCATAGAATGTGCGGACTGTCTTCACCAGCGATTCTTGCACTTCCTGAACTCTCTTAACTTACAGCATAGGATATAGAACTGAATTCGTTTACAGATTACGATACTGTCTGAACTCATCTTACAATGTTCACATGGTATCGTAAACGCTTAGAAATCCGAATAATTTAAAAGATTAATTATGACTCCTCAAAGTAAATAGTTATTTCAAATGCATTTTTAACAATCATGATTTTTACCATGTTTTTATTAACTCGCTTTCTTGTTTGTGTGTGTGTTTGTCCAGTACAAATCTTGCAATCGATTTTTAACTAACTTCCCGATTAGATAGGCATTTGAAACTTTTAGAATAGCCCAGAACACGATGACAATGCATTATTTTAATACTTTTAGCCATCTTTAAGCAGAATTGAATTCAATTTCAGTTAATTTTGTTTTGTAGACTGGTGCAGCCATCTATCGGCCGGGACGGGAAAGAAAAGTTAAACGCAAGTTAACTTCCTAGTAACTTCATTTTCTTTCAAGTTGATGGGATAATTTATCAAAAAATTTTTTAAAAAGATTTTATTAATACATAGAATTGTCAAGTTTATATGATTCAACTGAAAATTTAAAAACGTGGTATATAGGAAGTTCTTTTTATCTTGTAATTATTTCAACTGTTGTCTTCAAACAGATTTGCGATTTGAATTATGGATCAATCAACTTATGTTCAAAATGAAGAAATATTTTTAAATATACGAAGTATTGCATGATTTTAAGCAGTAGCGTAGCCAAGGGGAGGGTTTTGGGGGTACGAACCCCTCCCCCTCTAAATTTTTCCCGAAACATTCCAAAAATCTCGTTGCCTAGTGCATTTGTTAGGTAATTGAATTTTTTGACTTGTAATTTATTTTATTTAGCTTTTTTTTTGCTCACATTTTGATTTTTATTGAAAGAATATATAACTTCCTAACGAGTGTTTTCCTTCCAATTATCTTGTCATTATCAAATTTAATTTTAAAAAATGCTTTATGAACTCAGTTACTGGTCCCTGCGAGAGAGAAGTTTCAAATTTCATACGAAAGCTTAAAACCAGTGAGTGGTGTAGCCAGAGAAAAAAATTAGGGGTTGTTTGATCAAAATTCTTTTGAAACAAACCTTATCCAAAGACTCTAAATTAAATAATATTATTAACATTTCAAATTTTAATGAATATTAATTTAATATTAAATGATTAATTATGATGTTTGTAATAACGAATTTTAAAAAAATTGTGTAATAATTTGATTGTTGGGTTATGTCCGAATAAGCTATAAATGGATAATGAACAGATAATTGGAAGGAAAACACTCGTTAGAAAGTTATATATTCTTTCAATAATAATCAAAATGTGAGCGCAAAAAAAAAACTAAATAAAATAAATTTCAAGTGAAAAAATTCAATTACCTAACAAATGCTCTGTTATAAAAACTTTTATTTATGGAAATCTAGGCAACGATATTTTTTGGAATGTTTCGGGAAAATTTTAGGTGGTGGTGGTGGTGATGGGGGGGGGCCGTACCCCCCAAACCCTCCCCTTGGCTACGCCACTGCTTAAAATGATGCAATACTTCGTATATTTAAAAATATTTCTTCATTTAGAATATAAGTTGATTGATTCATTATTCACATCGCAAATCTATTTGAAGACAACAGTTGAAAAAATCATAATTGTTAAAAATGTCCATTTGAAATAACTATTTACTTTGAGGATGCTTAATTAATCTTTTAAATTATTCGGATTTCTAAGCGTTTACGATACCATTTGCCAATTTACAAGGGAAAACTCGGTTTAAGGGGTTTAAATCGTTTTCTCCAGAGGGTCTGATCAACTATCTTGTGTCAACGATAGGCTTTTAAAAACTAAAGTTTACCGAGTAAATAAATTTTTTTTCATTTGATTAAGTTTTATTTTGGCAAAAATAAGTTTTTTCCCTCTCTTAACTCTTCGTCTTTTGTTATATTGCTATCAGATATCTATATAAATTTTTTTAGGAAACTTAGCAGACTTTAGAATTTTTGCCGTGGGTTCATTTGTGCGCATAGTTTAAATTCCATTGGAAGATGTTTCAGTGTACAAATCTGATGATAGAGCAAAATTTGGTCAATTTCGTTGAATGCAAAAAAATAAATAAATAAATAAATAAATAAAAAATAGAAAAATTAAAAATTAAAAAATATATATATTATTATTATTAAAAGATTAGCGTGTATTGTGTTTTATTATTATTACTATCTGAAGTACCCGGCGTTGCCCGGAATTTTAAGAAGGTTTGTTAACCAAAATCAATTTAAAAAATTAACACAGTATAAATTAGCCAAAAAAAAGCATGTGAAATGTTATACATATCTCAGTATTTTGGTAGATGCAGTCTTTCATCATTGTACCACTAAAAGCTGTAAAGTAAAAATGACAAATTGTGGAATGTTTGTTAACCAAAATCAATTTAAAAACTTAACACAGTATAAATTACATAACCAAAAAAAAAGCATGTGAAATGTTATACATATCTCAGTATTTTGGTAGATGCAGTCTTTCATCATTGTACCACTAAAAGCTGTAAAGTAAAAATGTCAAATTGTAGAATGTTTGTTAACCAAAATCAATTTCAAAACTGAACACAGTATAAATTACATAGCCAAAAAAAACCATGTGAAATGTTATACATATCTCAGTATTTTGGTAGATGCAGTCTTTCATCATTGTACCACTAAAAGCTGTAAAGTAAAAATGTCAAATTGCAGAATGTTTGTTAACCAAAATCAATTTAAAAACTTAACACAGTATAAATTACATAACCAAAAAAAAGCATGTGAAATGTTATACATATCTCAGTATTTTGGTAGATGCAGTCTTTCATCATTGTACCACTAAAAGCTGTAAAGTAAAAAATGTCAAATTGTGGAATGTTTGTTAACCAAAATCAATTAAAAAACTTAACACAGTATAAATTACATAGCCAAAAAAAAGCATGTGAAATGTTATACATATCTCAGTATTTTGGTTAGATGCAGTCTTTCATCATTGTACCACTAAAAGCTGTAAAGTAAATGTAGTATAATGTATTTTATCTCCTGTGGCAACACTTGATTTTGTTTTTACTTTTGGCAACACTTCTGTGTTGTTTAGATTGATGTAACAATGTAGCTTTATCACCTCGTGGTTTTCCAGTTGATTAAAGCCTGAATCTAGGTTAATATGCTGCCATTTTATTTAACATTTCACTACAATTTAATCAACTGAATTTCTCGCATCCCCACATCGCTCGATTCTGCAAAAATGGAACAACTTTTGAAACCCGAAAGATTTGATACTGATCCCACGTGCAAGGGTGCCGAATCGAAGTGGAAACATTGGAAAAGGACTTTCAATAATTTTCTTGGCCAAGTTACCGGAATTACAGAAGATGGTAAGCTACAATTATTGTGTAATTATATCTCTGCTAATGTTTTTCGCTACATAAGTGACTCTGAAAACTACTCCAATGCTATCGAAGTACTCGATTCACTATACGTTACAAAACGAAACGAAATTTTTGCAAGACACTGCTTAGCGTCTAGAGCTCAACAAACGGGAGAATCTATCAACGAATACCTCCAGATATTGAAACAAATGAGTAAAGACTGTGAATTCAAAGCTGTAACAGCAGACATATACAAAGACGAATACATAAGGGATGCCTTTATACGAGGTCTTAAGAGCTCGCGTATCCGGGAAAGACTTTTGGAGAATACCACCATTACATTAGAGAAGGCTTTTGACCAGGCTAGGTCACTGGAGCTAGCCGAGTTACACTCCGCATCATATTCAAATACGACGAATTCTATTCCAGTGTCTGCTGTTGAACATAAAGATGATGACTTGGAGGAGACCCCATCGACTTCAGCTGCCTTAACACGCTCAGAAAAGTGCTTTTTCTGCGGTAACGAACGTCACCCAAGGAACTCTTGCCCTGCCAAAGATGTTATTTGTAGAGGATGTGGAAAGAAAGGGCATTACCAACGAGTTTGTAAATCTCGACCTACTCGCTATTCCACTAATGCTACAGCTTCTACACTGCTTTTGGCTTCTGCCTCAACAACTCCTCAATGCCTCCAGAAATCCATAACCAAAGTGTTAGTGAATGATGTGGAACTAAATGCATTAATTGATACAGGTAGTTCTCTCAGCTTTTTGAACGAAAATTTCGTAAAAAAATGTAGAATAAATGTAAAACCATACTTTGGGAAAATAACTATGGCCAACTCATCCTTGAGTTCAGATGTTACGGGATGTGGCTCACTAACTCTAAAGATGCTGACTCATATATACCACAATATTGAGGTATTAATCATGAAGAATCTGTGTGCGGATTTCCTGATAGGACATGACCTTCTGAAGAGCCACTCTTCAGTAGAAATCAAATTCCATGGTGACAAACTGCCTCTTAAAATCTGCTCGTTGGCCACTGCCAGAGTTCCAGCCGCATCTTTATTCGTCAATCTCACACCAGATTGCAAACCAGTCGTCACAAAATCCAGACGGCAGACGGAAGCAGATAAGATATTCATTGCTGCTGAAGTGGAGAAATTGCTCAAGGAAGGGGTGATAATGCAAGTATATCTCCGTCCCGGCGTTAGCCACACGGAATTCAACTGATGCCTGGCCACCACAACACAATCTCCCCAGACGCCGACCCAAAATATCGGAGTCTAGGTCACATAGACCCCTCGAGTCCATTAAATAGCTACCAAATTTCAAATTAAGATAAAATTAACAATTTAATAATAAATAATAACTTAAATTCCAGAATCCAGAGCCAGTTCCTGTGCTCCGCTTGAACCTAGTCACTGCTTTATCACTTTAAACTTCAACAACAAAATTTTAACTACAATTTAGTTAACAATTCATAAGTGAACATTTAACTTCATATAAGTATATACATGCATAAAGGCATCTGCGCTTACATAACAAAATATAAGCATTTATATACTGACATAAAAGCAACTGCTTTATAAAACGTAATTTAAACAATTATAAACACATATACATACATAAATTAATATTTGTAAACCACGTATAGCAAACAAATTCACAATTCGCAATATCTGTATTACTTACATTACTTTTACACATTCAGTTATTTAATATTACAACAATTTCATACAAATTATTCTATTAAATTCAATCAATTTTCAAGTTAATTACTTTTACAAGCCATATAATTCGATATTTAATAGCATACCATATTAATTCATATATTGTTTTAAAACACAAAGATAAGAACAAAAAAAACCCTCAACGGGAAAAAAAAGGGATGTGGACATCCATCAGAACCCCCACTATATCTTTTATTACTTTTTTACTATAATAGTCAACAAAGAGTTTGTGTTTACTCCAGCTTGTGTAATCTGAGGGAAATCTTTCTCTATAAGCCTGTAGATCTATACATTCATAGATGCAATGCTCTACAGTCTGTTTCTCCCCACACCAACATTTATCATCTTTCTTGTGTATTCTGTGCTGGTATTCCGCAAAGCACCCATGTCCTGTAATAGCTTGATTTAACTTGAAATCATTACAAAGTCTGTCTTCTGAAACTTCAGGATATATTTCATACACTCTCCTGCCCTTATCAGACTCATTCCATAACTCCTGCCAATTGGTCATTTCCTCTCTTTTAATCTTTCCCTTAACTCTTTTCTTAGAGTGTTTATAAGTTGTGCCAGCATATTCGAGCTCTGTTGCCTCTTTCGCGACTCTGTCAGCCTCCTCATTCCCCTCTTCACCAACATGCGCTTTAACCCAATGGAAGCTGATATTCATATCTTCATTACTTATAACCTCTTTAATTTTTTCCGAAATTTCGCCTTTATAATTAACCGCCTTTAATGTTTCCAGCGCACTTCTAGAGTCCGTATAGATATCAAAACTCTTAACTTCTTTCATTTTCATAACATCTATCGCAATTTGAATAGCTCTCATTTCTGCCAGATAAGAGTTGCCATTTATAATCTTTTCCCTATATATCTCCTTTTCATTGTCTTGCATGTATACCACAACACCAGCTCCCGCGTTTTCGTCAATCTTAGAGCCGTCTGTATATATTCTTACTTGTGTCTTCGGCGTATTATCATACGTCCATTCAATACTCATTAAATCTTTCCATTTTCTTATTCTGCTTGTTCTTACTTCACAATTTGCTCTATTCAATACTTCATCACCTATTTCAATCTCTACACCTTCATCATATATTTTAAACATTTTACAATTTATTCTTGCTTTCAGATGCAGTGGCATACAGCCTGAAAGTACGTTTAGGGCATCCGTAGACACGGTTCTATAACATTTCGTTATAGCCAACATAAATGGTCTCTGTGTTTGTTTCAATTTTCTATCTATAACTACACCTTTGTTATACCAAATTTCCACAGCATACAGTAGTATTTTCTCAATTACAGTGAGGTAAATTTGTTTTATAATGCTGCCCCGTATTCCCCATGTCTTTTTAATAATTCTCGTTAATTTATAAAAGAACTTTAATGATTTTTCCTTAACCATATCCAGATGCTGTAAATATTTCAACTTGCAATCAATTAACACCCCTAAATACTTTAATTCTTTATGATACTTTATATTTTCCCCCGCCAGCTTAATTGTTGGTTTGGTTTTGATAACACCTTTACTAGCAATTATTGTATAAGCACACTTATCAATACTGAAATTTAATTCATTCCTATTTGCCCAATCGTAACATCTATCCAATACTTCTCTTGAAATTTCCTTAAACTTATAACTAACCTTACTATTAATCATTATCATTAGGTCATCAGCAAAAGCTTGCATATACCAATTATTACTGTAACTATCAATGTCTAGTAATTCGTTAATTATTATGAGCCACAATATAGGGCCGAGGGAAGATCCCTGAGGGACCCCTACGTTATACTCATGCTCACCACTTCTCATAATAACTTTTCTATCGCTAATATAACTAATTATTAATTTATATAACTTAGGTTCAATCTTTAATTTATTTAACTCCCTTATTACATTACTTCTTCTCACAGTATTAAAAGCATTCTTAATGTCCAATGAAATAAGACAAGTATGTTCATCCCTACTTTTATTTTCATAAATTATTTTCTTGATGTTATTGAGCGCATGAAGAGTGCTCAGGTTCCTTCTGAACCCATATTGTGCTTTCGATAGCAAATTGTTTGATTCCAAATGCGTAACCAGCCTGTTTGTAATTATTTTATCGAGTATCTTACCCAGTACAGGTAGCAGACATATAGGCCTATACGAACTCGGAAGTAATGGATCTTTCTCCCCTTTTCTAAAGTAAATAACCTTAGCCTTCTTCCATTCCTTTGGAAAGTAGCCATCGTTCAAGCATCTATTAAATAAGCAGTACATCACTCTCTTATTAATATTATATGTTTCTTGAATAATACTTAGTGTAAATCCCTCATATCCAGGTGCTTTACCTTTTGACATTTCACTCATAGTTAATTCAATTTCAAGATTAGTTATTTCAATAGTATTTTCACTGTTATCACTCACTTCCGTGTCCTCTTCCTCTTCTACTATCCTATTAAAATGATATTTCGTTAGAACTCGTTCTATTTCTTCTTCATTATCCACAATTACGCCGTTTAAATCCTGTACTCTTTCAGTTACATTTTGTCTTTTATCAGAAATGATATTCGTTACTGCACCAAAAGTATCTTTCACAGTTAATTTATCTAAATATTCCTTGAAAGTACTTCTTTTCGCATTATTGATCAACTTCTTATACCTTGCACTCTCTTCTTTGAATTTAATCAGCCTATTCTTTCTATCTTGGGGGTCAGTCGTCTTTTGATACAATCTCCTAAGTGCTCTCACTTTGCTTCTTTTTATTCTTAAGTCCTCATTCCACCAATAAGCGTTGGACTGATTCTTCTTACTTCTTTTCTTCCTATGTTTCTTACATAATTTCGTAATTTCCTCATTAAATTTCTCTATTACCCCATCAATGCTCATTTCTTCCATATCTTGCTCTAACTTTTCCATTACTTTTCTAAGTTCCATTCTAAAACTCCACCATCTCATATTCTTTATCTCCCATCTTGGATCAGTATCTCTTCTTTTACTTACATCATCCATTACTATATCAAATAGTATAGCGTTGTGATCTGTCAGTACATACTCATCTACTACTCTCCACTCTCTTATGTACTCTTGCTTCATTCCAAAAGTGATTGTCAAATCAGGCCAGCCTTGTCCTGCTGGACCATAATATGTAGGTAAGCTTGTAGGGTCATTGTGTATAATGCCATCTAATCTAATAACTAAATCTATTATTGCCGCACCCCGTACGTCAGTGGGCCTCCTTCCCCAAACCGTAGACTTTGCATTAAAATCTCCTAATAAAACAATTTTCTTTCCTTTATTTCTCTCTAGAATGTCTAGCAGCTGACCCCACTGTGGATCTATTCTCTCCATTTTTCCACCTGCAGGCGGTAAATAAACAGTTATAAATAAAATTTCTTTATCACCATTTCCACACTTAATACCTACCAGATATTCCGTGTTAATCAAATTAACATACTTGATACTTCTTTTAATGATTAACGCCGCTTTAGGTTCATGACAAAAATAGATACTCTGATAGTTACTCGGGAAACCTTCCAACATATGTTTCTCACCCCTTTTAAAATAAGGCTCGCTTGCAGAAATAATATCAAAATCTAAACTACTTGTAAATTCCTTTACTGCATTAATAGACTTATTAAAATTAAGATGTGTGCATTTATACACAACTGGATTGCCATAGTCAGAATTAGAAACAAGACTGTGGGAACCACCAACAAAAGAATGCTGAACACAAGTAAGAGACAAAAAGTTACTCGCCATAAAATGTAAGATTCTTAATGCGCTCCACCTCGGCACAATATTTAGGGCACCTCATATCGGTGGGCATATGTTTATCGTCAATTTTCACTTTATTTACCGCATTAAACCTCAAGCAGTTCACACAGCATGTCTCTTTTACACATTCTTTCATTTCATGTCCTTCAGTCCCACAGTTTTTACAAATACTATTTGTTTGCCTGCAATACTTCTTTGGGTGCCCGAACCGCCAACATTTATAACAGATTCGGGGCCTTACATAGTCACGAAAATTATAACATTCCCACTCTAGTTTAAAACGCTTTAGGTTCTTAATTTTTGGGTACGCCTCACCATTTATGCTTAATACCCAATTCATCCCTCTCTCAGTTTTATACTTAGTTAGTACTCTTAATTCCACTCCTTCTAATTCTTCATTATGAACAGATAACTTTTCTATTAGTTCCTTATCCTCATATTCTCTTTGAACATTATATATTACAATATTTGGATCTTTTTTGGGGGGCTTCTCTATTTTATATTCACTTTTCAACACATCATTCTTTTCTACTTCTTCAATAATTTTGTCAATTTCTTCTTCTTTCTCAACCCCTATTAGAACTCCCCCTCTGTTAATTTTTTTTAACATTGTAACTCCAATCTTCAATTTACATGGATCTATATACTTCCGTACCGTTTCTTTTGTATCTTCTGTCGATTGCTCTAACTTAGGGTATACAGCAATAACATGCTTTTCCTTATCAGCCCTAGTTCGCGATCTTGATCTCGACTTACCTCTCGATTTCTGTTTCACCACATCAGCATATGTAGTACCTGAACTCTTTTCTAAACCTCTTACTAATCCTGTAAGGTATTGCGAGTGTCCCTGCTGTTTTTTGAAAATTGACACAATTGTATTGATATGGCCTATAACTTCCTCCTTTAACTCTTTTTCCAATTTCTTAGAGTTAAGCAATTGTATTGCTCTCTTCTGGCATTGATTCACTGTTTGTTCATTACTCATGAACATATTTTCGTATACATTTTCCTGCTCTTTTTTCTCCCCTTCAACTTTCTTTTCATCTTCAACACTCACTGTGCTGTCTGTACTTCCTCTAGCAGAGCCCCTAGCAACTACGGCATTCCTCGTGGTCCTTACTCTGCTTCTTACACCACCACTTTTTATATCCATTTTTTAACTACTTATATATATATATATATATATATATATATATATACACATATATATTCAAAATAAGTTGCCGTGTTGATAAGCAATCACAAACAAGTTCATATATCTATCATTATCGAGTGGACATCAAAATATTGTATGTATCAAAATTAACGTCAAAAAACGTTATTGATCACTATTAAATATCTGTCTGACTGCTCAATTTGAGCATATAAACAAAATGCTAATAACACATCCTACCTTATCTTCATTGCCGCTTGGCTGGCGCAGTCAAAAATGCCCCGAAGTGCTACAATTCTTCCCGGGCGAAATCGCCCATTCAGCCGCTATGTCAGCGGCTTACCGTCACCAGTTAAGCCTTCCACGTACTTTTTCTTCTAAGTCCTTATTTTCAGTAAAATATACATCCAAATTGAATAAATTTTACATCTGTGTATTCCTCAAAGCTAAAACTGTCTAATAATAGACAAATAAACGCAATTCAATCAAGAATAACATATGAAATCAGCATATATGCGGAGCGCCGAAAAAACCGTCATTCACTCATGGCCGCCATTATCAGTTCCAAGGAAGGGGTGATTGAACCTAGTAACTCACCATGGCGGGCACAGGTTTTTATAGTTAAAGGAGAAAATCACAAGCCTAGAATGGTAGTTGATTACTCCCAAACTATTAATAAATTTACAATGCTGGATGCCTACCCACTCCCAAAAATTGAAGAGATGATACATAACATATCCCAATACAAAGTGTTTAGCTCCATTGACCTCAAGAGCGCCTACCACCAAGTACCTATCTTAGAGTCGGACAGGCAATTTACAGCCTTTGAAGCTGCAGGAAAACTCTACCAATTCCGACGAATCCCTTTTGGCGTTACTAACGGTGTCCCAGCTTTCCAAAGAAATATTGATAATATTATCAAGGAAGAAAAACTCAAAGGCGTTTTTCCATACTTAGATGATGTAACAGTTTGTGGTAGGGACCAACACGAGCATGATCAAAATTTGCAGAAATTCTTGAATGCTGTTAAAAGATATAACCTCACACTAAACCCAGATAAATGTCAATACTCAACAAAATGTGTCAGAATACTAGGATATCTTATTGAAAATAGAATTATTAAACCTGATCCTGACAGACTAGCACCACTTATGAATTTACCTATCCCAAATGACATGGCAACCTTACAAAGAACTCTTGGTATGTTTGCACATTACTGTCGCTGGATTCCAAGATTCTCAGAAAAAATTTGCCCTCTTCTGACAAAAGCATTCCCACTCTCTGAAGAAGCTGTGAGAACAATCAAGGAAGATGTTGCAGAAGCTTCTTTGTCTGCAATTGAAAACAACATCCCATTTAGAGTTGAAACTGATGCTTCGGAATTTGCCATTGGGGCAACTCTCAGTCAAGGAGAACGTCCCATAGCCTTCTTTTCAAGAACACTTAATGCAGCTGAGCAAAGGCACTCTTCTGTCGAGAAAGAGGCTTATGCCATCGTGGAATCCATAAGAAATTGGAGGCACTACCTGATAGGAAGACATTTTGAAGTCCTCACCGACCAGAGATCTGTGGCTTTCATGTTTGATCAGTATCACTCAAGCAAAATAAAAAACGAAAAGATTATGAGAGGGCGACTGGAATTAGCTAACTTCAAATTTGATATAATTTATCGTCCAGGTAATCGGAACACTACTGCAGACACAATGTCAAGAATTGCAGCAAATATCTATCCAGGAACAGAAACAAACCTCAAACAGTTGCACAATAGCTTATGTCACCCTGGTATAACACGTATGTACCACTGGATTAGAGCTAAAAACTTGCCATTCACATTAGATGACATTAAAAGAATGACTAATTCATGCCCTGTCTGTAATGAGCTGAAGCCTCGTTTCCATAGGAATGAGGGGCAGTTAATAAAGGCAACTTCACCATTTGAGAGGCTTAACTTAGACTTCAAGGGGCCCCTACCTACCTCATCTAAGAATCGTTTCCTTCTGACTATAGTAGACGAATTCTCAAGATATCCTTTTGCATTTCCTTGTACAGATATTTCTGCTTCAACCATAGTAAAAGTATTAACTAATGTATTCTCCCTCTTTGGGACACCAGCCTATATACATTCCGATAGAGGTGCTTCATTTATGTCACATGAACTGAAATCTTTCCTCACTTCCTTAGGGGTTGCTACTAGTAGAACCACTGCTTATAATCCACAAGGCAATGGGCAAGTCGAAAGATATAATGGGATTATATGGAAGACAGTACTTTTAGCCTTGAAAACAAAAAGTGCAAGGACAGAAGATTGGGAAGAGGTGCTTCAGCCAGCTCTCCACTCAATTAGATCATTACTGTGCACTGCCACCAACGCTACTCCTCATGAGCGTATGTTCACTCACCCTAGGAGATCCTTTAATGGTCGATCCTTGCCTACATGGTTAACCCAGCCAGGTCCTGTTTTAATGAAAAATCATGTGCGGCATACTAAATATGATCCTACCGTGCTAGAAGTTGAACTAATTGAGGCTAATCCAGACTATGCATTTGTTAAGCTTCCTGATGGACGTGAGTCAAGTGTCTCTGTTCGACATTTGGCACCTAAAGGTGACTCTGCAGCCAAGATCGACACGCAACCCATCCATCTTCCCCATACTGATGCTTCAGATCCTCTAGAGGATGTCAAGGTTTCCCCAGACAATGATCAAGATACCACCATGCCAGAGATCAACAGTCCTGATCTCCCTAATGTGGATTCTATAAAGCCTACCCAGAACAATTCCCTATCTGCTCGACAGAGACGACCACCAGCATATCTTCATGACTATGTGACTTATTAACTTTTTCTGGTAGGGGGTGAATGTAGTATAATGTATTTTATCTCCTGTGGCAACACTTGATTTTGTTTTTACTTTTGGCAACACTTCTGTGTTGTTTAGATTGATGTAACAATGTAGCTTTATCACCTCGTGGTTTTCCAGTTGATTAAAGCCTCAATCTAGGTTAATATGCTGCCATTTTATTTAACATTTCACTACAGTAAAAATGTCAAATTGTGGAATGTTTGTTATCCAAAATCAATTTAAAATCTAAACAATTTAGCAAGATTTAACCTTCTATGTTTGGAGCAAAAGAAGCTGATAAGTAAAACATAAAATATACATACATTTATAATAAACCACTAAAAGCTGAAAAGGAAAAATGTCAAATTGTCTTTTGGAAAGTAAAGCTGAAAAGTAAAAATGCCAATTTGTCGAATGTTTGTTAACCAAAATCAATTTAAAGACTAAACACAGTATAAATAACATAGAAAAATAAGCATGTGAAATGTTATACACCCAAATAATTTTTAAAAAATCCAATATAAAAATATATAAATTTATAATTAACTCCTCAGAATTCATCTAGATTTAACCTTTCATCTTTGGAGCAAAAGAAGCTGAAAAGTAAAACATAAAATATATACATTTATAATAAACCACTAAAAGCTGAAAGGAAAAAATGTCAAATTGTCTCTGGGAAAGTTAAGAGTTTTAAAAAGTAAAGCTGAAAAGTAAAAATGTCATTTTGTCGAATGTTTGTTAAACAAAATTGATTAAAAAAGTAAACACAGCATAAATAACATTTAAAAAAAACATGTGAAATGTTACACACATCTCAGAATTTTAGTAGATTCAGCCTTTCATTTTTCAAGTTTAAATTAAAAATGTCAAATTGTCTAATGTTTGTTAACAAAAAGTAATTTAAAAACTAAACACAGTATAAATAACATAGATTTAATAACAGTATAAATATCATAAAATATATACATTTATAATAAATCACTAAAAGCTTAAAAGTAAAAATGTCTAATTGTCCATATAAATACCTCCATAAATGCAGGATTCTGTAAAAAAATATATAAATAAATATCATGTGTGCCAAAACAATATATAAATAAAGTATTAAAATATTTGTTAAAGGCACTGACTGATGAAAAAATTAACAGAAATCTGCAGTTTGGGCTACACGCACCATAAATGCAACATTCTGTAGCAATAATAGAAACATCCTGTCCTTATTAAACTCCATATAAATCTCTGTTCAATTAAACTGATCCAAATATTATCTGAAGTACCTTCATAAACTATGTTTCTCGTTTCTTGATTCGGGGTTCAATATGAATGTTTGTTAACCAAAGTCAACTTAAAAACTAAACACAGTATAAATAACATAGGAAAAAAACATGTGAAATGTTATACACATCTCAGAATTTAGATAGATTCAGCCTTTCATCACTAAAAGCTGAAAAGTAAAATTGTCAAATTGTCTTTTGCCTTGTGAACTCTGCATGAAAAATTAAACATAGTATAAAAAAGGGATGGGAAATGTCATACACATCAATACTAAAAAGCAACGAATAAATTTTGGTTCGAATTTGACTCTTAGTGTGCTTCACTCTTGAAAATAGTTGTTCTCAGATGTACGTGCTTCCAAACGTTGATGACCAGAATAACGCTTGACTATGCAGTGAAGGATATTTATATCTGGGCAGGTATGATTTATGAGTACAACAAAGAGACTCGATTGAATTTCTCTTTAAGTTAGATGTCAGATTGCAACTCTATGCATTCCATTTGACAATTTGCTAGCATTATATTTATATCGACTGTAAATAGAATAGAAAACATACAAAAACAAAAATTGTTTATTTTCCCCGAAGTCCTGAAATCAATTTTAAATTCTTGTACTAAATCGGAAAGTAGGGCTGCGTATTTTGTAACATTTTTAGAATTGTGCTTGGTCAGCGTCTCGAAACGCAAAAAATTTTTAACATTTCATTTGGCTTGCCATAATTTCAACTTCATGGATATTGCATTGAAGTAAAATCCATGAAGTGACGGGTGTTTGAGTCATTTAAATGGGCATTCAGATCTATCAAAATCTGCTAAATCTGCAAGCCAGTTATAAAGTTCTGGCACAGATTACTTTTCAATGTCATAAACAATTTGATATCATCAAGTAGGCTATAAAACCTTTTTAATATTTTCTCCACTGAGCTACCTTATTTCTTAAAAGTATTGCCATATTCAGCAACCAAGCTTTTAAGAAATTCCTGAAACTGGCTATGAATCAATCCCCAAGCCTTCATAAAATTCACCATTTTGAAGATGATTTGCATAACATGGTCCATTTTTTTCCTTTTCTGCATTACTTTTTATATCAAGGCAGGCTATTTTTTTTTCGCTTTGAGCTCTCTCTCACTAACACTCTGGGCCTCACTAACACTTGCTTTGGGCCGCATGCAGCCCGCGGGCTGGACACCCCTGTATTAAAATATAGGTAAAAGACCCCGACAAACGTAAAAATTAATAAAAATCTGCAATTAGGGTTCCACACACCATAAATGCATGATTCTGTAGCAATAAACATCCCCATAATTAATATCTGCATAAAAAATGTCTGCATAAATGCAAGATTTTGTAGCAGAAATATTAAAGTATAGCTAGAAGGCATTGACAAACAAAAAAATTAATAGAAATCTGCAATTGAGTTCCACGCGCCATAAATGCAAGATCAGTTGTTTTCAAACAACTAAAATAACCAAACATGTTATTTTTCACACATTCATTAATATAATCCTTATGTTGAAAGGGTCAAAATGTAGAGATGAAGCTAAACGTTGCATGTATTATTTTTGCATTTTAAAATTTTCTCTTAGATTGTAGGCCATTTTGCAGATAACTGTCATATGTATCATGTGTGAGAAGGAAATTAAAATATTAGCATTAGGATATTGTGGAGAGTGATAGGCGTTTTAGCTAAATTTCAGATTAATATTCTACGTTCGGAGTCAATTTTTTTAAAAAAATAATTTTTTAAAGATTTTTTTGGTCTTTTATGGTAAAATAGCACTTAAAAATTAATAAAAGGAACAAAAACCTACCTGTAAATAGCATACTTTTTTATAAATTGGTCAATTTGAAGCAATTTTTATTGAAATTTAGCTAAAATGCATATAACTCTGAACAAAATTATATTGCTACTATTTTAATTTACTTCTCATACATGATACATATGACAGTAATCTTTGCCTGCGGCTTGTCCACTTATTATAGTCGCTTCTATAAAGTTCTTCATCAATTTCTTTATACATAATATTGAAGGTGGATCCAAATTCCTGAGAAGCATAATAGGTGCACCAATCTTTAATTCCAATATATGTGGAGGTACTCCAGATGGCCACAGAGAGTTCAAAAATGTGTGTTTCTCAGAATTATGTTTTTTAGCACAAATCTCTACGGTTATCATGATATCTCACATAATAATGTATATAATTTGATAAAATTTTCAGAAAATGTTTTAGATGCTATTGTTAATGAAATGAGGCACAATAATTGGTGTATAATAAATAGTTTTTATTTGGGGCTGTTTTTATAAGGAAAGGAATGACGAATCGGGGAAAATTTTCATATTGGAACATAAAATTGCTTGTATTATTTTTCCATTTTAAAATTTTCTCTTAAGATTGTAGGTCATTTTGAATATAACTGTCATATGTATCATGTGTGAGAAGGAAATTAAAATAGTAGCATTAAGATTTTTATGCAGTTATAGGCATTTTAGCTAAATTTCAATAAAAATTACTTCAAATTGACCAATTTATAGAAAAAGTATGCTATTTACAGGTAAATTTTTGTTCCTTTTTTTAATTTTTAAGCGCTATTTTACCATAAAGCACCAAAAAAAACCTTCAAAAAATCATTTTTTAAAACAAACAAATGGAATAACTAAACACAAACATAGTTAACCGTAAATAAATCGCAAAACTGTGCTTAAGTTTAGACTGATTCTTTTTAGTTAAGATATACTAATTTTTATGCTTTTAAAAGTACATCGTGAATTATAAAATTAAGAACAATATAAAATACAGTAACGGATTATTGCTTCTTTTAGGAAACAACAAAACACAACTTGTGTAACTACTGCCACTCGCTGCTACTGTCGTCTGATGAGCAAAAAAAATTAAATAATTCAATATTATTCTGATTTTTCACGCTAGTGCAAAAATGCCACGCCCACTTTAGAGTCACTTGAATGGAAATATATCGGACAATTCCATCATTTTAATAAGAAATTTCTAAAATGAAAATAGCATCAAATAACGTCTGTTTATAATCTGAAGACGATGTTAATTTCACTGAAATGTTTTAAAATATAAATTTTAGATCAGAAATATTTAACGCATTTACTACGCATTATACATCGTTTCAATAAGAAATGTCTGAAATGAAAATGGCAACAGAGAACGTTTGTTTACAAAATAACGCGGCGAAAATAAACGACGATCGTTAATCGAAATGTCTTAAAGTATAAAATCTGACTTGAAAGATTATTATTCTGGTTTAATATATAACTTGAAACTTTTTGATTTTATTTATTTTTATCTTTTCGCTCGCTGTTTGCCAGCTAACCCTCACGTGGACGCCATATTCAGAGGGGTGATACCACAAAGTGTAACAGCTTACATTTAGTTTCAAAATTGTGGTTTTTTATTAATTAAAAATCAACGGTAATTAATTTCGATTTTTGAAGTTCTTCAGACCCTCGGCTGTTTTTAAAGACGCCTGTATGTAAAATTTCACGATCGTTGCTCCTAAACTGTGGATTTCTATACAATTACAGAGAGACAAACATTCATTTTTATATATTAGATTATCATTATTAGTATTATTATTATTGAATGCATGGGTAGCACATTATATGTTTCACACAAATGGCAGTGCAAGAAAAAGAGAACATTTTTCTCTTTCCGCGAGTTAAACACATAATGGCGATTATGCACATTCGCCAATGTTTTTGAAAATTTCATCTTCGCTGTACGATTTTAGCGTAGAGATTTCTATTTCTGTAATGGCGGGCTCACACATTACCGAGCTAGGTGAGGCGAGCGCTCATCAATTACGTTCCCAGCTGACAGTTTTACGACTTAATAGAGCTCGCCTCGGCGACTCGCGCGAAGCTCTAATGAGCGGTTTTTCTAGCAAACTTCAAAGAAAATGGTTAGCAGAAAGGAATATGTGACACGGAAGACAGTCAGTGATCATTATCGCTGTTTTTGGCAAAAAAACTTCGTTAATGGCTACTTTTCGCAGTAGACTTTACCTTTGAATGCCTGAAATGTTTTATTAAAAAAATTTCAAAATAAAAATATAATATATATATATATATATATATATATATATATATATATATATATATACAGTGGCTCCCAAAAGTGTTCGTACACTTACGAATTTCAATGAAGTAGGGGTCTATCCATTAATTAAAATTAATATTTCAGAATGGGTATTTAATAATAAGATCTATAATCTATTCTTAACAAAACTACATGAAATATTTTGAAAACATAGTAAAACTTTATTTTTAAGAAACCAGTAATTAAAAAGTAACAAAAACTTTATTTCACAAAAGTCATCGTACACTGAAATATTTTCGGATACATTCATAATTAAAATTATCTTCTGGCACTTTATTTTTAATTTTGAATTGTGGTGGCATTTAGAATATCGTTTGACTTTAATTTTTGCTTGCCTACTCCGTAATATTCTATTTATTATTTAAAAATGGCTCGCAGTCGTAAAGAAACAACAAACAGCATTCGAAAATTGATTATTTTTCATCATAGTAGTGGTAAATCATTCCGGAATATTGCTAAATTACTTAATTTATCCCATTCTACTGTGCAGTATGTGAAAAAACGCTTTAAAGAAGAAAATTGGATCGAAAACAAGGTAAGAAAAGGCCGTCCGGCAGAGTTAACAAAACGCGATCAGAGATTTATAATTATAATTTAATTGATAATCACTTAAAAACACAACCTTTTTTTAATGCGCCAACTACGAGAGACTCAGCTTCGGGCCTATCGGTCTCCAGCTCACTGAAACTCAAAAACCCACCCGCAAAGGAGACGCGGCATTGAAAGGACCTGCTAAATCGAAACAGAAGAGTCCCCAATCTGGCAAGGGCCGTGGCGTCAACCATGCTTAAGAGCCTGTTCACATAGGAGTCCGGTAGCGAAAGCGTAAAAGGAGAGATGGCGCTGAGACGGAAATAAACCAATCATAGGCGTTAAAAATTTCATTGCTAATCGTTTGGAGGTTTGTCATTGGTTAAATATATTTCAATACTTTAACGCTACCGCTACCTAACTCAAAAGGGAACAGGCCCTTAGTGTCTTTTCACATAGAATCCGCCAGCGCCATCGTTACTCGTATTCACATACTTTAAACCAATCACAGGCTTTAACGATTTAGTAGCTAATCGTTTGGAGGTTTGCAATAGGTTGAATATATTTCAATGCGAGTGACGGATTCTATGTGAACAGGCCCATACTCTCCATCGGATGATGAAGATGTTCTAGCCCTTATACAATTGAATAATCTTCAACAAAAGAGAAGTTTTGGGGTCCATCCTTTATCGCTTAAGGGGACAACGGACCTCAACTTCTTTTTTTAAACGTAGGATTACGTTCCTGAATAACGATCATCCGGAAAGAAAAAAAATTGTCCATCCTGCGTCGCGAGTTATAATTTTGGCAGCGTGCTAAACCCAGTAGCAGTAAACAGTTAAACAGAAAAGTACCAAAATGCGTAAACAAAAAAGAAAAAAAAGAGGTAAGCAAACGATAAGTAATCCTACGTTAATAACCCGTGGAGTTTCGTTTAGAAGAGACTACCTGAAATATTTTTAATTTTCTATATTTCACTCTATACACAAGATGAGTATAATTAATATTCTTTTCTACCACATTGAAGACACTAAGAATTCACAAATAAGTATTTTTAGAAGAATCAGACCTGTTTTTAAAAAAATTCTTCAAAAATGCCAGCATTTTTCAAAATGCTCGCCTGAATACATTTTTAAATGCATTCATTTTCTTCCGATTTCTTCCAAATTTCTCAAGATTGGGAACTGAAGTGCTTGCCACAAAACTGCGCATCATTTTTTGAAACCACAGAAATTTTTCAAATTTCTAGACCATGAAATGTAGCAAAAACACTAAAGAAAACATAAAAATATAACAGGAAGATAAAAAAAATATAATTAGTATATGTCACTTTATATTCATACAAAAAAAAATCAATGCACAGTTATGTTTATATTGTAAAGAATTCGCCGAATGGTAGCGAAAAGAAATCAGCGATACAATCTAATAATATTTAAAATGAACGATTTATTTACAAGATGATTGAGTCGTTGAAAATTATGAAAATTACAGGAGCGATGCTCTCTAATGCTGTGCGGATATACGTCAGCTACCACACCTCAGTTTATATTAGACTAGCTGAATATCCGTGCTTCTCTACGGGGTACATTTTAGAATAATTACAATGAAAAAGCAGTGAAATTGCTTTTTAGAGCATTTTCTTATAAACAATATATTTTGTTTCTTCGTTGGACGGAACTAATATTACCAGGCTCGTCTGCGAACTTACGCGTGAGCAAGCTACGTAAAACTGACCGTGCGAGAAACAACTTTCTCGTAAATGTACGCCAGCATATTTTAAAGTTTGTCCTTGGGACTTATTTATCGTCATGGCGAAGCATATTTTGAGAGGAAATTACAGTTTTATATATAGATTTGATTTAATATCAAATCTATATATAAAACTGTATCCATAAAACATGCTAATTTGAACTAAATTTTTAAAAATTTCCATCTCAATTAGTCTAGTGGTTAAATTTTATTTTTTACTGTATTTTAATATTTTCTTTGTCAATAAATTTCGTTGTTATGCACGTGACGCAAAATTAATTTAAAGTATCACAAAAAGAAAAGAAATCTCGTGATCATCATTTAATAAATTAAATTCAAAACTTTCCAAACGATTACTGTTTTGGAAGCTAATGTTCTGCTAATTTCCAGTAAAAGCTAAAATCATTTGAAAACCACACACCAGTGTTTCACTCACACGCAACACTATACACCCCTAAAAGAATGCAAGAATAAAACGTATAAAAAATATAAATCTATTAATTTAAATAATTAAACACACACAAATGTATAAATTACACAAAAGCTTACTTAAATTCTTTAATCTGTCTACATCTCCAGTATAGAAATATTTTCGGGGTATTTACAGAACATGGTATATTTCACTTTTGAAAACACGCATTAAATGAGCATCATCTCAATGAGAAATTTCTGAAATGAGCATGGCAATGAAGATCGTGTGTTTACAAACAACAGCAGTAACCGAAATGTGTTAAAATATAAATTTTAAGAGTATTATGGCAGTGAGTTGTGTATATAAATAAAAACTTTCCAAACGATTACTGTTTTGGAAGCTAATGTTCTGCTAATTTCCAGTAAAAGCTAAAATCATTTGAAAACCACACACCAGTGTTCCACTCACACGCAACACTATAAAACTGAATTGCAGTACTCTACGTTTATATGGGCATTGAAAATTGTGGTTAGTAGAGGGCAATACGGGACAATCCACGCATTGTCTACAGACACTTACTATCTTTGGCTATTATTTGATCCGTAATATCTGCCTCATATGCCGTATGTTTCTAAACGCCATTCCCGAATGAAGAAATCGTGTAGAGGAGGCTTCTGCAACATGTCGACGGAGACAGTTGTTTTGTGACAACTGACTGAAGTGGTGTCATCTTTGGCTATTATTTGATCTGTAATATCTGCCTCATATGCCATATGTTTCTAAACGCCATTCCCATATGAACCACAGCCTAATTCCTTTAAAATGGAACAAAATGAGTAACTCCAGTTAACCATGTAATCCACTACTGCTACAGGGGCATCAAAATGTGAGAATACAGAGTTTAAATCAGCCCAAACTGCAATTATGGTGTACATATGACACCTAACTTCTCCAAAAATCTTTGCCTTTGTGATGGGACTCATAAGTGATTTTTGTTTTGGATGAAACACTCTTGCTAACAAATCATGACGATCCTGTGGTTTTTGTCCAACTATTCTTTGCTATTGTTGTCTGATTTCTTTCAGTCTCACTTCTCGTTCCGGGGTAAAGATTCGGAAAATCATTCGGGAAAAGCTGAAAAGTAAACAATACCAAATCAATTTAAAAACTAAATACAGTATAAATAACGTAGAAAAAATAACAGTATAAATAACACAGTATGAATAAAAATTACAGGCTGCGGGCAGATATGCTCAGGCCAATAATACAAAAATTTTTTTAAATCGTAGTAAGCAATGAAAAATATTTTACACACTTCAATAATAGCAAAACAAAACATGATAGTAAAATAGAAAGGAAAGTTAAAACAGAAGTAAGAAGTTAAATTCTAAAAATATAAATGAGGTATAAATCAGCTATCGATTCTTATTTATGAATCAGGACATGAAAAAATTACTGCATGTAAAAAAAATTAACCTTACCTCCATTAATTTCAACACTTCTTGATCTGTGGCTTGTCCAATCATGTGAAATATAATTCTTGACAATAATTCTTGTTAACCTAAACTGTTATTTGTGTTTTTTTTAGTTAAAAAGAGTTATGTTCTCAAAATATGACAATTAAGAAAAAGATATCATCGAGAAAAAATAAATCATTCTACTTAAGAAAGTCATACCACAAATTTCTATAAAATTAATATGCAACTATATTTGACGTACAAAATAATGCATATGTAATACATTGTTAACATGTTTTAACATCAAACATTTCCACAATCAAAAGCTAAAATTAGTTTAAAACATTAGCTTTAGGATTTTGTGCAGAATGATAGGTGTTTTAGCTAAATTTCATTAAAAATTACTTCAAATTGATCAATTTATAAAAAAGGTATGCTATTTACAGGTAAGTTTTTGTTTCTTTTTTTGATTTGTAAGTGCTATTTTAGCATAAAAGACAAAAAAAACTTTACAAAATTATTTTTTCTCAAAGCTAAACACAAACATAATTAACAGTTGTTTTAAAACACCCCTCGTAAACATTGTTAAGTTTCGAAGTATTAGAATGATAATAAAAAATATTTCAGAGTTTCAGACAGGATCATAAAAAGAAAGAATATGCAAAAAAGCAACTAAATTAAACAAAAATTGACAGAATACAGAAAAAGTGAACACCGGCAAAAGTAAATAAAACATTTCCTTGTGCGCATGCGCATTTCTTATGAATGATTGATTCCAACGCCTAGAGTACCGCGTTGAAAGAACCACATAAAATTTGTGTTGAAATATCGTTCTTTAAAATTCAATTAAAAATCGAAATTTTAAGATAGAAACTTGAAATGAGGTTTATATGAATGAGAAAGCTTTCATCGTCCAGATAATGTAAATATTTTCTTTGTAAGATTAAAAACACGAAGAGCATCGACCGTAGATGCTAAAAAGTGCATAAATTTATCGAAAAAGTGGATTTAATATTTTGATGAAAATATTAGTCTGTTTTAAATTATTTTTAAACAAATGAGGTCTTGTTTGAAGGAGAAATGTCTGTAGTCTTAGATTGTAAAAAGATTAAAATTCTACGATCATTTTTTGCCGAGATATCGTAATCTGAAGTTTAAAAAAACATAAAATATCCCACAAAACATAAATTAAAAAATTTTCTAGAATAAAATTTAAAATTTGGGCTTCGAGGTGCACTTTTCCATAGTCTGCACTACCCGTGTACCAAATTTCACGGCTGTAAGTTTCACAGATTCGCCTGGGGGGGGGGGCGCCCACACACACACACACACACACGCGCAAACATTCCCTTTTATTAATAAGAAAACATTCGCTTTTATTAATAAGATGTAATGCTTATTACTGTAATGTTAAAGATGGGAATATGCTTCAAAGTTTAATTGTTTACTTAAAATACCTTTTTAGATGCCACAACAGAAATTACTCGTTTTACCTTCAATGAAACTTCCGAAATGAGTTTTGTTCTGTAAGAAAGGAAAAGTTGGAGGTATTCCTAATTCCAGATGACGTTGCCCGGGATTTTAAGAATGTTTGTTAACCAAAATCAATTTAAAAATTGATTAAAGTATAAATAACATAGAAAAAAATTGACATTTTCTATGTTATTTATACTGTGACATAACCCATGACACGGGCTTCGCCCTTCTAGCCGGTCGGTTTAGGGACCCGCTCCCCTTCAGCAATCATTGTCAGAGAATGAAAACACTAAAAAACAACGAATCAAGGTATCTAAATTTTGTGGCTACGTATACCATTTCCTGCTAACAGTCACAGCCAGAAGAAAAATTCTCCTCCCCCCCCCCCCGGCGAGAAATTTCGCTCTGTCCAACCCTCCACCAATGGGCGAAAAATTCTTTCTTCGAGCCTTCCCCCCCCTCCCCCTCGCCTATGGGTGAAGAAATGGTTCTTCATCCAAACCGCGCTTGAAGAATCAAGCGAGGAATTTTCGTTGACGTATTGTTCTTTAAAATTCAATTAAAAATCGAAATTTTAAGATAGAGACTTGAAATGAGGTTTATATGAATGAGAAAGCTTTCATCTTCCAGATGATGTAAATATTTTCTTTGTAAGATAAAAACACGAAGAGCATCGACCGTAGATGCTCAAAGAGCGTAAATTTCTCGAAAAAGTGAGTTTAATATTTTGATGAAAATATTAGTCTGTTTTAAATTATTTTTAAATAAATGAGGTCTTGTTTGAAGGAGAAATGTCTGTAGTCTTAGATTGTAAAAAGATCAAAATTCTACGATCATTTTTTTGCTGAGATATCGAAATCTGAAGTTAAAAAAACATAAAATATCGCACAAAACATAAAATAAAAAATTTTCTAGAATAAAATTTAAAATTCGGGCTTCGAGGTGCACCTTCTCATAGTCTGCACTACCCGTGTGCCAAATTTCACGGCTGTAAGTTTCACAGATTCGCCTGGGGGCCGCATACACACACACACATGCACGTAAACACTCTCTTTTATTAATAAGATGTCTAACTGCACTCAGACACTGAAGTTCTTTAGATCGTGCACGGGAACTCAGGATACGTCACGATCACTTCTGCGAGAATTCAAGTCCACAGAAACTCAACAATTGTCCAAATCCTTCTGGGATCATAAAAAAAGCTATGTCTGATACTGGAGGTCGACAGGAAGTCAATAAAACTCTTCGCCTATCACAAGGATTTATCGAGAATTTAAATTCTGGCTGCGAGGCCTGAGTAGCGCTTCTTAGCTTGAGATCCTAAACTCAGCCTTCAATACACTTCTGCCCGAAGTAAGTCGACGAGGTGTCGAACGATTCTTCTCCGAATCGAAAGTAAAACACTTTGCCTCACCGAGGACTTGAAACGAATTCACGGCTGCAATTGCCGGAGTAGCAAGTCTCAGCGTGAGAACTCAGAGCTAACTGAATTTTTTAACTCTCGTAGCGACGCACTTTCAATTTGGCGCTGATATCGCTCTAAATTTAAAAGGGCTCTAATTGGCGCCTTTAAAAATGACCTAATTTCTCTGGAGTTTGATTGGTCTAGCGTTAACAGCTGGCGCCTTTAAAAGTGACCTCATTTCTCTGGAGTTTGATTGGTCTAGCTTCTACAGCTGTTTGGGTCCGCCCGTAGGTTCACTGTTGCTTTTTCCTGGAACGTGCATGAAAAGAAGGGGGTGATAGAATCCATTGATTGTGAAGAATCCATTGATTGTGAGAATCAATGGATTCTTCAAATATACTCGTATATATACGGTAAACGTCCATTAAAATATTCAAGGTTTTTAAATGATTTGGAA
This sequence comes from Dolomedes plantarius, assembly GCA_907164885.2. Classification (NCBI taxonomy): domain Eukaryota; kingdom Metazoa; phylum Arthropoda; class Arachnida; order Araneae; family Dolomedidae; genus Dolomedes; species Dolomedes plantarius. Next base: position 134,012,418 of record OU015490.1, on the reverse strand, counting down.
TGAGCATGGAGCATTTTGAAAAAAAAATTGAAAAACAGTCATTATTCTGTCAAAAAATCCTTTTTCTGATTTCTAAGGATCTTCAGTATAGTAAAAAATATTACGAACTATTTTAATTTTGTAAATAGAGATAAAAACTGAAAAATCCCAGGAAAAGGGAACTTCGTTTTTTTTAAATTTTCAATGTTTAACTTCATATACAAGAGAGGATAATTAATATTTTTACTACTTTGAAGACACTTAGAATTCAAAAATAAGTATTTAGTGGGAGAATAAGGCCCGATTTTCAAAAATTTCTTTTTAATTCTAGCATTTTCCAAAATGCTCCAAGTGCATTCCATATCACTTAAAAACCCTAATTTTTTAAAATATGAATTCATCTTGTAAATACAAACATAACTGTGCATTGAATTTTTTTGTATCAATCAGAATCTATCTATATATTAGTATATAACCCCCATCAAAAATGATCAGCGTTCTGTTGATGTTTGCGGTCTATTTGGTGTGCTGCATTTTCTATTTGATCGGCTCTCATCCGAGATCGTTGATTTTGAAGACGCTGGCGATTTTCTTCCCTTATGCGGTCCAATGTTGCGAGTGACTGGCGAGCAAGCCATCTTGCTTTTCTGTTTCTAATTAATTGACGTCTACGTTCAAGAGATGATTCATCATTTTCATCGGGCATTGCTGAAAACTGTACTTAAACAGCAGTAAACAACAAAACAAAACAAAACTAAATCAAAACTAAACCAAAACTATTTCAAAAGTGAATGACTCACCACACAGCAGACATTGCTGAAAACGATACTTAAACAGCAGTCATGAAGCTACAGAAGGAGCGTAAGCTTCAATGGGGAATTTTTCGAAAAATGAACCGATTGTTGTCGCTCACCGGTAGAGGGCGCGACATGCAAGCGAAGTGACTATTTTACATTGAGTTATACGACGTGGTGGTGAAAGTTGTTTTATAAATTTTAAAATTTATTCTGTGTGCAGAAATATGCCAAACACGTGTTTTGCTCCGGGTTGTTCTACTGGCTATAGATCAGCCTTAAAAAGAAATAAAGAAACTGGACAGAGAAATCCTAGTATATTTGCTGCTCCTAAGGTAAGAACATTATTATTGTTTTGTGTTAATATAAGATGTATAATAATGAGAGAAAAGTACAGCTGCTGAGTTTTAAGTGAACGCAAATTTAAGACATCTTAAGTTCTGCTGGAAATAACCATAATATTGAATTTAATCACTATTAAGTTAGTTAAATTACGTAAGTTAGTTAAAGTACGTAAAAGTGACCACTGTCCTTAAGGGGAGTGGTCACTTTTAAGTACCTTTAAAAGTATCATTTTTGGACCTATGCTGGATTGTATGTACTACTCATGATTTTTGCTTGATTTACAAGAAATTTTTTGAGTAACTGCCTATAATACTGTTTATTATATATGCAATATTTCAAGGTAATTAATAAAAAAATAAAATAATTTTTTATGCATAAAAAGTGAATATTTTTTTTTAAATCGAGCATTTTGCAGTCAACTACTGTGCGCATTCTATCAAAATAAATTATTAAGTTACATTAATAATTTCTTACTATATGTGATTACAACACTTTAGACAACAAAATCCACCAAAATTTTTGAACCTTAATATATTTTAATTTTTTAAAGAATTTTTTATAAGCTTTTACTCAGTCATTTTTGAAATTTCTAATTAAAAATAGCACGTACTAAAAGGTTTTAATATATTTTAGAATAATGTTGCTGGATATTGTTGCCTGAAGTATTGTAATCAGATATAGTAAAAAATTATTAATGTACCTTAATAATTTATTTTGACAGAATGCGCACAGTAGTTGACTGCAAAATGCTCGATTTAAAAAAAAAATTCACTTTTTATGCATAAAAAGTCATTTTTATTAATTACCTTGAAAAATTGCATCTATAATAAACAATATTATAGGCAGTTACTCAAAAAATTTCATATAAATCAAGATTAAATCATGAGTAGTACATACAATCGAACATAGGTCTAAAAATGATACTTTTAAAGGTACGTAAAAGTGACCACACCCCTTAAGTAAATAAGTTTTCATTGTATGATAAGCAATGTTGTTACTATAAATGCTTATACAAAATCTGCTTATGCAATAAAATGCGTACTTTGTGAAAATTCAAAAATATAGCTGATTTGTCCTTGTCAAAGTTATTTGTTTTTTTCTTTTTAATTCGCTGAAAAAATTTGTATTCAGTAATTTACCAACTTGACGATTATACCTCCGGTTTTAAAAAGTGTAATCTCAGCTGCTTTGACTGATTTTTTTTCCAAAGAAGATATTTTAAAGTATTGTCTGATTAAATACTGAATTGACTTCCTATTTTATTAGTCCTGATAAGAATTTATTTGTGATTGATAGAAAATGTTGCTTTTCTACTATGTGTGTGTGTGTGTTTTGGTTAATCAGTATTATTTCTCACATTTTTTTTTCCATAAGAGATTATGAACAATGATAAAAAACTTTCTTCACAATTCTTTTCTGTAATTTCATTTCCTTAATTATTAAATTATTACAAAATTCTGAACTAATTTATTCTGAAACCAATACACAATTATTCTGAAAAAGTTTATTTACTCATTTCCTTTAAGAATTTTATTGAATTGTAGCAAAAAAAACACTTGAAATAAAGATTTTGAATGAAAATAAATAATTGTTAAATTGAATAAATAAATTCATATTAAATACGCACTAAAATAAAACAACTTGTTTTCGCTAGGAAAAATACGAAAAATCCATATTAAAGCGTATGGTTGTCCGTGTCTAAGCCGCCCACTAGTGCACGCGAGCGCCATCTAGTGGCGGCGACAAAAAGGGAGACACATTTTTAACACTGAGCTGCTGCTCCTTCTGTAGCTTCATGACAGCAGTAAACAACAATAAAATAAAACAAAAATAAATAGTTTCAAAAGTGAATGACTCACCACACAGTAGTATTTATAATAATTTATAATAATTGCATAATAATTAGCAAAGTGAAACACAATTTAATTAACATTAAAATTTAACATTAAAAATGTAGTTATTTAAAGGGAATATGAAAAACCATGGAGTAGAATGAATTCGAAATTCAAGTGAATGACTCAATTGAATAAATGATTCTTTTCAATGGATATTTTAATTTGAAGATATTTCAAAAACTAAACGGTTTTGAGCTAGGGTTGTTCACTTGAAATTTTCATATTTTTTAAAGGACTTTCAAAATATCTAACTTTTGTGGTATTATTTTTCAAGAAAAATTTTAGAAAATAGCGTAGCGAATTTTAAATCGCGAATTTTAAATGTCGGGAACATCTTAGCGCTATTTTAGAAAATAGCGTTAAGATGTTCCCGACTTGGAATGGTTACCTACACTTTTCTACTCTAGGCTTTTATATAAGTAAAGATATGCCATGTGATCATAATTAAACTTGGCCTATTCAGAGCTCTCTGTAGCCGTAACTAAAATGCGGATTGAGCTGAAATTTTTCAAATAAACAATTCAAATGATGCACTGTAAGATTCCGAAAATGAAAGTTTAAAAAATGTCCACTAGGGAGTGCATTATAGCCTAAATGCTTGAAAAGTCATGCAATAGATAACTGTGCACAGTAAAAAAAGTCATTTAAAACTTTTATTTTTACATTCTCAAGCATTATGATGTTTAAAACTGTTATTTTTACATTTTGAAGCATTATGACGGTACAAAAGTTGACAAATTGGGCAATGCAAGTGAAAAAGAAAACAATCTGAATTGTATAAGCATACGAATTCAAAGTGAATTCAGGGTATAAAAAGGATGAGATCGAGTGAGTATCATTCTTTCAGTTACGATGGCAGTTAAATTACAAGAACGTGCATTAATCGCAAAACTTTTTTTATCAAAACCAGGCAAATGCTGTCGCAGCTCTTCGCGGGTTTCGACGTCAAAAGAAATTGCGTCGGGGTCCAATGTCTCCACAAGGTGTGAGAGACCTGATATCTCGATTTGAAAACACTGGATGTTTAAGCGTTCAACGTGGCAGAGGGCGAAAGCCTATCAGCGAAGAAGTCGTTTCAGAAGTAGCAACGGCCGTTGTCGAGCAGTCAAAGACAAATGATCATGGAGTCAGCAGTGTCACGACAATTAGACGTACCGTATAGCACAGTGCAGAAGATCTCGAGAAAAATAGTGAATTTTTTTTTCCGTATAAGATGAGCCACAACCAGCAACTGCTTCTTACCGACAATGACCGTCGCTTATCTTTTGCCCTGACTTTTCTTTTCCGAATGAAAGTCCATGACTCCTGGCCGTGGAACATTCTCTGGAGTGACGAGGCTCATTTTTATCTGAACGGAACAGTAAACCCCCAGAATTGTCGAATTTGGGCCTTGGAAAATCCACGTGCCTTCTACACAATTCCGCAACACTCGCCTAAAGTTACCGTCTGTTTTGTTGGAATATGTCCGTTTTCACGGAATAGCTGCAAACTGAGAAAAACGTGAACATATATTTGTGAACGAATACTAATACCATTTGGTCAAATGTTTGGTCTATTCAAAGCAAATAACAGACAAGTCATTTCTCCAGAGAGTATAAGACAAGTAAACAAATGCGCTCCAAACCTGTTGGGAAGAAAGGGGTCTGAAGGCTGAAGGGGTGAGGTAAACAAAAAATGGCTTTTACTTGTTCTCTCTATCATTATAATGGATTTTATTTCCCACTTCTCGAAGAATTGAAAATATGGCAAAGAAGGTACAATCAGTATGCTTTGAATACGGATTGTACGCCTGTCCTCCTTGGCACTTATTTCTACTGAAAATTATCTCTCATTATCTTTGGACTTTTCACATATAATAGACAATTTTGCTGCTTAGAAAGCAAGAAAAATTGCTTTATAAACAACAAATTCATACATGTAAGTATTTGTTTTTAAAAATTTACATTTTCTAAATCGTGTAAATAATTTTTCCTTTGTTTCAATATTCATACAAATTGATTAATTTTATATTTTAGTGGACAAATTGTAATTTCATGTATAACTTTCTTTTACGTAGCTAGAATGTAGCTTTTACAGTATCGAAACGTAATGCATTAAAAGTATTAATTAGTAAAATCAGTAGTGGATGCCATAGGCGTAACGGGCTTCTAACTTTTTTTTTTTGGGGGGGGGGCACGAATTAAATTCAGCTAGGGCCCTCCTCAGCGCATTGACTGCCGGACGTTCCTTAAAATATGAAATATTATGATTTTTACCATGTTTTTATTAACTCGCTTACTTGTTTGTTTGTGTGTGTGTGTTTGTCCAGTACAAATCTTCTAATCGATTTTTAGCTAACTTCCCGACTAGCTAGACATTTGAAACTTTTAGAATAGCTCAGAACACGATGACAATGCATTCTTTTAATACTTTTAGCCATCTTTAAGCAGCATTAAATTCATTTTCAGTTAATTTTATTTTATAGAATGGTGCAGCCATCTATCGGCAGGGACGCGAACGAAAAGTTAAACTCAAGTTAACTTCCAATTAACTTCATTTTCTTTCAAGTTGATGGGATAATTCATCAAAAAAATGTTAAAAAAGTATTTATTAATACATAGAATTGTCAGGTTTATATGATTCAACAGAAAATTTAAAAACATGTTATATAAAAAGTTCTTTTTATCGTGTAATTATTTTTTAATTGAATAACAGTAGAATTGATGTTTGAGTAGTATTCAAAAGTTATACAATGAGAAAAATTATTATAGTGTAAATAAAATGAGAAAAAAATATAGCGTCGCATTTTTGCTATGGATTATATCATTGAAAACTATGTTCAGGCTATATAATCGGAATCTTCAGTTTCACAGTTTGATAAAGCGCGAAAAAACCAACTTTCTTAAAAGTTTTCTACAATTTTCCGATTTTAACTGAACTTCTATTAATATTTTAATTTATTTCAAGTGAAGTTGGGGGGTGGGGGTGGGCACGTCCTCCCTGTTCAACTGAAACCGTAACTGTTTTAAGAAAGCGCGCCAAGAAAGACGTAAGACAATGCACAAGCGGTTAAATCGCTACGACGTGTAGCCTCTAAAAAGCCGTTTTTACTCGGCCGTAACGCTGTTATTGTTTATTGTTCGATGTCTTCGATGTAATATGTTCAACGACGAGGCAATATGTTTCGTCCGTGTCATCTTGTATTTGTAATTGTCTTCAATTAAATATTTGTGTCTTGTTAGCTTTTGGTTTATTCCATTAACTTAACACACCCACCTCTCCTTTACATATATATATATATATATATATATATATATGTATGTATGTAACTGTCATTACTGTAATTACTGGTGTTAAACCAAAAGTTATCAAGAAAATCTCGGGGTAAAGTTTAGAACATATTTAATTACTCTAGAAATCACAGTTACAAGGTTCGGATTACATTACACATTACAAAACAATTGAAAAACATTTAGAGAAAAACAGTAAGTTGACTTAAAATAGTCCAAAATTGGACATCAGACCGACTTGACTAGGTCTTTACGCTACGAAATCCTGGCTTTCTCTGGCTAAAAGAAAAACAGTACAACGGAAGTTGCACGCAAAGTCTATCCGTATGGTGGCGACATCTACATTTTAGGCTTGGAAGTATTATAACGTGTGTTACAGACTCCCCCTCTGGTTCTGATGCCGTCCCGTCAAGGAACCAGGAGGTAATTTTTTGGGACGTCCTCTTTTCCTTAGAGGAACCACATGTCCAGTGTCACTTTCTACTACAGGATCATGATAGTCCTTTAGGGCAGAAATATGATAAGTTCCAAGGATTTGGTCTGGGTTGGCCGGGTCGGCAATCTCATATGTTGTTGGTGATCTCAAGGTGAGAATGAGGTAAGGACCTTCTCTCTTTGGCATAAATTTCTTGCTTCTGTTGTTCCGACTTATGGGATGAATGGTCACCCAAACTTTGTCGCCAGGTTTGAAGTATTTTTGTCTTTTTCTTCGATCGAAGTTTCCCTTCTGACGATCCTGTTTCTGTTCAACTCTATCTTTGACATCTAAGAGTGAGATGGCAAACCTCTTGAGATGTTAGGTGATTTCTGGTAAGAAGTTATCATTGTCGATCACTTGTCGAATATCGTGCCTGATATCGTCTGCCGTTCTCAACTGTCTTCCAAATTGTAAGTAAGCAGTGGTGTGACCGGTGGTGTCGCACACTGAGGTATTCATTGCGAAACGAATTAGAGATAACTTGTCTTCCCAAGCAGCATGTTCTTCCCCCACCAGAATTGCCAGTCGAGGCTTCGTCGCGATTTTTATGTTCCGATGGATTGGCTTGTGGGTGGTAGACGGGGATGAGGTTTTGTGTAATCTCTAGCAAGTCACAAGTCAATTGCATGACAGTACTTACGAACTGTGGCCCGTTGTCACTTATTAGTCTTCGCGGAAGGCCATATCGTAGGAATACTTCTTCGATGAGTATTTTGGCACAGTTTGCCGCAGTGGCTTCAGCAAGAGCAAATAGTTCTACCCATTTAGTGCTTGTATCTTCAACAATAAAGATCCATTTCTTGCCAGTGGAGGTTTCTGTAAGAGGGCCAAAAAGATCAATGGCCAGAGTTTCAAACCTTTGTGCATAAGCGGGTGTTCTCAAGAGTCCTGTTGGTTTTTGGGTTGTTGCCTTATAACGATTGCATTCAGGACAAGTCTTGGTGTACTCTGAGATGAACTTTTTCATACCTCGAAAGTAGTATCTGGATGCAATCTTGTATGTTTTCCCTACGTGATAATGACCAGCTGTCGAGGCATCGTGGTAATCTTGAAGGATTCTTTCTCGCTCTTGTATAGGAACTACGAGTTGATCTCCTTATTCTTCATTCTCAGGTGAATACCTATATAGGATACCTTGGTTCATTAAGTATCCACGGCTGGTGTAGTTAGCAAAGTTCTCATCCTTGTCCATGCTTTCAAAGCAGTCAATGATTTTCCTCAATTCTTCGTCCTCCAGCTGTCCCTTAAGAATATCACTGGACTTCCTGGATGGCATGTCCACAGTGATTGCACACACATTAGAGGTTGTGCCTTCAGCGTACAACGGTCTTGACAGCATGTCGGCTACTACATTGGCTTTCCCTGGTGTATAATCAATCTTCAGGTTGAAGGACTGAATTTTTAAAGCCCATCTTGCCAGACGGCCAGAAGGTGACTTTATATTTAACAGCCATTTGAGAGGTTAATGATCTGATGCGATGAAGATTTGTTGATTTTCTATGTAACCTCGAAACTTCTCCAAGGCCCACACTACCGCCAAGGCTTCCCGCTCGGTTGTGGAGTAGTTTCGCTCTGCTGGGATCAACAGACGACTTGCATATTCGATGACGTGTTCATCGGGGCCACATCCCTGGAGAAGGACTGCTCCAAGGGCATAATTACTTGCGTCTGTACGGATGGTGAAAGGTTTTGATCCGTCAGCTTGCCTCAATATAGGAGAAGTCATCAAGCGCATCTTCAACGTCTCAAAGTATTCTTGTTGTTCAGGATCTCAGTGCCAATGCACTTTCTTCTTAGGTTACTAAGTGGGCGTGCTATTTCAGCAAAGTTGGGGACATATCTACGAAACCAAGAGCAGGTTTATAGAAAAGATTGGACTTCTTTCACATTGGTAGGGACTGGAATTTTTTGAATAGAAGAGATTTTCTCCTGGTCAGTTGCAATTCCATCTTTTGTTATCCAGAATCCCAGATATTTCACACGTTCACAGGCAAAGCAACATTTATCTCGGTTTGCATGTAGTTTGAAGATAGACAGTCTTTCGAAAACTTTTTCGAGATCTTTCAGATGTTTGTCAAAAGTTTCTGAGAGGACGATGGTGTCATCTAGGTACGACAGTGCGAAAATATCTTTCAGGCCACTTCGAAATTTGTCAATTAATCTTTGAAAGGTGGCAGGAGCATTTCGTAGGCCGAAGGGCATACGTAAGTAACGGTACGTTCCAAAAGGACAAATGAAGGCAGTTTTGTCCTGGTCAACATCAGCAACCTTTACCTGATGATAGCCCGATTGCAAATCAATTGTTGACATGTAGGATGTTGGTGTTGCTTCATTCCATAGATCACCCATTCGTGGCAAAGGGTAGGTGTCCACTTTCGTAACAGAGTTCAACTTTCTGTAGTCGATACAGAGGCGTACTTTCCATTTGGCTTAGGAACAAGTACCACAGGTGCAGCGTAGGGGGACTCGCACTCTTCAATTATATTCTGCTTCAGCAGTTCTTCAATCTGTTCCTTCAAAATATCTTTCTTTGTAGGATTCATCCTATAGGGTGACGTTGCTACTGGGGGGTGATCACCTGTGTCGATACGGTGTTCAATAAACGGCGTCGGTTCTCACCCTGGTTGGAAACATGTCTCATTTTTGTTTAGGAGTGTGTTAAGTTTTCTTGTCTGTTCTGGAGATAGGTGTTTACCCTCATCTTCTCGAAGTTCGAATGCTCTGATGGTTATATCATCTACGGTCTTCTTGAAGAACTTGTACTGTTTTTGAGGATTTTCGGAAAAAGGATTTTCGGTTTTGAGGATTTTCGGGATTCTCCTATTCCTCATTTTGGAGAGAGGGAGAGCACTATTCGTCCGCTAAAGCAGGAACCTGGGTCACTTTGCAGACGACGGGATACTCGGGTCGTAAGCCGGTATATGAAGTATAGGATTCTCAATAGAGTTTATACCTCTATGAAATTTCCAAGCAAGTTTCTTAATTTCGGGTAAAAAGGGCCTAATCCTGAGATCATTATGAAGGGTAGCGTTACTCACGTACCACTCCGCAGAGACGCAATAGCGCAGGATTCTGTTTTGAATTACTTGTAATTTAATTTCTTGAGGTGAGTGATTACAGCGGTGCCCCAAGCAATAGACCAGAGGTGGGGAACGCGCGGCCTCGAGGCCGCATGCGGCCTCCGTGATCTTCTCTTGCGGCCTTCATAAAAGCTAGTACATGTATTAATTAATATTTAATTATATAGATTAGAAGAATTTCCAAATCAATAGAATTAAATAAAAAACGGTATGAATGTATGTACAGTGTCGGTCAAAATAAAGTTGACATTTTGAAATTGTTGTCTAAAGTCGCTACAATTGTATATTTATCCAAATGAGCTTCGATTACCTTGATCATATAATACTTTAACTACACTTTATATGTAATTTAATGCTCAGAATTTCTTAGCAATACTACCAGACATGTTATATGATCTCTACACAAAAACTATTTTCTTACTATTATTGTTGTGACTGACTCCATGTACGTTAAAACGTATTATTTTTTCTGCAAAAAAAAATAATAATTAATGATTAATGTTATAACAAGTTTTTATCCTTATGTGAATACAAAAATATTTTATATTGTAACTTTTTATGTCAAATAATAAATAGATAAGGACTTAATTTTTTTTTGTTATTTTTCTATAATATGCACCAAATTGTTAAAACTATATCTAACTATAATAATTTCATAAAGTCGCATTTATAGGTTCATCAACTTATGTGGCCTCCTTTATTACTACCTAATTTACATGTGGCCTCTAATGGTAAAAATGTTCCTCACCTCTGCAATAGACCCATAAGTCATACCCGGTCTAACGAAGGCTTTGTAAAGAAGCAACTTGGTTTTTATTGACAGGCGACTTTTCCAATAGATAGCTTAGGGAACCATGTGCAGCCTTAGATTTTTGAACCAGGTCATCGATCTGTAGGCGCCAGGTTAGTTTCGAGTCTAGGATGACACCTAGGTACTTGTAAGAGTCAGCCCAGGGAATCCGCTCTTGATTAAGAAGGAAGTTATTATCTGGTGGGATAGAAGTACCCGTGAAATATCCGGCGGCACATTTGTTAGCATTCACTTTAATTCTCCAAGTAAGAAGCTATTCCTGATACACATTTAAGTAATTTTGGAGCATCTAGAACATAATGTGACGGTGCATGTGAGAACTGATAATGGTGTATAACGTTATATAACGGCATATAACGGCATATAACGGCATATAACGTTAAGTCGACGTTAAGATGATTAGGCATATAGATCATGTAAATGGTAAATTGTTTAGGTCCGAGTAGGCGGCCTTTGGGAGCTCCACTTTTAATGGGCTTAGGAGAGGAGATACATTAGGAGAGGACGAACCGAAAATGATCCACCGGAAAGATAGTCACGGAAAATTTTTATCAGTTGGTAGGGAAACTTGAGTTTAAGGAGTTTGAAGATAAGACCGTCATGGCAAATTCGGTAGAACACTTTACAGATATAAACGAATATGACACCAGTCATTTGACATTTAGAATGGGAATACTGAATAAGCTCCCCAACACGCCATAGCTGATGCTGAGTTGAATGCTGCCTCCGAAACCCCATTTGGTCGGGGCGAACTATGTTGTTGATGTTGCAGAACTCTTCAAGCCTTCTGACAAGGACATATTCGTAGACTTTAGAAAATAAAGAGAGGAGACTAATAGGTCGATAATTAACTGGGTTAGATGGTTCGGATTCTGGTTTATGAATTGAGACAACAATAGCATCCTTCCAACAGCTGGGGAAGTGGTCTAGTTTCAAGAGACTATTAATTATGCATTCAAGGTAAACTATGTATTTAGTCGGAAGGTATTTTAACATGTTAGTTAAAAGGTTGTCATAGCCAAGAGCTTTACCCTTTTTGAGCTTATCAATGTAACATAAAATCTCTGATGGACAAGTGTTCGCAATAGGTTTTAAATTATTTAAAACGTGACTTTGATTAATCAACTGCTGATAATTTTGTTGAAGTACTAGCCAGAAGGAACGGGTGTCCAGTTCATCCTGGTTAGGGGTAAACTGGCTAGCGAGGCTGTTAACCAGAATCTCAACTTTATCATTATTCGAAATAGCTATTGCGTTAGGGCTGTTGAGTGACGGGATATGCTTACGTCTCCTACGAATTAAGGAGGTTGCCCTCCAGATGGATATATCCGCAGAAGTGTGGGATTCAATATAGTCATTCCATTGAGTTCTAGAGTGGATCTTAATCTCGTGCCGTATACGAGATTGGAGATGATTAAGTTCGGTTTTGAGAGTAGGATCCTGCGAAAACTGCCAGTCACGTCTACGATTATTCTTTTCTCTGATCAGGTCTCGAATGGACTTCGGAAGTTTGTAGTAATTAGATGGGGAGATGCGTGGTTTAGAAGCCCTAGTGAAAGTAGTCAAGAGAGAGTCCCTAAACTTGGCAATCGCCAGGTCAATCTCTTCCCGCGTACTAGTTGGCCAGCTGGGAAAACCTTCCTGGGAGAGTAAGTACCTATAGTTATCCCAATGAATGATGAACCCACCAGTGTTGTTGGTGTTAAAATATCCCACTTCGAACCCTAGTACTACCGGGAGGTTATCAGAGCAAAGGTCGTTTATTACCTCGAAATACCGATGATTGCATTTAAATCATCAGTGAGTAGTTTATAATGCTTGGAAGAGGACACATAAATGGCCACAATTTTCAACTTCTGAATGCCTGGGAGGGAAATTTCGACAATAGTACATTCGCGTGCTTTAAGAGGAGGAGGGAGGACCCTAATATGAGGAGTTGACCGTTTAATATATATAGCAGTACCTCCGGCAGAACGATGCGAAGTACGAGGTCTGTCATCATGGTAATACTCATAGTACTCTACATTGGGGGGTTTACCCTGGGTAAAGTGGGTCCCCGCAACCAAAAACATGTCCAGATTGCGTTCAACAGAGAACTGCCTGAATTCAGCAATCCTCGACCATAGACCGTTGGCATTCCAGATGCAAACGGAGAAATTACAGGAGTTTTTATCCGCGAGCAAGAAACCAACTAACGAAGGAATACCGTAGTGGGAAAACCCTATGATGAGAGCCCAACAAGGCTCTCATAAAGGAGGAAGACCTGTTCCACACCGGTAGAAACGGTCCAGAGGGCGGACAAGGCCTTCTTAAAGGCCAGGAGAATAGTAGGGCCTGCACAATTCACCTCGAATCTTAATACCGCATTTACACAGCCGCAATCGTGCCACCCCTCGTCCCCCGGAAGACATTCGCGAGACATTAGTCACGCTACTGCATCGACGCGAATGACCGTTCTCACATTCGCGCCTCTTGCTGTCAACAAGACTTCCCGTCACAACTTCCCGACGCCATTCACCCCTTTGACCTTTGACCCGCCCTCCTCGTCACCATTCGTCCCTTTGACTCGGGCCAGAAAAACCGCTCCCGAAGCGAGAGCCACGATTGGGGAGGAGAATAACGGGGTTATCAACGAGGGCACCATTTACACATTCGTCTTTCCCTCTTCTCCGCTATTCGACTCTCCGTTTTCACGGCTGTGTAAATGCGGGGTAAGAGATTTTGGATAAATTCGGCATTCGAAATAGCTTCAGTTGGGGTGGAATTTTTAGGCGGTTCCATATTTTGACTTTCGTCAAGGGTGGGTTTAGAGGTACGCGAGTTTCGCGCAGCATTAGCGTAGCTAAATGCCAGGTCCACTTCCATGCTCGTGAATGTCTTAGCTGATTTACTCCTAGTTTTAGAATTTTTAGGCTTTGGAAATTTCTTGCAATTTCTATAACTCGACAGATGAGGACCATTGCAGTTACAACAGATGCATGTCTCAAGAACACTAAATTCGGGACGAGTCAGAAGTTTTCGCTGAACTGTGTTCCGTAAAATCAACCAACTGTTTTATATAATTTCATTTAAGTAAATACATATGATCAGAGTGAATATTGATTCCCCTACTACCGACTTCAAGGAGATGCAACTTCGAAATTAATTAACTGTTACTTCTACCTGTTGCTTTTCTGCTTGCGGAGGGTGTGTATACAGAAATGTCAAATTTTAAAGCCAGTCTCATCAACAAGTGTTTGTAACTGTATTGCTGTGTTACCGTCCGATTGTTTTTTTTAACATTGTGTATTAATTTTGATTTCAATCGCCGTAGCTAAACATCTGGAACTGTGCCATGGTTAAAGATAAAATCGGAGCGCTTAAAGCTGTGAGTTCTCATTTTAATAATAAAAATAATTTTTTTTTCCAGGAAAGAATTTTTTTTTCTAAGGGTATGTGGAGAATGCTAAAATATATTACGATACCACTTTATTAGTTTTTAATTAAAATTTTTTTGGGTGTTAAATTTGTTGATCCGGTAGTCTTGAATATGTATAAAAAAATTATTTTCCGAAATCAATCATTTATGTGCGAAATATGATTTTACATATGTTAGCGCGCCACAGATCAAAATTTGCATTTTTTGTAGTTATATTTCACCCTTTATTGCCATTTGAAAAAATACTGTTATAAATGTTGTATTTATGATCAATATTTTCATCTGCGTGTAAAATTTAAAATAAATTTTGAATTATTTTTAATTTTTAATTTTCATGCTGTCTAGATCTTCTTATTAATAGAAAAGGATTTCTGTATTTTCTAATGCAATTGTATCTGCTTTATTTTCAAGTTCCTTCCTTTCTTCCTAAAAATTGGTGATAGGTTGTTGACAAGGTTTGTCTTTTGAACTATGGTTTGTCTTATGGACTAAGCTATTTTAAGTCTATTATAATAAATTAATGAATGGAATTATTGATTGGGGACCCGAAAATAGTTTGAAACCTTTGTTACTAATTAAAACTTAAGTGGCTTAGGAACATAACTATTTGCCATTTAAAATTTAGGTGTATTAATATCTAGGGCAGCAAATTTAATGTTATGATGTGGGATTATTTACTTTTTCATGCTTAATAGTTATAGGTCTTTTCACCACTGCCGTAAAAGTTAATTGGGCAGCCTTCTTCACCATAAGTACAAGTGGCTTTTTAGTTTTCTTTTATAATACATGTTTGAAAGGTGGTTGGCCCAATATATGATGTCTTTACGCAATAAATTGCAGATGTGGCAGCTTCTGTAATATTATTTTACACCATTGTTTTGTAGGGGGGGGGGAAATTTTAATTTGATGTAGTTTGTTTCTGCAATGTCATAAATTGTTTTGAAACTTTGGCAAATTTTAGGAATAATAATGGCCCATATGCTAAAAATAATCAGGTATGCAAAATAATGTGGAAAGTTTATATGGTGAGATACATTTATTATTAGCTTAAGTGTTTCACCTATAAATAATTTTATTTGTATGAATAATAAATACTTAAAAAACTTTTAATATGGTTATGTAGGTACTAAAATTATTCTGCTCTTAGTTGTGTATGTTATGGTTTATCTTCAAAATGTTTATCTTCAAATATGGTTTATCTTCAAAAACAATAATTTTAGGACTGTACATTTACATATTTAGTTTTATGAATATTAAATAAACACACTTTAAAGGTCAGTAATATTTGGAGTAAATTTTGTATTTTGTTCTCTTAATTTAATGGACAGGACAAAAATTGAATTAATTTAATCACCTGGATGTATTGGTAATCATGATCTAATCTAATGAACCAGACCATTGACAATTTGAAAAGGTTTTTTTTCTTTGATGCTGATTTTTTATATTATTGTGTGTATTGATATACTTATCTGTTCAGTTTGGTAGAGTTTTTTATTTTTGTGTTAGAGTTTAGTAATTCAAGGAATTTATAAAAGAAGTATTGTACTGTAATTCTTGCTCATCATCTATGAATTATATCTTAACATTTTTTTTATTACTTGGTGCATATTATAGGCCACTAACAGTTGTGTTTTTTTTCAATAGAATTATGGTTATGGATTATATGCCTCTGCAGGTTATAGGCAGAAAATTAATCATATAAATTTTGAGGTAGCTGAGCATTGACTTGCAGAAAATAATCTATTAAGTCAAATTATATGCAGCTTTTTTTTTCTCTCTCTCTCAAGACTATTCTGAAAATGAATTTGTAAAATATTTTTTTCATTGATAACAGGTTACACCATAAGTAAGGAAACCAGTATTTTACTAGTGAATGATGGATGAGGTTATTCTTGGACATATCGGTGTCCCAGAATATAGTTGTGTACTTGGCCCCCCTTATAGTTGTCTTTCAGTTTTATTGGCTGTGATCTAAATCACAATGTGCAGTTATGATAAATAATATGTAAGAAGATTAGAGGAAAGCTCATGCAGAGGGCTTAGATCTAATCTTCCTATTCCATACTACATACAGTTGAATAATATTTGATTATTTTGCTAAGATTTTTTTGATTTTTTAAAATTTTATTTAATAATGCTATTGAAAATTATAATGATTACAGTTACTATCTTGTTATAAACTTAGTTCCATCACTGTTTGAAAGTTAATGCCATTATTTTATCACTAAATGACATTATTCTCTAGTGGTATGTGGCTTATTTAGAGAAAACAGGTTAGCAGGACACATATTCTGTGGATTTTACATCATCATGAATTGTTGGAAAATATTTTTTTTCAATAATATTATGGCTGAGTGTTATGCATCTGCAGGTAATTAGCAGAAAATTATCATATAAATTTTGAGGTTGCTCAGCATTTACTTGCAGAAAATAATATGTTAGTCAAATTCAATATGTGTTAACAGTGAAGTTGTGCTCAAGTAACAATGATGCAAGATCTTAAGGCTATGAATTTCTTCTGCCAGCAATTGAAAAAAAAAAAAGTTTGATTAGTCAAACTGGAAATTCAGAATGTATATTTATTAACAGTTTTCGTTTCATTGCAAAAGCTGTACTTAAAAAATTATATCATATTTATTTATTACTTATACCTATGAATCATATTCTTAATAAAAGGTAATCAGGGAATAATAATATTTTGAGAAATTATCAGTGTCCCAGACAAATGGTCTATATTGATATTTTATTGCTTGTGAGGATATTTGATCAGAATTTGTTTGTGGCGAATATCTTAAGAATGTGGAAATTTTTACTTTGATTAGCTAAAGATTTAACTTTTAAGCTTTATTGTATGCTTATACTCTTTTTATTTATATTCTTATCATCATAAACTTGT
This sequence comes from Dolomedes plantarius, assembly GCA_907164885.2. NCBI lineage: Eukaryota > Metazoa > Arthropoda > Arachnida > Araneae > Dolomedidae > Dolomedes > Dolomedes plantarius. The sequence continues at coordinate 133,995,453 of OU015490.1, read as the reverse complement.
TGTCTTTCTAATGTTAATTCATTAGATAATACTTAAAGGTTTTTTTTCTTCTTTAACTTGTTTTCATATGCATTGTGAATAATAATAATAACACTCCCCCCCCCCCCAAAAAAAAAAAAAAAAAAAAATCTATCATGGGAGGGAATGAAATGAAAGAATCCCTGTTAGATCAGTTCAAAATTATGTTTTTGTTATTTTTCTTGGATTTTTGATTGAACATTGAGTATTTGACCTTGGATTATTTCAGACAATAACTTTTCTCAAGTGTGTAGTTGAACTTAACAAATTTAAATGCACACTGACTTTATTGTTCCTTGTTATGTTTAAGACATGTTAGTTTTGGTGGTCTGGCTGCTTTTAATGTGTACATTAAAGAGAACTCTAAAAAAGTTGTCCCTCCCCCCCCTCCCAGAAAAATTACATGGCTGGATCATGTTCTCTAGAATATGTAGAAATTTATAGAAATTCCACGTTGGAGGTTTTCAGTATAAATGCAAGAAAAAAAAATCTAATGTTGTCTGGCTCTGAACATCAGACTGCTTTCTGCCTTAACTAAATATGAACCAAAGAAGCAATAATTTCCTTTAAATCTATTTGTTTTACATTTTAAAGAGTATTTCTGTGTTAAGGAAATTCATAATCTGAAGTTTTGCTTTTACTATTTCTTTAGGTACTAAATGAAAGTTATGAAGCTAATAGTGAAGTCAGTATCAATGTGGATGGAAGTGATGGATTCTTGTCTGATTTTTTTGCAGTGGTAATTACATTATTTTGCCCCCTTGTTTTACTTAAGTAAAATTGCTTAATTATAAATTAAGTTTTAGATAAATTTCTGTTCCCTGCTTTTTTACTTTCAATTAATTTCAAAAGAATGTTATGTATAGAGGTACATATTTAACAATATACCATAGTTCCTGAAAACTGTTGACCATTTTGCTGTTGAAAATCACTCAGTGGTTGATTAGGGGTTGATCCACATTAAACTATTTTATGTTTTATTAAATTTATTTATCAGGCCAGCATATTAGTTTGTGCTGATCAGCTAGAGACATATAATTTTAAATTCTGGATTTTTTTACTATGAAAAAAAAATGTGAATCAACAGAATAGACATATGAGTATTATGTTTCTGGAAAAGATTGCTTGTGAGATAGACAAACTGCTAGATGACCAACGTCTGATTTTAGTATTGTTAATTTAATTCAAGACAAGTAAACTGAAAATAGAAAAACATAGAGGATTAAGACTAGAGCATAACAGTATCTAACGAAATTTAGTAGTCTTGTAAAAGTTCATCACCATCATATAAACCTCCTTTTATAAATGTTTTCTGGTGAGTTATACTTAAGTTGATAAAAGTTTATTAAATTTATTATAATATTTCATCATTTTTCTGTAGTTTAATAAATACTTATAAGATTAAATAAACATTAAATAATGATTTATATGTAGCATTTTTTTCAAATGCTTAGAGGAATCAATGAGGTTTTGAAGATTCCTCCAAATGGGTTAACAGTAGAAAAAGTTAAGCTACTCTTCTAAACCATGAATTTTTATGAAAAATATATTTTGCCTTGATTCTATGTTTTATTCTCCAAAATATCTTTCTACACAAAATTAAAACAAAGCCTTTTAAATTTAAAAGTTGATCAATTGTTTAAAAATTTATTTTCATATATACATGTTTTCTAGGGACTATATACATAATTGTATACCATTGTTATTGTTATTTAAATGGTCTTAACGTTAACTAAAACAATTCAGTAATTGACATGCTAAACTAAGATAAAAAGATCATGCATTATTAAAACAAACAAGGGGGGAGGTTGTTGCTCAAATTTAAAAATCATGAAAAATTTGATCCGAGATCTATTTATCAACATTTATGTGCATTTGTTTAAAAACATTTTGATGCAGCTCTTATAGTTTCAAGCTGCTCTAATTTCCAATGCACTAGACATGGCCCAACATTGTAACTAAGGTCTTCCAGGGCTGAATCCTTAAAGGTGAATATACTGCCACCATAATTTAGACCAGGGGTTCCCAATCTTTTTCCTACATAGACCCCTTTTAAAAGAATGATTTTCTTCATGGACACCCTCATATTTTCTCTATAATATACAGTATACAACGTAATTATAATACTAGTAATTGCACATAAAACACTTAAGATAACAATTTGACTAAGAATAGGAACAAAAAATTAGAAAAAGTGGTTCATTAGGTTTATGCTTTATTATTTTTGCACTATTTTCCTTTTTAATTTAACAAATATAAACAAGATTTCAGAAACAGATTGTAATTGCACAATATCGCCAAGAGAAAACTGAAACTGCTTCTGATTGGTTGCATCGGGAGGACCCATGCATTGTTTAAGGTCCAGTGGATTTCCTCTGTTCTGCCTAGTGTTGGTACACAAACAAAAGCTGATGGTGGCATTCAATGCGTGAACAGAAGCGTCATGACATTCGACTTTAGATGTGTGGATCACTCCGCCCTATGCAAATCTGTATTTATACATATTAAAATGGATATTATTATCTAATAACTACATTCCTAAAAAATTAAATTAAATTTTAAAACAGAAAAATGTATCATAGACTCCCAATAGACATCTAGAATACTATAGACCCTTTTAAACTTCCATCGACCCCCAAGGGTCCACTTGGAACCTGTTAGGAATCCCTGATTTAGACTGAGCACCCTCACTGGCAACACTTGAGGGACACATATTCTCCCCCCACGCCTACAGAACTACAGCGGATCTTTTCAGCCTATAGATGTAATGTGTCCATAACAGGCATAGATACAGGAGTGTTCAGGGCACTTGTTGTGATTCAAACTGAGCACCCTGAGTACCGAATCCCAACATGCTAACCACTATGATGATCTGGGCCTAAACTGCTTTTATCTATAGTTTCATCTCTATGCGTCTCCACAACATTTGTATTTTGTCAAATTGTTACAAATCTGCTAAAATTTTGAAAATGTTGATTGAATAGAAACATTTAGTGAGAAATTATATTGATAAAAGAATAGACTTTTTCTTAATTTCAGAGCAAGCTGTTTAGTAAAGAAAATTTTATGCTCTAAATTGCATTTTCTGTTAATAAAATATTACATATATTTTTTGCTCTTTGAAATCTTTGGTACAGTATTGATACATTGTAACTAATTGTTATTGATTGTTTTAATTTTCAACACTATCAGAAACTATTAACTTTGCAGTGCTAGGTTTAGTAATTAAATTTTACAGCAAAATGTATGATTTTTGCACATGACAAATGCTAATATTTTAATTTTCGTGATGAGAAAACATTTGCTACATGTTATTATTACAGTGTGGTTTTCAAAAGATCCATTTTGGAAAAACTATAAAATTCTATTTAATTAACTATGCAACAAACTTGTGTGTGTGTATATATATATATATATATATATATATATATATATATATATATATATATATATATATATATATATATATATATATATATATATATCTTTCAATTGTAACTTTCTAATTTGACCCTTACTTCCAAGCAAAAATAAATTGCCAAACATCTTTTAAAGTACACTATATTTTATATACAGCTAATCCATAAGTGCAATGAACTCCTCAACATTTGTTATTTTTTCTTCTCCTGATTCAGGAACAACTGCCCTAAAATTTTTATTTCATTGTTGCAAAAACTGTTCTAAAAGCTGACATATTCCTGATACAGAAACTTCTCAAAAAAGTTGATTTTTATTACTTTGAAAATCTTGCATTTTCCTTTCTTAAAGGAGTCAGAGGAAAGCTGTTGCTAGTTATTTGCTGTTTATGTTTATAGGTTGAAGAAATATCACAAAGTTTAGATAAAATTGTTGCTACTGTTGATGAAGTAAAGAAAAAGCACAGTGCTATTTTATCTGCACCTTCAACTGATGAAAGTATGTTCCTCCTCTTATTTATATTATACAGTTAATTACCTCTTATTTATATTATACTTTGAAATGTTTTATTTTTGCTGTTAGTTTCATATCCTTGTGTCACTTGTATAAATTTCAAAAAATATATACAGTGGTACCTCCCTTAACGGACACTCCCGAATAGCAGACACCTCTATTTAACGGACATTTTTATGAGTCCCAGTCCTTCTGTATAGGACAATCCATGTTATTCCCTCTGAATCGCGGACACTCCGAATAGCAGACAGGTACTTTTGAAAAATTTTCAATTATTTTGGCAAACATTTGAAAATTATTCTAACAAGCAAGCTAAAAATATATGCTCATGCGTCTTTACAATGAACTTTCCTGACTCCTCCCTTCCGTGCTTGTCACAATGGAATTCAACCATAAAATGTGCAGAATTGCATTCTTATGTCCTCCTCACCCTTTCTTTCTTCCTATTCTTCCCAAACTCCCCGTGTTTCTTGGAATTTAGAGGCGCGAAACCTGTTTTGTGTGGTTAAGTCGTTGGTCACTGGCGAGTCTAAAACTTTACTTGTCTATTCAGTTTAGTTTGACAGTGCAAACTGATTCAGATCGTGTTAAAATGGCGTCGAAAAGGAAGAGATTGAAATTGAAAGAAAAAATTGACATTTTAGAAGTTGCTGAAAAGGAAAAGCTGAGCGTTCGTAGACTTGTTGGTAAAATGTGTCCATGTTGGTAAAATGTGTATTAGTGAACTTTTGAAGGATAAAGAAGGAATTCGAAAAATGTGGGTCCTGAATTCGAACGAAATTTGAAGTTTCGTAAGACAGAAACAAGCAAAATTGACGAAGTGTTGATGAAACGTTTCCGTTCTGTTCGTGCAAAGAACATTCCTATAAGTGGTATTTTGCTCCAAGAAAAAGCCAGAGAAGTCGGTGAAAGTTTGGGATTAGAAACTTTTAGGGCCTCAATTGGATGGCTGGAAAAATTCCGGACACATCACAACATATCTTTTAAACAGATTTATGGCGATGAAAAATCTGTAAATTCAAATGAAATAACAGATTGGATTGGAAAGCTTAAATCTTTATACAAAGGATATGATGGCATAGACATTTTCAATGCCGATGAGACTGACCTCTTTTACCGCGTCCTTTCGGACAAGACCTTATGTTTTAAGGGTAAAAAAATGTAGTGGCGGGAAAATTTCAAAAGATCGCTCACTCTTTTGCTATGTTGTAACATGCTGAGAGACTTTGAAACTCCAGTTGTTATTGGAAAAGCTAAGAAGCCTAGATGTTTCAAGAACATTGATGTACGAACACTTAGTGTTTTGTGGAAGTCAAATAAGAAAGCGTAGATGACCACTGAGATAATGAGCGATTGGTTGGTGGAGTTAGACAACAAAATGAAAAAACAAAAGAGAAAAATCATTCTGTTTTTGGACAATGCTACTTCCCATCCTGATGATTTAAAGCTCAAAAATATTAATTTAGTTTTCTTGCCTCCTAACACCGCTTCGATGCTACAGCCACTTGATCAGGGAATTATCTGCAGCTTTAAAGTACGATACAGAAAGCTGCTTCTAAGGCATGTGGTTTCACAGATTATCTCCTGCAAATCCAGCAAAGAGTTGGCAAAATCGGTATCTGTTTTGGACAGGGCCTTTTTATCGCATAGGCAAATCAGGACAGGGCCCCCTGATGCTAGGAGGCCCCCAACCCCCCCTTGGTGTATGCACCTAGTACTTCTAATACTATGTATAGCCCATGGATAGTTCTTATTTGTTGATATATATATCTAAATGCTATAAAGTGTTTTTAACTTTTCACACCACATGGTGCTAAGTGTCTGCATTTGTCCTTTTTGTATGTAAATGTATATTTTCTGTAAATAAAACTTACTTGGAATGTAGTCCTTGAACGTGTCAGACACAACATTTGGCAGCAGAGCTTCGTGGTTGATTTTCTCCTCGAAGAGCCAGACGCATCAACATCTGGTCGCTGATGAATTCAAAATGCAACTGTGAGATTTCCTAAAGCGAAAGTTAAAAGATAGCAAAGAAAATGGATAATAACATGAAAAGCATTCCGTTGTTGAATAGTGGAAAATATTTACTCTGGTCTATGAAAATCAAGGCGATTTTAACGCTGAAAAGATTAATAGATGTTATTTATGAAGATAGACCACAGGATTTAAAATTACTAGAAGATTGGAAAATAAAGAATGCTGACGCTGTAGCATATATTTTGCTATCACTTTCAGATGAACAGAGTCTCCAATTTGCGGAAGAAACCAATGCGAAAAATTTATGGGAAAAAATAAAGAGGGTTTTCACAGGAAAAAATGAAGACCAGAAGATAGATGTTGGAAATGAGCTAGAGAATATAGAAATGCAAGAAAACGAAAATGTATCTGACTTCATAGCCAGAGCAAGGGGACTTTCTATGAAGTGTAGCACACTTGGGTTAAACATTTCCGAACGTGAGCTGGTTTACTACACAGTTCGTGAACTTAAAAATAAATTCGGGAAAATAAGAGACATACTGAAAACGCAAAGAGAAAAAGAAATTGATGAAATATTGGAAATTTTGCGTTAAGAAGAAAATACCCTTTTAAAACAGAACTCAAATTCCACTCAAATCCACATGGAAAAGGAGAAGCTTTCCATGTTAAAAACAGTAATAGAAACGTAAAACTTTGCTGGATCTGCCCGAAATCCAATCATATAGCCAGAAATTGTTTTTTCAGAAACAAAACTGAAAACAGGAGAGGAAATGCACTGGACAATGTGATAAGAACATTACCTAATGACAAAACTAAAAGCAAGCAAAAAATGAGATTCGTGAACGCAGCATTTGAAAACGAAAATGAAACACAGAACTTTGCCCTTATGACAGACCCAGAACATTCCGACTCTGCTTGTGAGGATACCTGGATATTAAATTCAGGAAGCAGCTCCCATATGTGTAAGGACCTTAAATTTTTTGAGCACTTTAATTCCGATGTTGGTCATATTAACTTAGCAGGTAAGAATTCTGTTTTAAAATCTATTGGCGAAGGAATAGTTAAAGCTAAGACATTTGTAAACAATATCGAAAATACATTAACTATTGGTAATGTGATTTATGAACCTGATTTAAGATGTAATTTGTTATCCATGACTAAATTAATGGAAAGAGGTTATAGTATTCAATCATATGATAATTATGTTTTGGTTTTAAGCAAAACTGGTCAAATTGTTTTAAAAGCTGAGAAAGTAAATAATCGCTTAGAAATTATAATGAAACCTTGTATTGATAATATTTCATCAGAATTATTAGAGTGTAACTTTGTTAAAAATGTAGAAAATTATGAATTATGGCATAAAAGACTTTGTCACTTGAATCCTCAATATATGTCTAAAATGAAAGATATAATTGATATAAAAGTTAAAGAATCTGAAATTTTAAATTGTGAATCATGTAATATCAGTAAATTATCTCGTAAAAAACATTGCAAAATTAATATTGGTCAAAGTAATTCTGTTTTGGAATTAATTCATGCTGACTTAGCTGGTCCTATAAATAATGATTCATTGGGTGGTTCTAAATATTTTTTAGTGCTTGCAGATGATTATTCTGGTATGTATTTTTCTTATTTTATGAAACATAAGTATGAAGTATTTGATGTGTTTACAAATTTTAAAGAAAGGTATGAAAACCTAACAAACCGAAAAATCAAACACTTAAGAACCGATAATGGATTAGAATTTGTGAATAATGAAATGACTAAGTTCTTACTGAAATTCGGCATATCTCATGAAAGAACTGTACTATGCAATTCAGAATCTGGTGGAAAAGAGGAAGGGGCTGTAGGAGTTTTAGTAGAATGCGTGAGAACTTTATTATATGAGAGTAAACTACCTCAATAATTTTGGGCGGAAGCCATATCCTGCAGTACTCATGTATTGAATATCACACTGCACAAATATAAAAATAAACTTCCGATAGAAATATGGACAGGTAAAGAACCAAAAATAAGTTACTTAAAAACTTTTGGCTGTGTAGCTTATTATCATATTCCTAAACAATTTCGCAATAAATTTGATGTTCCAGGAAAACGCGGAATTTTTGTCAGTTATTCCAGAGATAGAATAGCATATAGGATTTATGACATCACAAAAAATACAGTGATTGAGGAATGATCAGTTAAATTTGATGAAAAATTAAAAGGCAGCGAATTCCTCACGAAAAATTCGGAATCCTATTAATGGAATGTTGAAAATTTTAGTCAGTTCAATTTTTCAAATTTAGAAGCAAAAACAGAAATTAACGCGCGTGAATATAATCAAAGTGAAATTAATGACACAAAATCAGTACAAAATGAAACCACAAACGATCAAAGAGTGGAAAACTCAAATCATGAGTTATCACCTAAATTAAGGCGTTCTGAACGCATAAAAAATAAGTCAACAGCGAATTTGGCCTTAAGTAACTCTACTTGGGAGGAAAATAATTCAATCCCTGAAAATTATGAGCAAGCAATGAATAGCAAGGGTATGAAGTCAAGGGTATTTGAGCGTCTTACAGTAGTCAACCAAGAGACTCCTGTTGATGTTGTACAGATTTTAATTGCAATGAAATGCTGCTACCTTTACTTTGTAAAGGCTATACAAAGCTATACAAAGCCTCTATAGTCCCGTTAACAGAGTAAATGCTGAGATATTTTAGTATGTACAACATAGTAATTAATGATATGATGGCAAAGACTTAAGGAACATAATGTGGAGACTACTACAATGATAGCTTTCAACTAAGAGTTTTGATACTTACCTATCTGAGTAAGTAAAATTGTAATTTTTTTTAAATAAATGCAAAAATTTTGAATTTATGTATTTTTTTGTGAATAAATGCAAAATTTTATATATTGTATTTTTTTGTGGTGTAATTTCATTATTTTTTATGTGAAATTTATGTATCTCTAATTATAGTTCATGAAGTTCCTTGCTATTACTCTTTTAAGAATTTGCAAAGCAACCAGTAATATGTTATGGCTGGTAGCAAATAGCATTTTCCCTTAACATAAGGGCTAATTATGTTATAACAAGCAATGTTAGCTTTGTGACTGTTATTAACAAAAATTTTAATATTAAGTTTATAAAAAGAAATAAATTTGGTCAGTTTATACTTTTAAAAAAATTACAGATGTATTTCAGGAATATTGGGCTAAGCACTTTTCCTCTCTTTATGTACATTTAGTCAATAAGTAATACTAATGTATTGTGTTCCTCATTCAGCTCTTGATATTGTCTTTTTTGTTTTCCATTCCAGAAATTAAGCAAGAAATGGAAAGCTTGATGGCAGAAATTAAGAGGTTATCAAATAAAGTGAAACAAAAACTGAAATGTAAGCTTTTGATTTTTTAAAAAGAATTTAATCTACCTTTTTTAAGTATTATTCAAACTTCCATTTATAATAATACTTATTATAGCTTACTTCTGTTGAAAACTTTTTTCCAAAATACCCAGTTTTGTCAATGTTTAATAGATTGCCATTTCATGTTTTAAACAGTTTTCTTTTGAAGTATCCCTTTCAATCAGTTATGTAATAAACATAAATCACATCATACCTGAATAAAGTAAGAAAATATTTATCATAAGATTAAGTAAAAAAAAGAAAAAAAACCGCTTACTGTATTTAGTATTATTATAGCAAAGGTGAATGCCTCAAATTTTATTGTTTAATGGTTTGTATATATACATATATGTTAAAAAATCAATTATTCGTCCAAAACACCAGACAGAATGATGGCTAGGTTGCTAGTCATTAACCTGAGCCTGTGGGTTAATATCTGTGGTTGGCATGGGTGTTTGGCAGTGTTCAACATAGGCATAGTGTGATTCTAACTTTTTTTTTTTTTGGGGGGGGGGGGGGAACAAATTGAATTCAGTTTGGGTCCTCCTCTGTGCATTGATTGCCTGGTAATATTATGATTATTTTTAAATTGAACAACAATAGAATTGATGTTTAAGTAGTATTCAAAAGTTATACAATGAGAAAAATAAATATAATATAAATAAAATGAGAAAAAAGTATAGCAACGAACTTTTGTTATGGATCATATCATTGTTGAAAACTATGTTAAGGCTAAAGACATAATCGGAATCTTCACTTTCACAGTTTGAAAAAGTGGGGAAAAAATCAACTTTCTTAAAAGTTTTCTAGAATTTTCCAATTTTAACTGAACTTCTATTAATGTTTTAATTTATTTCAAGTTAAGTTAGGGGGGGGGGGGGCATGTGCCTCCTCGACACTACGCCTATGGTGTTCAGAGTCAACTTTAAGATGTGCCAGTTTAACTCTCATATAGCAAAAGGTAACCAAAATGCTCAAAACCAACTAACCAACCAACCAACCAAATTTCAAAATATAGGGTCATCAAAAAAGGTTGGACACATTTTGAAAGCTCATAATTCTTAAAGTAAATTGAGGAAACACAATAATATTCTTTTTAAACAACTTGGCAAGTGTCGAAGATTTCTAATTGTAACTGGTACGCAACCGGGATGTTGAACATTGCACAGAAGTGATGCAAGGTGGAAGAGGTCTTCATTCGGCTTTTCTCAGTGCAAAGGCGACCATTCAGGAGAAAGCTCAAGTGGTGGTTGTTTGTGATAAACACGACAGTAAATTCGCTGAACTGTTTTAACAGATTTGTTCTCCGCTAACCACAACACACATTGAGCTTTCTCCTGAACGGTTGCCATTGCACTGACGGAAAGCTGAACGAAGAGCTCTTCCACCTTGCATCGCTTCTGCATAACGTTAAACGCCATGGTTGTGTACCAGTTACATTTAGAAATCTTGGACACTTGCCAAGTTGTTTGAAAAGAATATTATTGTGTTTGCTCAATTTATTTTAGAATTATGAGCTTTTGAAATGTGTCCAACCTTTTTCGATGATCCTGTACAGTGATGTACAGTGATGTTATGGAAAACTATGTTTAGGAAGAAAAAAACATGCGAGAGGTTTTATGATAGGACAAGTGGAAAATATCAGTACACTTGTGAGAAAAAAATAAAATACTTCTGAAAATGTTTGTGTCCTTCCTTTTGAAGAAAGCTCTAAAACTCTTGAAAGTGAGTACTTTTCACCTGGAGCTTGCATTGTGTTGGCATCTGTGCTTTTTGATCTGAGTATGGTGTAAAAGGGGAAACATTTTGTAATGTTGTTCGAGAAATCAAATGTTCTGAATTAATATAAAGTAAAGAAAAATTTGACAATGTATTATATTGCATTCTTTATTTTCTGAAGTTACTCATTAAAAACTCAAAATTAAGCTTGAAGCCCCAAAAATTCAATATTAGGAGTTATATTGGGATCCATAAATTTATGAAATCAGTTCAATCCAGTAATACAGTAGAGTCCCAATAATCCGAAATGATTGGGACCAGACCCTTTTCGGATTAACAAATTTTTTGGATTAAGCGAAATCATTCTTAAAATAAACTTAAATTACATAATAACATGTGATTACATAAATATTACATATTACATGTGATTACACAGTTTATTTTATAAGGTCTGTCTAAACCAGTTATTCCCAACCGGTGGTCCAGCACCATTATATAAAAAAAGTTTCTAAATAAATAGGGATTTTGAAAGCAATATTCATTGAACTAGATGGGCTGAATATACCCGATGACTGTCAGGTGTTGAATTAAAATTTCTTAAAAGTTTAATATAATTATTTTGTTATTAGAATATGATACATTAGAATTTGAGTACGTTAATCCTGTTTCCCTTTTGCTTGAGGGATATTCTATAAACCCATAACCCCCCAGAAGGTTCCCCCATCAAGTCAGTAGGGTGTGGTGGTCCACACATGGTCCAATTTCTGGCTCAGTGGTCTGCAGTCTCCTACGGGTTGGGAACCACTGGTCTAAACATTACCAAATCTCTTGACGAAATGGGTGATAAGAGAGCGGAACGCTGCCTAGTACAGTACAGTAGAGTGTAAGATTTTAGATGATCAGCAAATTGTTGAAAAGGTTTTGAAAGAACCTGTCAACGTCTCAGACGAGAGTGAAGGGAAAGCAGACGGTGAAAGCAGACGGAATAATTAGTTCAGTACATTGTCTAACTTTGAATTTTCTTGTAATTTTCATAAATATGCTTTATATTACTTAGTATCACTGTTGTTTTATTGTAACCTTAGTTTTTTGATTTTTGGTTTCGGATTAAGCAGACTTTCGGATTATCGGGACTCTACTGTAATTAAATATTCTATGAACCATAATGCAAAATGTAGACAGCAATGAACAGGGGAAGTGCTTATTTACCATACTCTCTTAGGATGGATAACTAAGTACAATAAAAAGCACTTGCATTATCTAAACTTCTGTAAGTATCTTATAATAACATTCTTTAATGAATAGCTTATTTGTAATTCAAGTCTAGTCTCAAAATTTGAACAAACTTTAAAATGGTGTCACAGATTTCCATTATATGAAGTCCTAAGAATTTCTTTACCCGGTTGATTTCACAATTATAGAAAATAATTTTAAGTAAAATATCAAGGGATACAAAAATTTATACCTCAAATGAATCTTGAAATATTTGACAATACTTAACCACACAGAGACACTGAAAGAGTTTTAAAGATGCTACTTTAGTAAACTCTCTGTATAGTTGCACTGTTGTAAAAAATGTCATCTATAGGTCTAATTGTATAACTATCTTTTTTTAAGTAATGGCTGAAGATATTGAGATTCAAGAAGAAGCTAAGGTCACTTCAGCTGTGTTACGGATAAAAAAGACTCAAGTAAGTTGACTTTGTTGCATTTATAAAATTAGAGTGAAAAAACTTAAGTCTAGTATGAAGATTTAAAAAGTGATTGACTCACATATTATTATCAATAACCTCTCCATGAGCTAAAGAATCAGAAGTACAACAGATTTCATAACTCAGTCTTATACCTTACTAGCTAAATACCTGTGCTTTGCTACGGAGTACATTCAAATTATATACAATGGTCAATGTATGCAATTAATGCCAAATATATATATATATATATATATATATATAAATATTTATAAAAAAATCGTAACATATTTTTATAGATAAAATAATGTAGAAGAAAATATTCAAATTAAATACAACGGTCAATGTATGTAATTAATGTGTGCGTTTAATATCCATAAAGCATACCAATTTGAATTACATTCTTAAAAAACTTCCATCTCAATGAATCTAGTGGTTTAATTTTATTTTTTACCATATTTTAATATTTTTTTGTCAATTATTTCGTTGTTATGCACGTTACACAAAATTAATTTAAAGTATCACAAAAAGAAAAGAAATCACAGGATCAGCAGTTAATAAATTAGATTTTAAAAATTAATCTTTAAAAATTCACCAAAAATCAGAAAATAGAGGAAAAGATTCGAAAAAGATTTCATGTTAAAGGAATTTTTGTGATCTTTCTCGCGATATAAATTTTATTACCCTCATATTATTATTTTAATTGCAAACTTTAAAGAATGTTACAAAAACAGCTGAAAAATCTAATTTAAAAAATCTAAGAAGAATTTTTCAAAAATCTCTCTTAGTGCACTCCTACCCCATAAGAAGAATTGCCATGCAAAACGTCAGCCCTTTATGTCCAGTGGTTTGGTTTGTGCATTATCTGTCTGTCAGTCAGTGAGTCAGTCAGTTACGGAACTGTTATATATATATATAGATAAATCATACTTTGGCTAAATGGCTAGGGCATTGGCCTTCAGTACTAGAATCTGTGGGTTCAAGTCCCACCTTTGGCATGGATGTTCATAGCGGTTCTGAATCGCCTTTAAGCTGTAGGTCCCGGTCTAAAGAGCCCTCGTGTAGCAAAAAATGACTGTAGTGCTCTCAACCAACCATAAATCATACTTAGATCTCTATGACTAAACTTTTATATTGTAATTAGGGGGGCATGCTCAAATTTGGTTAATGATGTGCCATGTTTAACCTAAAAAGGAATTGCAAAACTAATGAGTTGAGGTTAATATTTCCAGTTAAAATAAAATGTAGTCTGTCTAGAGCAGTGGTTCTCAACCTGAGGATGTTGGAGTGATATTCAGGGAGGGGGGGGGGGAGGTTAGACATAAAAAGGTTGAGGATCACTGGTCTAGAGCATGTATACAGCAAATAGATGCAATAGGAGGCATTTTTTGAAGTAAGCATACAGAAAGATAATAAGATGTTTAGTTGAATGAAACGACTGTGAATAAAATACTAAAAGTGACAAAATTAATTGTAATTAAGTACAGTGAAGATATTTTTCCACTCATTTATATTTTGATAATTTTCTCCAGAAATGAAACCCTTACTAATATGATAAAACAGACCAAAAAAAGGAAAATAAATACCTTAAAAAGTTTTTAGCAACAGTTTTAAAATATTTTAATCCAATTCCTTTCTTGCCATTATGGGTGTAAAATTATCCTATAATGCATGATTTATGGAAATAAAATTTAAGAAATTATTGATAGCTGTTACAACTTTTTTTTTCTTAAATGTACATTTTTGTAAATTTAAGCTTTTGAACAAATCATTATTTGATTTGTCAAAATTTAACAAAGTAATGTTTAGTTTAAAAACAAATTATTATGGAATTTTGTTTCCTGTATAATTAAAGAATTTTAATAAATTATGTCTAATTATATTGTTCTATTTTATAAATTTTATGATTTTGAGTTGTTTGTGTCTTCTGGTCAGATAGAAATACTGAGCTATTTAAAAAGTCAAAGAATTAAATTTGATAAAATAATCAAGCAATATTTTACTTCTAAACAGTTTAAAAAAAAATATTTTTGCATTAAGAATAAATTTTAACAATACCTGCTACAACATCTTCTAAGGTACTACTAAATTCATATTTAAGTCAATTTATGTAAATATAATTAAACTATGAAGAGAATTCCACCTAACATTTTGAATTTTAAATTTATTGTAATGATCTTTTTGGTATTTATATGGATTTTTGTGCACTGTGCTATCTTAGTAATTTTATTAATTTAATGAACAATAAAAACCAATTTTTAAGAATTCATTAATAAACTTACTTTGAGACATTAAGGAATCAAGTAATTTAAAAAAAAATAATTGGGAGTCAAGTAATATCTAATAAAAATATGAATTTACTTAAGAAGAAGTGAAATACCATGAATTTCCTTGCCTTGGAAGGGTATGGAACTTTGAATAAAAGATGCCGAAACTACAAATTCTTGTTTAAAATAATTTTTACATTAATGGAAAGTATAATTAATGGAAAGTATTTTATTTTGGTCTGGGAAATGAACAACCTGAAAATGATTTGAAGGTGGGTTTTTGATATGACTTAAAATTCTAATTAAAAAATAGCTAACATCCTTTTAAAATTAATTATATTGTAGCCTTGTTTTATTTTTAATTATTTTTTTCTAGCATTCTGTGCTATCAAGGAAATTTGTGGAAGCTATGACAGATTACAACAATATTCAAACTGAATACAGGCAGCGATGTAAAGACCGGATCAAAAGGCAGTTGGAAATAAGTATGTCTCCTTTAGACTTTTGCTATTTTCTAAAAACACCGTACGCAGCAAGCCAATCAAAAAGAGCAAATCTGATGCCAAAATTTATATAATTCTAGATTATTATATATGTAATCAGATAACTTTTGTTCATGTAAGAACTGAAGATATGACAACATGGGAAAAGTAGTAGCATTAAAATGAATAAGGTGAGGAAAATATGATTTTATATAAAAATTTGTATTATCCCGCGATTTTTATTGCACTTTGTTTATTTGAAGGTGATCATAGCTACCTCTACATAAGCATTTAAAACAGTACATCTATGAGTTGAAAACCATCTCAACAAGTTTATGATGGATTGGGGAATAAACATAAACAGAATAATGAACACTAATGAGTGTTATAAATTTTAGACGTACTCACATGTATAGTTTACAACTGTAAAACTTCTGTTCATAGGTTGAATTCTCAAAGTACTAGGCACATATTGTAAAGGGCTCGAGGTAGCCTAGTGGTATTACATCTGCTTTTGGTGCTGAGGTGCTCGGATCAAATCTCAACAAGTGCCATTAACCTTTTCCTTACAGGGTGGGATAGCATGTATCCCAAGATTACGGGCCCAAGAATGAATATATATACATACATACATACATACATTTATATATATATATATATATATATATACTAGCCGGGCTTCGCCCGTCTAGCCGGTCGGTTTAGGTTCACTCCATCAATCATTGTCAGAGAATGGAAACACTAAAAAACAACGAATAAAGTTATTTAAATTTTGTGGTACAACAATAAATAGCGATATGTATGTGTCACACTCGATACAGCTCATACTGTATCACTCTCGTGGCGCCATCTAGTGAACTGTTACGGAATTGAGCCGCTAGAACCTGGCGGCTCCCCCAACCAAGAAAATAGTTAAGATTTGGGGGCAGGAATGCCCCAAACTTTACTGATAGCTAAGAGTGCAGAGTCGTACTGACTAGCAGGGAAGGTTGGACTCTTAATATTTAGATATAGTCAGAGCAACGCTAGCTAGCTTGTGGTGTGATATGCAAGATGTCAAAAAGACGTACGAAGTCTAAGTAAAATAAAAAATACATTTATTTAGTTGGAAAGAAATAATACGACATTAAAGTGTCTTGATTACAGACGCACTACACAGCTCGTAGTGTTATTCTAAAAAGTTGGCTTCGAAGTACTCTTACCGAGGTGTAGAGAAAAATAAAAAGGGTTAACTCACAGTTGGTCGAGGCAAAGTTTTACCATCGTAAAAATACGTAACGTAGATAGTGCCTTTCGGGCACAAAAACCATTCCTTGGCTACCTGCGGGCATGCAAGGCCGAGACGACTAGGGCATCGGTGTCGGTGCACTGCTGGCAAGTTGGTCGCCGCCTCCAAATACGGGTTCTCGGTAGAGCCTGTCTTTCAAAACGAGCTGCGCTGAGTCGTGCTAGATCACCTCATCTCTCCCCACCAACTATCACACACTATGTCTGTGATCGGGCTGGATATTTATACCGGCGTCGACCGCCGTGCTCCCTCGTGGCAGGAGAATAGCAAAGTTAATTATGCTAATTTTGCTTGATGTGAGTTGACGTCATTCTTAGTTGATGGTATGGCGTCATCGTTGGGTGAATGACGTCATTAGGCTGGCATGACACAACTGGCGTCTGACGATGCTTACACATTGCTGTGGAGGTGGGAAATGATGTAAATACATCGCTCTTTCTACGTGGCTGGAAGGTTAGGGGAAGAAGAGGAAAGCTAATCGGGATTTTTCCCTAACATGAACCTTAGCACAAATAGAACCAAATATTGCATAAAAAATTGAATTAAATTTTTTCTATACTCGGGGCAAATCTAACCTGAGAGCACTAAACATACTACAAGGCTAATTTACACCTGCAATGGAAATAACTTCCCGCCGCTACAAAATGCGGATTGCCATATTTGGCCTTTTATCGCCCATTAAGAAAATTATGAAGGTTTTAAATATTTAGGCTTTAAGAAAACAATCACATGTTTTGATTTCTATTTTCATGTAATCAATGTATTTTGAAACTTTTAACCATGCATCGTTGTACTTACTATTTCCCAAAGTAATGTGGGAATTTTAGAAATCCTCAATAAAATTAGAGTCCTGTTTACTTTTATAAATACGGGGTCATACAAAAATTTATTATTATAGATGCAGATTTCTGGGTATTTCGGTTTTTGAAATTGTTAGTGTTTTTCTTTTGCTATAGGAGATGCGATATGTTTCGCTAATTTTGTTTTCATTTAAAATAATAAGTGTGGCCAGGTATATTAACAATTGATGCAAATATAAATCAAATGGGCTTTCAGAAACCGATTACAGCATGAATAAATAATAAAAATGACTCTACTGAAGTGTGGTTTTCAATTATAGATTTTTTTTCATTGCATGTATTGTACAGATTATTATCAGAGTTTCGGCAAATTCAGTTTGTGGATTTATGTAAGGCATTTTTTACATATCCTAATTTTTACAGAATTTTGTGTTTATTTGGCATATAAGTGGTTAGTTCTAGAAATGAGGGATTAAACATAAAACGATTATATAAGACCTTAAGTTATCGAAAAAGTATTTAAGCCAGATTTAATTTACAGAACAAAAATATCTACAAATAAATATTTCTAGATTTTTTATCAGTAAAATCATTTATGATTTGATCAAATTTTAATATCCTCATGCTCTATAGAAAGTATTGCAAGATTGTTTAGTGTCTACTGCGATATTGTTGGTCTCAGGTATGTTTTAATTAATTCTAGTCTAGAAACGCTTCTGCTCCCGGTCCTTATTCGGAAAGCCAGCAGGAATTCGTAGCGAGGAATTTTAGAATTTTTATGGGTTTCAGAAATATTAAGATGGAAGAATGCTTCCATTTCTTCAACTAGCATATTGAGATATACATATGAATGTTTTACACACTTCGTTTAGTCGTTATTCTGAATATTTTTTACATCTGTTTATGCAATTTTCTTTTAGACATTTTAAAAATAATTTCCTAATCTAATAAATCAAATCGGCTTAAAGCCGGTCCTGACCATTAAAGTATTATGATGACTACACGAATGACCTCGTCCAATGAAAAATCACATGCATTTAATTTTTTCAACACATTATAAAAATTTCCCGTGAAATATCATCTCATAACTTGGTTTTTGTTAGCCATATTTTTGCCCAGTTAAAAAATTAAATGAAAGCGTGAAAGATTTTTTGCTTAGTTGCAAGTTTATAACTTGGAAAATAGACATAAGAAATCATCGTTTAAACATTTCAGATTATACAACAAATCACGGCAGTTAATATTCATATAAGTATAGTGTTGAAAATTTCCTTTCTATTGTTAACTGCAGATGTGTATTTCTCCCCACTCGTCTCTTGTAAACACTGCCTTTTCTTCCATTACCCATCGGCAGGAAGTAACAGACCTGGGGTTACCAAAATTCTGCATCCACATTGAATGCCAGATACTCCCACCATGGAAATGAAGCCTTGTGAATGGTCAGATTATTCTATGACATTACATTCTCTCTCGTATGCTGTATTACGTATTATTTACTAAATACATAAAACACCACATTTTTGTTGCGCAAATATCTCTACGCTTTATCAGTTAAATCATTATTTTAATGATTTATGTCTGAAATGTACCTTTAATCAACTCTGTTAATAAGAAAAAGTGCGAACTATATCGCAATCGTGGAATCATACTGCTCTAGCGTCCCACCTGTATTCAGGTTAAGTTTGCCCCGAGTATAGAATAAAATTTAAAATTCGGGCTTCGAGATGCTCATACAAATGAACAATAACATAATAAATGCAACAATTTACTTTAAGAAATAATAACAAATGCGATTAATTCTTCAAAGAATCAACGGTAATTCTTCAAAATGTCTGTGATTCATGCTTTATTTACGGATATATATCGGATAGCGGTGGAGTCTGCTTTTAGAAATAAAATATCTGTAAAACTATTAAAGTAGTAGACTAACTGTAAGCAGAAAAAATTATCAGTTTTCAGAGCTCTTTCCAAATACGTAAGATTTATGTACTTTCATGAGAAAAAAATACACCGATTTTCGACCAAATTGGTCGCCAAAATCGCGCCATATCAAGAGGGGTGATTTTCAGAAATGTAACAGCTTCCATTTACTGTTGTCACCCTTCAAAATTGTTGGTTTTTTATTAATTAAAAATTAACGGTAATAATATTTTAAATTCGGGCTTTGAGGTGCATATGTTCAGAATCTTCACTACCCGTGTGCCAAATTTAATAGTTGTAAGTTTTATAGATTCGTCTTGACGCAGCACACATATAACATGGACACCCAGAGGTGTGACCAACAGACAGAATCCAACCTTGCTTTATTAATATAGATATATGCGTGCATATGTATACAGAGGCTGTTCACACATTTTTTAGATGATGTATATTGTATTCACAAAACTAAATTACATAAAATTCTTGTGTTTTAAATGTTCTATTTGACATCCCTTATTCTGAACTATCTTTCGACACTGCAATTTTCAGGATAATAATGCCTTTTGAAGTGTCAGAAGAGGTATTCTATCCCATTCCTCCTGAACAGCTTTCCAGAGTCCTGTAAGGGTTTTGGGACGACCAGGGGCGTTCCAACCCGGGGGTGCAAGGGGTGCAGGGCACACGGGCGGCACATCAAGGGGGGCGGCAAGTCAGCCGCCCGGATAAAAAAGAATTTTTAAACTAATTTATTAGAAAAATAATTAATATAAAAATATCACCATTATGCTAGGTAACTACTTAGAGTTAAAAAATGCATTTTACAAGTATAACTGGAAATAAACAGTAAGGTTTGGACTCAGAAGGGGAAGTGACGCGCCCAGGCGACAGTCGCGACGTATAGCCACAACTGTAGATCTGTATAATAAGGCCCTTAGAATTATCGCTTTTGCGAAGCCAGTGTGTCTACAGGACATTGCTGATCTAGTGTAATTTTTGTTTATTCGGCAAATGCCGGATGTGATGAGGTTTGCGCGCGAAAAATGTTAAAAGAAGGTTATTCTGGGAGATTTTGTCTTGGGCTGAGGTCGTAACAGATAATTTGCGCTCCCGGTATGTTATTTTTATTGTGATTTCGTTTTGTAACTCTGTGTGTCTCTATATATAATCAAATGTGTGTGATTAAATTAAGACTTCGTTTTTATTTGGCGAAGCAAGAATGCCTATATTTTAATGATAATTTAAATTCGGCCATGGAGAAATTTACTTAAGGGGACAGTGGACCTTCAAACCTAACTTTTTTTGTTTTGAATGGATTTGCTTGAAATTTGAATATGTGATTAGTACCATAGATATGTAAAAGTGGTTAAAATTTAAAGATGAAATATTAATAATTTATGAATCATGAATTATGAATTATATCAAAAATTGGCCTCATTAAAAACGTTCCAAGCGCATTTCTTTTGCATATAATATGGTCATTTTTATTTACAGGATACTTTATAGAACTAACAACGAAACTTATTGCTTATTTTAAGCATTCATTAAAAATATAAAGAGAAAAAAATAATAGTGAAAACACCCTTTTTATTACGCAAAATACCTATAAATCATCTTTTCGAGTACAAAATTTAGAAATTCTAAGCTACGAAGCATAATTTTTTTCAATAATATTTATTTGATATACAGTTGAGTATATAAAACTTAAATTTCAAAGCAATACGATCATTAGAAATGCGCCTGGAGTAGTTTGAATATTCGTATGACATGAAAATTTTTATTTTGAGAAAAATACATTTAAAGTTATTGCTATTAGTAACCACATAATATCTAAATTAAATACAAATGCCTATAACTAGGAAAGTAATCACAGAAATTAAAAATTCTTTTTGCAACACATTTCTACTCGTCCGTAGTTTCACAATTCAATAAAATAAAAAAAAATCGAATTTTTGGACAAATTTCACAATTTTGAAAGTCCACTGTCCCGACAATGGACCATGAAACACTTTTTTTTTTATTTATCAACCAATTGCTATGAAATTTTGTATACTTATACAGTGTTGTTTAGAGATGAAAATGCTAAATTAAAAAAAGATCAGAATGTAATTAATTAAGATATTAATTAAAATCAGTTTGTTAATTACTCTACTTAAAAATTCTCCATGTGCATTAATTTTTGTCTCAGATATCTAATTTTCTTTCTTAAGCTAGCTTTATATAGTTATAATAAAAGTTAGTAGTAATATTAGATTTACAGCCATATTTATAAAAACTAGAAAAAAAATTGATAAAAATAGGTCATTTTATGCAAAATTTTATGAATTTTTTTATTGTAAAAATTTTAAGGTGTTTTAAAATAGTATAATGAATTTATCACTAAGTTTTATTCTAACATATATAAATAATCATTTTATGAAATTGTATGAAAATTCAAGATAAATTATGACGCATGGAACATTTTGAACTTACCGAAACGACATGAAAAGTTTCTTTGAGAAAATAGCATTTAAAGTTTTAATTTAAAGTAACATTTCCACTGTTTACGTTTGGAAAAATACTTATAACTCGGTTAATAATGATTGGATCAATATAACTTTTTTTTTTTTAATTTAAAGCTGATGAGTTGCAGAATCATTTTCTGAAAAAAAAAATCATTTTTGAGACATATTTTTGTCAATCTGAAGGTCCATTGTCGCCTTAAACAAAACCACATTGGTTTTACCAGCGCTACTCCACGTCGCAACCAGTTGGGAAATACATTGTTAGTTTTTGTTTTAACACGTTTTAACCCATCATCCCATCAAATCGCGTCGCATTGCCGGCATCGCATCGGTGCGGGCGGTTTTTGTCAGGTTGCAAGAAAATACTCTTTTATGCCCTGAGTCTATTAATACACGGACCGGGATAATTTGCACTATATTAATTTTAAACGTGTCCATCTCAACAACTGAAAAACAAAGCTTTTTGTCTCTAATTTTTGTGCTCGATATTGTGATTGCTGACCAACAAAAATATTTCACAGGTAAGTAAACTTGATGATATTTTTTCTTTTGAGCGGTTAGCGGTTAGAAATTGAAATAATACATTTATGGTTTGACATTTGTTTTAATAAAAGCTAGGATTCATTACTTAATTCTATTTTAAAGGTTTTTATTTTATTTTCAAATGTTAAACATATACTACAGGAACAAGTGTAAACTTGAATTTTTGAACTGCATCACCTTATTTTTTTAACAGGTACGTGAAATATGGCAATTCAGAAGTCGGGAAAATACGATTTTTTTTATTAAAGAAAACGTACGGGGAATTGTATTTAAAATATGAACAAAATTAAAATAAAATCGATTTGGAACGTTTCTTTGCAAAAGTCACTCTTTATCAAGAAACAGCTTAACTTACATTGCGCCATTTCTATAAGTTCTTTTCGAAAAGAACCTCATTTTTTTACAGATGTCTGATAAAAATAAAAAGTTTTCTGGGGCCCAATACAGAAAAAGAAAACTTGAAAAAGAAGAATTAGTAAAGAAAGCTTGTGGTTCATTAAAAACATTTTTAATCCCAGCAAGATCGCATGAGGCGCCATCAAGTTCCAGAGATACAAATGTGACGGAGACCGAAATCACAAACCCCAAGGAAGATGTTTTAATCGCAGAACCAAGTCTTGAAACCAGTGAAACCGTGACAAAAGATCATGAAGATTTTCTTCATCTTTCTTTTAAAGATGATGTTTATAAGGATCCTAGCTGTTGGCCTTCCGTACTATCTGACAAAATTAAATTAACTTTAGTAGAGTTAGGCCCTACCCAACTTACAGAAGCGGATCTAAACTTTCCTGTAAATAAAGATAACAGAGGTTTCTCATCTATTTATTATAAAAAAAAATTAAGTAATGGGGAAATAATTCCAAGAGTTTGGCTAGTGTATTCTAAGTTAAAAGATTGTGTATTTTGTTTTCCTTGCAAATTATTTAAAACTTTTTCTAGTGCCTTTGTTGAGGGATATAGCGATTTGAGACATTTAACTCAGATTATTGAACGTCATGAAAAATCAAAAAGTCACATTTGTAATACAACATCTTGGATTGATTTAAATAAATCAATTTCTTCTGAAACAACTACTGATTCTCTAAATGAGAAATTAATAAATATGGAAAAAAAATAGATGGGTTTCCGTGTTAAAAATTATAATTTATACCGTTAAATTCTTAGCCGGTCAAAATTTGAGTTTTAGAGGCAAAAATAATAAGTTATACGAGCAACGAAATGGAAACTTTTTAAAATTAATTGAAGCAATTGCAAAGTTTAATGATACCATATCAGACCACCTCACTAGAATTAGCAGAAATCCATCAAGTATGCCTCATTATTTAGGTGTTTATATTCAAAATGAACTTATTTCCCTTTTGGGTCAAAAAATAAGACATGAAATAATTTCGCTCTTAAAAGTTAGTAAATATTATTCTATTATTTTAGATTCCACCCCTGATCTAAGTCACCAAGACCAACTTACTGTTGTAGTAAGATTTGTTCTATTAAATAATAAATCAAAGCAAATAGAAATTAGGGAGCATTTTTTGGGATTTATTTCAATACCAAATTCGACAGGACAGGGTTTAACTGATATTTTATTAGATTTTTTGGAGACTCACAACATTTGTTTGGGGGATTTAAGGGGGCAGGGTTATGATAATGGTGCGAATATGAAGGGTCGCAATAATGGTTTACAAAAAAAAGTTCTTGACTTAAACCCTAGAGCTTTTTATGTGCCTTGTGCGGCCCATAGTTTAAATTTAGTTGTTAATGACGCTGCAAAAGCGTCTTTAGAAATTACAAGCTTTTTTGTAATTGTACAGGAGCTATACGTTTTCTTCTCCGCATCCACTAAACGTTGGAAGGTCTTAAAAAATGAAATCCCAACTTTAACGCTTAAACCCCTTTCAGATACTAGATGGGAAAGCAGAATATATGCGCTAAAAGTTCTTAGATACAATCTAACAAAAATATATGATGCTTTATATACCCTCTATTCTGATAATACTAGAGACTCTGAAACTAGAAACATGGCAAATTCATTACTTTTGAAAATAAAGTCGTTTAAATTTATTTGTTCCATTATTACATGGTATAATGTGTTAACAAAAATTAATATCGTAAGTAAAGCTATGCAGGAATCGGATGCTATACTACCAAATATTATTTTAATGTTAGAGCAAACCAAAACATATTTATATAATATTAGGTCAGATAAAGGTTTTAGTGATATTTTAGAAGAGGCAAAAAATATTCCAGAAGATATCGATTGCGACCCTTCATTTCCTCTGGTTAATATTGTTAGACCCCGAACAAAAAAACGTTTATTTGACTATGAATGTAAAGACGAGGCTCCAAAAAATCCAGAAGACCAATTCAAAATTAATTTTTACTTTGTAATATTGGACACTGCATTATCAAAAATAGAAGAAAGGTTCGAACAAATTAAACAACATCACACAGTTTTCAATTTTCTCAACGATCTAAATAATTTCCTTAAAACAGATAAATCAAATAGGTCTACAAAATGTAAATCTGTGGAAATTATGTTACATGATCAATTTAAAAATGAAAAAGATATTATAGCTGAAGATTTATGCGATGAAATTGACAACGTTGCATCCTTTATTTCCCCTGAAATGAACGCGTTAAATGTGATTCAATACTTATTTACAAGTAACCTCATCTATCTGTTTCCAAATTTAGTGATTGCCATACGAATTTTTTTAACATTACCCGTGACTGTGGTTAGCGGGGAAAGAAGCTTTTCAAAACTTAAAATAATAAAAAATTATTTGAGATCAACAATGGGACAAGAAAGGCTTTCAGACTTATCTATTATTAGTATAGAAAAGGACATTTCAGAAGATATAGATGTATCAGATATTATAACAGAATTTGCATTAAAAAGGCACGAAAAGCAAAGATTTTTTAAGATTTTTGACTGTCTGTTATTAAGTATATGTATTAATAGATATGTGTTGTATGTATTTAATATAACGTATTCATTTGGTTACTATATCAATACATTAATAATTATTATGTTAGGTTGTAAAATTAAAAAATAAACTGAATTTATAATATTTTCTGTAATTCGTTGTTTCATTTAAGGTAAAAATATTTCAGATAAATTTCAAATAATCCATAATGTATGAGGGGGAGGGGGGGAGGCGGCAAAATTATTCTCGCACACGGGCGGCAGCTACCCTAGGAACGGCCCTGGGGACGACGTTTGGGTAATGCAGATTTTAAAAGTCCGAAAGCACAAAAATCCATAGGTGATACATCGGGAGATTTAGTAGGGATATCAGTGAAGGGTATGACCTTGATACCAGTTTTTTGTTCCATTTCTTTTAGGAAATTTACAGTGGATTTTGATGTGTGACTGCTAGCTTTGTCCTGATGGAGTCTCACAGATTGATGGCACTGTGGGTAAAGCGATGGTATTTCATTCAGAAAAATTGGCGATAAAATATGTTCCTGATAGTATTTGCAGTTAATTTTGACATTTTTTCCACTCTCTTTATTTTTAACTTGCCATTATAAGAAAAACCAGCAACAATCATGAATCCCTTAGAAAAACTTTCTTTCGATTCTTTGAACCATATACTTAAATTTTTTTCTCCCCTTTTATGATAATAAATGGCTCTTTTTTTGTTGCAATCATTTAAATACACCCATGATTCATCTATTGTGACAATTGTTTTCCATTTTTCTTTGGATAAGTGTTTCTCATATAGAATTCTGCAGCGTGTCCTGCGTTCAGCGATATGATTTGGAAGAAGACGATGCACATTGCATTTTTTCGCTTTCTTAAGATTTAAATCAACGTTTATCATTTTGTTTACAGTGGACACCGAGCATTTTAATCAATTCTTTTAACATTAAACAACGTACCTTTACAATAGTCGAAGATGTCCGTTTTTTTTCTTGGATACTTGTTTGGAATTTTTGTCCCACTAGAGGCTCCAATTTGACGTTTTTTTCCTTTCTTGTTGACGATATTACCTATTGACGCTTTAGATATCACAAAACCATGACTCTCACATCATTTTTGGATAACGGAGTATGCATATTTCTCTTCGAAAAGAGCATAAATGTAGTCTTCGAACCACTGCTTTGTTAACAACGCCATTTTGAATAAAAACAAAACTTTCAAGCTGCAGACGATAATTTTGACTTTTAAAAACATAGTACAATTGCAATTATTTCTTTTGGAGCAAACGATTTTTTATTACCGCTTACCAAAATCGTCTAAAAAATGTGCGAACAGCCTCTGTATATATATATATATATATATATAATATATACATATGTGACATATATATATTATATATACATATGTATATATATATACAGACCTGCCAACTTCAGTAAGAGCAAAATCCTGCAATATTCTACCGTGCATAAAATAATCGACATAACACAAAACAGTATAGTAAAAAGTTATAATAGAAGAATTATAATATATACTTACTTATAGTTTATAGGATCTCTTTAATAATATTACATAGTTCAAAATATTTCTTTGCTGTTCAGCACAACTTGAAATTATAATATTAAACAAAAGTTATATATTTGAAATTTGTAATCATACATTTTAATGTACATCATATTTATACTACACGGACCCCAGCAGTCTATATTTTGAGTACTTCTATTTCTTTATAATGTTTGTTTTAATTAATTGCAGAAAATCTTGGAATTTTTGTAGTATTTACTGTAGCTGATTTTGCTCTTTTTAAAAATTCATTGTCAAATTGTTCTTCATAACAGTGTCCTTGTGGGTTCGATTTCCATATTAGCAAATTTTCTAAGGTTTCCCTTGACATAGATGACCTGAACTGAGTAGATATTTATGTTATGTAACTAAAAATCCGGTAATAATAGTGTCCATTCCGGAAACCCAGAATACGCATTAAAAATCCGGCATTGCCGGGGTAAATCCGGAAAGTTGGCAGGTCTGTATATATATGCATATATGTATATATATATATAACCCCATTAATGGCCATTCTAAAGAGGGAATTGGGAAAAATGGGCCCTGTAAGCTAAAGGTTAAATACCTCCATGTCTTGGCCAGATAGGGGCACATTAATTCCGTAGACCAGGATGTCCCTCTATAAGGTCAGAGAAAGTACGTTCCCCCTAGATGTCACCTCTGGGGGGGGGGGGGTTGCTTGGTCAAAGTGGAGGTGGCACTTGGCTCAATCAGACTCGAACTCTTGTGATGGCATTATAAACCGGAGCTATACCCCTCAGTCCACTTGCCTATATGAACCTGGTCTGGCATACTTCCAACCAGGGGGCATTAGAAACGACAACAACATATTGTAAAACTCCACTCTCATGTATTTGGACAGTGACAGTTGACTTCTTGTTACCATTTTTGAATGTGAATAATATATCTGTAAGTTGTGCTAAAAACTCTTTCAATAACCCCTCAGCAGGCGTGCCAATTTTTGGAACACCAGCAGGCATGCATGGCACAAAGTGCAATGTCGCTTTTAACCCTGATTATTCCTTTTGGGATAAACTTTTTTTTCTAATTGAAAATAAAAATTCTGCATTTTATGATAAGATATAAAATGTTGATAATGTTGAGATATATTTATGATTAAAGACCAAAGAATGCAGGTACAATTGCCTTATTTCAAATCTGTCCAGTTTATTGGATCTAAGAACAACTTGTGAATTAATTCCTATTCATGTCCAAAAACCTAAAAAACAATAAGATAATCCATCTTTGTGATATGCTGGATTCTGTGTAATAGCTGCACATTGGATTGACTCCATGAACTCCTACTTTTGTCATATTGTATTCCAGTATAATCGCTGGTTCACCACGGTTAAATCATGACTAACAATGAATGGAAAGTAATACAAGGGATCAGATAATCAGACCTACATTAGAAAGGGTGTAGCTATAAATAGAAACTGCTTAGAAGGTTCAAACCTTACATATAAAAACAAATCATTCAAACTGACAAAAATTCTGCACTCTGTACACGGGCACGCCTGCTGAAGGGTTAAATATCTCGGAGCGAAAAATTCATGACTCTGGCCACTTTCATTATCACCAGCACATATATTCTCAGGACTCATCCCGAAACTGCAGCACCTTCATACTGAAAAATACCCCTTAATGTGCAAACACATCTTGTTATGAAAATGCAAACATTCATACGAAAAAATAAACAGCGACTCAGTACTGAAGCACTCTATTTTTTATTTCTCAAAAAATAGAACATGTACAACATTTTACGCACTAGAAAGACTCAATATAAAAATCAATATCTCAGGACGACGACAACATCGTGGTAAGCTTTGCCTCTTGACGGGCAACAATGATTTTCTGTTATTAATACGGAGAATGGCATCACTTGAGGTTTCCTCCATCCAGTCCACTGTGTCAGAGCCATGATCGCGATTGTGGCGTGTGAATAAGGCATGGGCTCAGGGTCCTGTCTCGGATAGCCCTGGTCAGATAATCAGACCTACATTAGAAATGGTATAGCTATAAATAGAAACTGCTTAGAACGTTCAAACCTTACATGTAAAAACAAACCATTCAAAATTAAGAAAATGATGCACTTTGTACACGTACATGCCCGCTGAAGGGTTAATGTATAACATTGGGCATATTTTGTCAAAAAGTGCTAAAATGAGCTGTATATGAGAAATAATCAAATGTATTTTTAGTGTTTTAGTTGAAATGCAGCAAGATGTCTCTGACCAGCTTGAAAATATATTCTTGTTCATAGTCAGAGGATATTTGAATTTTTCTCCATTGTATTAAAGTTTACAATAGTGTTTTAAAGAAATTTTTAAAAGTAGTGCTTCAAAATCTTAGATTTTGCAAAAAGGTGCTATCAATGCTTAAATTTTTTTAATGCTCTTACATGTATAAACTTTCATGCATATAAAGTAATGACATATGTTTTAACATTAAAATTAAAAAAACATATATATTTCATTGCTGTCTTCTTGGACCTTATATGTCTAAAGTTTTAATAAGAAACTTTTGTATATTGTAATGAATTTTTAGACCCTTGCATAGCATATCATTTGGCTTTTATAAAAGACAAAATTGTAGACCTGTGCTTACTTAACACTAGAATGCCTGGACTTTTAAACTTACTTCAATGCCTAATTGGATCATTTCGATCCCTAGTCAAAATTAGGATAAAATTATTCTACAATTGTTTCTTTTATCGTGAACATTTATTTTTCAAACATTTACAAATGTAAATTAAACATATTGTAATTAAATCAAATTAACCTTTTCCTTATGGGGTGGGATAGCATGTATTCCAAGAATACAGGTCCAAGAATGAATATATATATATATATAACCCTTTATTGGCAGATCTTACGAAGGGGGTATAAGGTTTCCTCTTCTAAAGAGTATATAAATAAATATAAATGCATAACTATATATATATATATATATATATATATATATATATATATATATATATATATATATATATATATATAACCCTTAATAGCAGTTCTTACAAAGGGGGTATAAAATTTCCTGTTCTAAAGAGCGAATCAGAAAAATTGGCCCCGTAAGCCAAAGGTTAAATTAACATAAACATCAAAATTAACTTGTTATACACCTCATGCAAATAAACAGTATTTATGGGAAGACTAGGAATTTGCTAAGGAATAAGTAAACTTTATGTAAAGGAACTTACCTCAATTTGAATATTTATTCTCACCAAACCACTCTAATAACTTCTGAAAACAATAGTGGAGGTTATTTATAACTATTAAGAGTATATTAGAATGTTCATACCAAATTTATATATTTTTATTTTTGTTGGGTTATTTTATTCCTTCCAGACATTCTAGATAAATTAGGTTCTTGTTTTTAAGGACAGCAAAAGCAAAACAAAAATATTTCATTATTCTAAATAAATGAATTAACTAGGGAAATATAACTAAATGTAAATAATTCAACAGAGAAAAATAATTATTAACAGGAGGAATGCAGACAAAATAAACCGAAATCACGTACTTGGGGCTCAATGCACAAGTGTGTGATTTTGTTTATTTTGTCTGCATTCTTCCTGTTAGTAATTATTTTTCTCTGTTGAATTATTTACTTTTAGTTATATTTGTCTGTTTTCAGTATGAGGATTTGTTGCAACTGTGCAATCTTTTATTGAAAAGTTAAAAATTTTCAATGATAGGGTAGGTTTTCTATTAATTTGTTTGGCTGTCTATTACTTCTTTATATGTATTATTTCATGCTGAATTATTTACATTATTTGTGTTAATTAGGGAAAGTCATAGAAAACTAAATTGCTAACATTTACAAAACCAAACTTATGAAAAACCAAAATTTGAAAAGGATCATTTTGACCTCAACCGGCATTCTAGCGTTAACTAAACTGTAATGAGTGTAAAATGAATTTGTCAACGATAACTGTCCATTAATTTTTTACATGCAAAGGATTTTAGTATGAATGTTTCATTGAACTTTTTTTATACAGCTGGAAATGTCAGGACAGACACAGAAATAGAAGAAATGTTAGAAGGGGGAAACTTTGCTGTATTTACTGAAGGTGTAAGTGAATTTTTAAAAAAATTATTTCTCAATTTCCTGAAATGCAGTTTAATAAGAGTTCATCCTCTATATTTGATTTGTTTATAATTTTCAGTTTCTTATTACTAAAAGGTATGATAAACATACATAGGCATAGCATGCTTCTAACTTTTTTTTTTTTTTGGGGGGGGGGGCACAAATTGAATTCCAGTAGGGCCCTCCTCTGCACATTGACTGCCTGGAAGTCCTTAAAATATGAAATATGATTTTTTTTAAATTGAAAAACAATGGAATTGATGTTTGAGTAGTATTCAAAAGTTATACAATGAGAAAATAAGTATAATATAAATAAAATGAGAAAAAATTGCATTGAATTTTTGTTATGGATCATATCATTGTTAAAATCTATGTTAAGGCTAAAGACATAATTGGAATCTTCAGTTTCACAGTTTGAAAAAGTGGAAAAAAACCAACTTTCTTAAAAGTTTTCTATTAACGTACTTCTATTAACATTTTAATTTATTTCAAGTTAAGTTGGAGGGGGGGGGGGGCACGTCACCCCCACCCGGATGCTATGCCTATGTAAACATATACCACTACATGCACCACTTTGTAATTTAAGAAATATGTTGGAAAGTAAACTGTTGATTTGATTCTTGAGTTGTTTTCTTCCATGTAGGCAAAATTTTTTAGTGTTTTTTATTAGTATGAGGACTTTCTGAAACTGCAGAATATTTAAGATACATAATTCAGTTTCTATAGGTGATGTATTTAAGAATAATTGCTCATTTCAAACATAACTAAGAAAGAAATTAATATATTACCATTATAAATTGGAGAATGAAAACAATAACTTTCTCGAGGGAATAGAATATTCTCAGGATTGTATTGTTTATCTCAGAATTTATAACAGTTTAAGTACTGATGTACAGAAAATTCACTTAAAATTTGTTGTCACTTGCAATTCATACCTATGTAAACAAAAAACTAATGAATCAGCAATCATGAGCATAGTCTATTCCCTTTATAAACATACATAGATAAAGTATGCTTTTTTTTTCGTTATAGGAAGTTTTGCATAAAGAGAAACAATGGAAAAATTGAGAAAAGGCAAAAAATAACTCAGGACTCCACTGTAACCAATTTACTACAGTGGAGTCCCGATAATCCAAAATGATTTTGACCAGACCCTTTTCAGATTAAGTGAAATCATTCTTAAAATAAACTTAAATTATATAATGATGTGTGATTACATAAATATTACATACTACGTGTGATTACACAGTTTATTTTGTAAGGTCTGTCTAAACATAACCAAAGCTCAGGACGAAATGGGTGATAAGAGAGTGGAACGCTGCTTAGCACAGTACAGTAGAGTGTAAGTTGTTCTAACAATATGTCACAGTGCTCGACAGTTAGAGAGGTGCAGCCGGGTTGAGGCGGGGTGTTCAGCTGACACGCCCTTTCTCACAGACAGCCACAGCGTTGTTATTGTTAATGTCAGTTTAGCATTAGCATAAACATTTGTTGTTTATTTTGTTGTGTCCTATTTTATTATACTGTGTAAAAAAATTTAACAGAAGTTTTTAAACCAATTAGTTCAGTACATTGTCTAACTTTGAATTTTCTTGTAATTTTCAGATATATACTTTATATTACATAGTATCTGTTACTGTGGTTTTATTGTAACCTTAGTTCTTTTGACTTTTGGTTTCGGATTAATTGGACTTTCGGATTATCGGGACTCCACTGTACTTTAAAAATAACTATTTTTGCACTAAAATCCACCCAATTTATAAATTCAAACAGAATAAGAAAGATAAGACTAGACAAAAAGAAATGTTATAAAAAAAAAAATCGATATTTTGACCAAAAATGCAGCATGATAAAAATTCACTCTGCACAACACGCAGGATTGCAATGAGGGATGAGGGAGGATTGATTACAAAAGATTTCGCTCATGAAGGAATGTTCCCTTCTTTCTCATTGGTGGAGAAAAATATTTTCTGTTTCTGGGAGTAGTATTGCTTCTGAAGCAATTCTGTTGTGCTAGGTGAATTTTTGTCATGTGCTTGGGACTTAACTCTCTATTGTTGAGAATTTCCTCTAAAAATTACAAAACATTTATTTTATCTTCAGGTATCCAACTACATTTGCAGCCTTTCTTTTCAAAAGCTTTCAGGAAAAATTTCTGTCCTATTTTTTGAGGGAATATAGCACGAAAATAGGAAACTGGAAAAAAATAGTCCTTAACTATATAATAACTCTTTTGAAAATGGAAGTTTTGGTCAAAATTCAGCTAATTTTTACATAAACGGCTCTAACTCTTCTAAAAAAAAATTGTGTATAACATTTATTTCTTTTTATCATATGTACATAAAGTTCTCGTGAGTGTAAAGAACTAAAAGCTAATCAATATCTTGAAATCTAAAAAAAATGCAGGTCATTGTATACAATGACTTGTAAAAAGACATTTCTCATGAGAATTTTTATAAATACAGCTACAAATCTACACGTAATAAACCTAAAACCTAATCTGTAGTTATTACATTCTTAATATTACGAAAAACATACCTACAAAATTTCATAGACATATCAGGATTATATTTTGAATTATCCCAACAGTCATATACATTTTTAATGAAAAATAAGTTCTTCAGAAAACACAATTTAAGTTTTCACTTGTATTGAAATTGACAGCCACTGCTGTCCTTTAAACCATTCTCATTTTTATTTCTAATGATTGTAGCGAGAAAATAAAGACATACTTAGAAACAGAAATAAACATTCTTTAAGAAACTGGAATAAAACAAAATTTTGGAGCTTTCATCAAAGTCAACATTTTAAATTTAGCTGGATGCCTTAAAGAATCTATGAATAGTTGAATTAATAATCCTTAATTTTTTTACTTACTATCTTCATCTCTGTGTAAAACATAAGTTTTCTCCATTTGAATTAAGCTTAAACATTTTTTAAACAAAAGTCAAATAGTACATTAAAGCCATTTTTATGTAGGTCATAATAGTACATTATATAATATAT
Source organism: Dolomedes plantarius (assembly GCA_907164885.2). Taxonomy (NCBI): domain Eukaryota; kingdom Metazoa; phylum Arthropoda; class Arachnida; order Araneae; family Dolomedidae; genus Dolomedes; species Dolomedes plantarius. The sequence continues at coordinate 133,961,344 of OU015490.1, read as the reverse complement.
GATATTACATAATGTAGGTCAATAATAGTACATTAAAGCTGTTTTAGAGTCTGTAAAACTTCTAGAACATGAAGGAAAATTTTCAAATTGGCTAATGGGCTTTAGAACATTGATCAGTGGGTCCAAGGTAGCCTAGTGGTAACACATCAGCTTTCAGTACTGAGGGTGCTTGGATCGAATCCCGACAAGCACCATTCATTATCTTTGTATCTAGGCTAGATAGGGGCATGTTAAATTTGTAAACTGGAAAGTACTTCTATGAAGTCAGTGGGTGGGGAAGGTATGTTGCCCCTGGGGTTGCTCGGTCAGAATTGTGGTAGCACCTAGCCAAGTCAGACTCCAACCCTTGTGGTGCTATTATAAACCGGAGTCCACTACTCAGCCCACAAAACCTATATAGACCTGGTCTGGAACTTCCGGCCAGGGGACATTAGGAACAACAACAGAACATTAATCAAGGTCTTGTATGTAGTATCTGTTATTGTTTGGATAAAGTGTCTGATATTGTGTTCTAATTTTCATACCAAACAGATTGTTATTGAAACTCAGAAAGCTAGACAAACTTTGGCAGATATAGAGGAAAGACATGCTGACATAATGAAACTTGAAAAGAGTATTAGAGAGCTGCATGACATGTTCGTGGATATGGCTGTTCTAGTTGAGAGTCAGGTAATACAGTATCCCTTTTTTATGAGCAATATCATGTAATAGAATCTTTTATTTTAATCTACCCATGTCACTAACCCTGTGAAAGTTTTTATATTTATGTAGAAATTGAAATTAGGTGCATCTTATGGAATATCTATGGCAATAGACCTCATGTTTAGGGCTTGAAGATATCTATTAGAGAACATATCCTTTTTGTTTCTATTTAAATCTCTCTGAGCAGAATAGAAATATTAAAGGTAAACATATTTCAATCCAAACCTGAAAAAAAAAATTGATTTCTAGCATAAAGTTCCTTTGTGGATTGAATCCCAAGGATGAGGGGTGCAGTGGCCCAGTTGGCAAGAGCAGCGGGCTAGTGATCTGAAAGTTACTGGTTTGATGCTTGTCACTGGCAAATCCACTGCTGTGTACATTAATGGCAGCTGGTGCACATAAAATCTGTCATGGCTGCAATGTCCTCTTAATTACCTCTGGAGATGCTGGGTAAAGTATTCAGGTCTCGTTACTTGACTTGGTTCAAAATTACAGGACTGGTCCTTTAGCTAAGTTGGACTCCAACCCTTCTGGTGCCAGTCAAAACAGGAGCCGCAGCTTCATCACTCATAGCCTTCGGGACTTGATTGGATGTTGCTGTCGGTCAAGTGGCATAAGCAACAATACTAACAACATCCCAAGGATGGAATTTCTTTTGCCCCTTCTGAATGTATCTGGATCGGAATGAAAAAATTTTGTTCCTTTCAATTTTACTTTCATTAAAAAAATATGTATACATATATAAATAAATATTTATATACTCACACACACACACACACACACATATATATATATATATATATATACAGTCAATTCCGGTTAATCGGACCACATTGAGATGTGATTATTTTGGTTCTAATAACCGGCTGATCTGATGAAACAAACATGCCTTATGTTACAAGACAGGACAAATAAGCAGCTGGTCCAATTAACCAGAATCGACTATATATATATATATGTATGTAATACCATGACCAGCTAAGCCGATGGAGACAGGAAACACGTTAGTAGTCGGCCGGCCGTGATACTACAGCGCTGGTTATTTCTACAGACAATTCCCGCATTATACTTTGTGGCACACAGCATCCTGGAGATGTTCTCATCAAACTGGCTTTTCAGCCCCCAATCACACAGGAACATGCCATAACATACAACAAACTTCTTTATTTTGATCCTAAGACTTTGATTAGACAACGACAATCCCAGAAGTGCATACTTCTACATGACCTAGGGTCTTTTATAGACTGCTTGAGGTCACTCGTCATGTGATCTTGAATAGGAATAATAATTGGCTGGCTCTGACTCTGGTGTCAGAGGTGACGTGATATATGCGCGATTATTTGTGATTTTGGAGATGACGCTACGCAGATTCATTGTCTTTAAAATTGGAAATGAAATTAACGCAAACGCCCATGGAAATTTAGAAGAAACTAGAATTTGAAAAGGGTATAGGAGTTTTTATGTTATATATATATATATATATATATATATATATATTTCAAACTTCAAATAATGAAGAAGGTACCCAAGATTTCCCTCCTTTTTATCTTTTCATTATTTTTAATTACTATAAATCTATAATTTATTAATTACCAGTGATTATTCATGAAGTAAGTGACCAATGTTTTTACCATTTTTAGATAATTAGCCAATGCTATGGCTAATTATCTAAAAATTAGTTATTTGTTATATTAATGACATATGGTTATTTGTTGTTTGTTATGTTAGCTATTTGTTATGGTAATTTTCTAAAAAGGCTATTTGAATTCAAAAGAAAGAGTTTTGAAGTTAGACAATATTTCATATATACACTGAAAACTTGTGTAATTTTTTGACCTTAATATTTATAGTCCTAAAAATTCTGAAATTATAAAATCTCTAATTTTTCCAAGAAACAAGATAAAAAGAGCTTCACTATAGCTCAAATTACTCCTCTAGGAAAAAATTAACATATATTGCATTATTTTTTAATTTTAATGAATGATTTTTAAAGAAAAGTAATTCACTCTTAACTTTTTTATCATGTGAAGCAAAAGGTGATTTAGTCATCTGAACCAATCTAAATTGCTTAAGAATCTAGTAAACTAATCATGGTTACTATGAAAACTTTTTTTTAATGTTTAATAAAAATTTAATTTTTGTATTTTCTATAAAATAGTTTTTTTATCATAATAAGGCAAGATAATATTAAAATAAGGAATTTATATGCTTTAAAGTTTCATATGACATCTCAATTTGAGTTGATAATCAGGTGATTTGCTACAGATAATAACTCTGGAAACAACAACAGAGTTTGAAAAATAACATTAAATAAACCTTGCTGTACTTACAATGTTTTACAGATTATTCTAAATAAATTATGTATGTAATATGATTTATAATATAAAAATTCCTTAAAATATCAAATTTTTCTTACCACAGGGAGAACTTATAGACCGAATTGAATATAATGTCCAGAATACTGCTGAGTATGTTGATTCTGCAAAAAAAGATATCATCAAAGCTGTGAAATATCAAAGCAAAACTAGAAAAGTAAGTAGAATTTATTATTTATTATATATTGTCAGTTCTCATTAAAAGGGAATTTTAAAAAAATGCTGTGACAAATTTAAGTTTTCTGGTTCAGCTTACACCAGTGGTGTAGCTATAGCCCTTGGTGATAAAATTGCATAGAGTACATCCTAATGAAAGGGTTCACCTATGTAAAGATATCAGCATCTGTAATGTACTTGGCGGAAATGGATCTAGGTTTTGCTCTTGTTATAGGTTTATCAGCTGCACTGTCTATCTTTGCTTCCTATTATTGTGTGTGCTCCATGCAATTTTAATTTTAAAATTTTTCTTTTCTAAATTTTGTACCACTATTTGTAGAAGATATTAGTCCTCTCCTTTGCAGGTGAGACTGGTAGCACATAGTCAGTTACCTCAAAAAATTCAAAATAACTCTGCTGTAGGAATTCTTTTCTCTATAGTGTATTTGTTAGCTATGCCATGCCAAGGAACCCATCACAAGGGCAAAACCTAGATCCATGATTGCTGTATGTGTTGTTGATGTCTATATATAGCCTTTTAAGCATTATGTAAAATTCGGTACTCTCCCATTACACCGATCTTCCACCAACCTCTCAGCAAACAGCAACTCTTGGCGAGGGAATACCGTTCTCATATTCTTGCAGAAACCAGGGTTGGATCTCTGGAACATCTTACAAATTACAGTTGCAGTCACCACACCATGGTGTTACTAACTAAACAGCTCTATTTGAGTGTATATAAAAGGTGGATAGAAATGTACATGAAAATGAAATTTAATCATTATTTACTAGGTTTATTAAGTTAAGATTTATTAGGTTTATTTATTAAATGAAATTCCTGGGTTTAAGAATTCTCACATGAAAGGAATGATATTTATTAAACCGAAACTAGAAATGGAGTTTGTGATAGTTAAAATGTAATTTGCAAAATATATTGTGATGCGAAAAGTCAGTATTATCTTTTTTATTATTGTTGTTACTTTTTTTTCCTTTAACATTGGACTGGGTGAAAATGTGCGTAAACCTACTGCTTAGCAATTTTTTTTTCAAAATCCCCAAATTGGCACATTTCTAAAGAGTGTCTCTGGTATTGCAACCTCCCAGGGCAATTAAACATCCCAGAGACACTCTGCATAAACGTAAACAAAATGGCGACCTAGGAAAAATAAATAACCTGGTAAAACACTTACTGCGGAACAGCTGTGTCAGACGTACTGTTTTTGCCGACCTGTTAGGCTTAAAGTGCGAAATGTAAACAAAAACATCAATGGCGACCAAGAAAGTACAAATATGTTGAAAACAAACTTACCTCTGGCTGTATGCAACTTGTAGGCACACATGGGATCTTCGCTTTATTCTGTTATGCACCAGTCCAAAAACATCACAAGAATCCCCAGCCACTGGGTGTAGTGGTCAGTAAAACACACCTACCGCTCTCTGTATGAAACTCATTGGCATTAATGGCAATACACTATTCAATCATGGCACGTTTCCCTTGCACTTCCAACAATATAATAAATTTTGACATACATTCACTCACCCCATGTAACATCTGCGATAAATCCATAGCCACTGTTTATCAAATGCAATATATCAATACCAAATGCCACATTATCGAAATATCTAATGAAAAACACAACCACCTCCTTTGAAAATCCAACCACAACAAGCTTAACCATTTAAATTAACAGTTAATTTCAAATCAACCGCTAATCAACAAAATAGCAATAACGAATGTGCAAAAATATGCTCCATGGCTCCAAAATATCAAGGTTGCCATATTTGGCACATGTATCCCCAAACCACAAAAAGTCGCCAAACAGTGGGCTAAAGCACATTTGATCCTTGAACTGTATTATGCAGAAGGAAAAATAGGGTGTGAAAAGCAAGTATTTTCTTGTATTCCTTATTATCTCTTTAATTGGCGACTCTTTTGCACTAAAGTTGGCAACAAGTTGGTGTAATGGGAAAGTTCTCAAAATTCTGGTAGGACCTCTGTTTATTAAATATTTGTTAATTGGTTTTAAGTCCTAATAGTAATTTATTGATCCAGCAGTTTTCCTAATAAATTTTTTCTGTCAGAAAAAAGAAATTACTATTATATTTTAGTTATATAAGACTAATATATCTTTTTGCTACTTTTGTGTTGTATTTTTAGCCCATAAAAATATTCACTGCTGTGTTTTAGTTATGTCCAGCATATCTACTTGATACGCTAGTATAGAATTAAGGTTGTATGGATTTCATTTTTAGGTTGCATGATAAAATTATGAATAAGTAAAAACTAAGAAAAGTAGTAATAACTTTATGTTTGCAGCATAGTGTAGAGTTAAATTTTCTTTTTATTCAGTGAGCATTGAATTTTGGGTGCTGGTAATTCAAAACAGAGGTTCTGAAACTTTGAAATTCTGAGGAACCTGTTGTGAAAAAGATATCCTGTGTGACTCCTATTTTCAGTTGTCTAATTGAGTCAGTAATTTTTTAAATTTTGATAATAATAACAAGGAACGTTTAATGTTGAAAGAACATTTATTTTTACCATAAAATTATTTCATTTGTTTTGTATTATTAATGAAGGAATTTTACAATAAACCCACCCCTCAATGTATGCTTTTTCAGTTAAACAGGGTTTAAAATTTTTTTAAAACCCCTTTAAAAATATTAATGGTTAGACAAATAACTAAAAAAACCAAAAAATTTAAAGTCAAAGGTACTCCATGTTCTTGGATTAATTTGTGAAGATATTTTAAAAATTGATATTCAATAAATTTTTTAAAACCTCCCAGTTTTATATGATTTTTCTAGATTCAATTTATGTGGTTTTGCTTTATTAGGGCCCACTTGCCCGTTAACTATTAATACTGTTGAGGTTGTGTGAAGATAACTTTTTGAATAAAACTCAAGAAATATTTTCAAACATCCTGTCATTTATTTTAATACACGAGTTATGCACAAGTTATACATGAGTTGCACATTAGTCAGTACATGCTGGTTTAATTTTATGTCACAATGCACAGTTTGGTTTACAGTCAAAACATCACTTCATTTCATACAAACAATATAAAAATACAAAATGCTAAATTAAAATTATGAAACAAATCTTAAAAAATGATAATTTTTAATTTACTGTGACAATTTTAAAATTCTTAATATTTTACTAATTATATTTCTTTTTACATTTCTTAAAATCAATAACTGTTAACTGGTTATGTTACAATTTCCACTTTATTAATGCAGCCATCTACTGGCAGGAATCAGAATTATTCTGTCCTAACAGCTTTAACGAGAAACACATCTGTCCCATAAATCGAGTTACTTGAATCTCTCATTCAGAAATTTTCTTTCATAAATGCATGTATTGCCTTCCTCCAAAGAAAAGATCCCCGAGAAACAGGTCACTCAACTGGTGCCAGGTCTCTTGTCACGGGAGGTGGACTATAGATGAACACATATCCACATTTCCCCCCCTATATACAGGGTGTGGCAGGCAGAACATTCAGATTTGGAACGTCAATAACAAAAATACAAAGCAAGATAGAGAAAGAAATCTTTTATACCTGAGAAGTACACAGTATGCCATTGTCATCCATTAAGTTTTAAAGATTACATCAGTAAAATGGCGACCGTCATTTTCGATGCAGTCTCTTTGGGATGCAGTCTTTTGAAGTCTCTTTGGGAAATTTTACATGGATCTGCGGACCATGTCTGCGGAATTGCTATGATTTCTTGCGCAATTGCTGTCTTGAGTGCTTGCAAATTTGTTGGTTGGTGTTGGTACACTTTTTATTTGAGACAGCCTCACAAAAACATTGCAAGCTCTCAAGGCAGCAATTACGCAAGAAATCACGGTGATTCTGCCGGACATGGTCTGCAGATCCATGCAAAATTTCCCAAAGAGACTTCAAAACTGCATAAAAAACGACGGTCACCATTTAACTGATGTAAACTTTAAAACTTAATGGATGACAATGGCATACTGTGTACTTCTCAGGTTTAAAAGATTTCTTTTTACCTGAATTGTTATTGACGTTCCGAATCAGAACGTTCTTTCCACCGCATCCTGTATTACCAATGTGTCTCTAATTTTAAAAGAATTTCTGAATATCTGTTGCAAAATTCAGCCCCTAAATTTTTATTAGAACTTTGTTTTCAGTTTTCCTTTTGCGGCAAAGTTTAGTTGGTTTTTATTTATAATTCCTTTTATCCTTTGATTATGTTTTGTTTATATTATGTTTTAATTTTGTTTTATTGATTTTCACACTGCATGAAATGGCATTTTTAAAATGTTTTTTCTTTTGAGTTTGCTTATTACTTATTTTTATTTCATTAGAAGATTATCATCTTGAGCATCATAGCAGCTATAATATTTATAATAATCCTTGGCATTATCCTTGGATACACTGTGTGAAGACCTAAATCCTCATCTGTCTATCATAATGGAGTCCATGTGATAGAATGCAAATATGTACTTTTAATCCAGTCACACTGTATGTAATGGAAGGTAAAAAATGTATAGTCAACAACTTTTAAAAAATAATCCAGTTTAAAAAAAAAAATTCACTTATACTTTTATAATGCCAGTTTTAATTTTAAAATTTATATCTTACCAGCAAAGTTTAATGTTATCTAAATAAGAGATTTATGTTTATTATATTTGTTCAAATTGATATTTAATGTAGGCAAAATATTTATCTTTTCTGAAGAAATTTTCCTACGTGGAGATCATAGCAACATGGTGAAATTCTGCATTATTCTCTACAAAATTGACTTCAACATATCGTACCATGAATGTCTTTTATTGAAAAATACCATGTTTAATTCAATACATTTATAAATTTACTTAGTGATTGTGATAAGAAATAACCTTTAAGGGGTCTAATTAAAATTGTCCCGAGAATATGAAGAAATATTTTATTTAAGTTCCAATTTGATATCAGGAATTGATTCCTGAATGCTTTATATAAATGAAAATAAAAATAATAGTAAAATAATGTCACCCCCCTCCCCTTAAAATTGGGGTCTATAATATACAGTGGAATCTCGATCTATCGTTTTTCAAGGGACCAACTGAAATGAATAATAAATGCGAGAAAACAATAGATGCAGGAACATAACAAAGGAATATGATCATTGGGACCAGATGAAATGAACGACACATATGGGAAAACGATGATTCAGGAAACGATCAATCGAGATTCCACTGTAGTTATATTTAAATACTCAAGAAAAATGTTATACATATGTATCATATTTTTCTGTTATAAACTGTCTGTGTATATATATGATATTCTATTTTGCAAGAATATTAAGATCTGGACCCTTTGATATTAGAGAAGGAGTAAGAATAGTTAATTGCTCCATGAAAGTTCAAATTAGACTGACTAATTTGACCAATTTTTAACACATCTGCGAAATTCTGTGTAATATAACTTAATACGTACCCAGAAGATTTTGATAAACAATCTTAAATATGTGATATATATATCTATATATATATATATATATATATATACACAGTTGAACCCCGTTATAACGAACTTCAAGGGTCCAAAGATTTTGTTTGCTTTATCCGGTGGTTTGCTATATCCAAACTGTTAAGAAGCATGCTAGAGTTCACAAAATGTATAAATCATTAGTTGCAATGTATATTAAATACTGATGTATTAAAAAAATGTTAAAATCTATTAAAAATCATCATTAATGAATGAAATTGACTAAAATTGATTACAATAAACTGACACAATACTAATTAAATAACGTACAATAGGAAAACAGCAGGACCAAAATTTTTGTTCATTATGTACTGGGTTCGCTATAACGGAGTTTGACTGTGTATATATATATATATATATATATGTAAGGACCATTTATAACTCTATATGAATGTATATATATATATATTGTTTTAATCTTTAATATGAAATTAAAATTTTTATATTTTTGTATGAAGAGATATGAATAGTCTGTATTTATTTTTATAGGTTAAGTTTGCAAATACTAGTAAGATATTAACTCTTAGAATTTATTTCTCACAATGATTATTCTATGGTAGCATTGCACTGCAAAAGAGTGCATGTATTTTTTATATTGTTAAATATTTGTGAAGTAATTGCTAAAAAAAAGGTTCATTGCACATAAAAAAATCATTAATAAATAGCAATTTGTTGACATATTTCATTTGTTCAAGGATGGATTTTAATTGCTTTTTAATTATTTTCGTTTTGATACCAAACACACTGAAACTTTTTAACCTCTTCTAGTGTAATATTTTTATTGATAAGTTTCATATGTATGATAGTATCGATTTTGAGCTTCTAGGTTTGATTTAAATATAATTACATAAAAAGGTACTTGCATTGCATTCTTCATTTTTCTTGCATAATAGCATAAACAATTTTTTACTTGTCTCTTCTTATTGATCACACTTTTTCTATTCATTGGAACTAACAGGTTGAAGATTTTACCTATCTGCAAGTTTTTAGTATTAAATATGCTAAAGGATAAATATGCTTAGGATTCAACATGCTAAAATTATCAATTTATTTCCTGAGATTTTTTGTAAGGTTTCTTATGTATTTTGATCATTTTCAGTTTTTATATTATTTTATTCAGTTTATAGCATTTTTACATAGCACTGTAAATACATGTTCCTTAATTCTTCAGAATTATGTATAACATATCTTGCACTTTTACTTCTAATAGTTCAAAGATAAATCAGATAAAATAGTGATAAGTAAAATTTTAATGAATATCTCTCACGAGACTGGAACACTTGACCCCGCACCTCCAGGGGTAAATTTGAGAACTTGGAGGATATTGCAGCCATGACAGATTTTACTTGCACCTGCCACCATTAGTGTACATGGCGGTGGATTTGTCAATGACCGGCATCGAATCCGCAACCCTCAGATCACTGGCTCAATGCCTTTGCTAACTGGGCCACCACACCCACATTTCCCAAACTTAAATTACCAAAATGTCTCGTAACTGTAAATATTCTAGTGCTATGTTATTCTCCCATACTGCTTCAATTATAAAAGGCTTTTGTTAGTTTTTACCCAATGATTTACCTTGTCCTTTCATCAGGTCAGTGGGCAAGGGAAGGTGCAAATCCTCCAAATGTGGTCCCTGGGGTTTCTCTATCGAAATTGTGGTGGCACCCAGAGAGCAATGTTGACTCACCTGTAAGGTGCTCCCAGAAAAAAGTAGTTAACAATTTCCAGAGTTTACTGTGTGAATGTCTCAAGAGAAATGACTCTGCATTAGACAACCCCCCCCCCCAAAAAAAAAAAAAAAACTGGTACCTTGGAAAAAAAAACATTTTTGAAGCCTTAATAAAATAATAACACATTTTTAGTTTTTGTGATAAACTTGTAAGCCGGATCATCGTGACCCAATGTATAAGTGACTCATAGTATTAACATAGAAACGGGTAAACGGCTCGTATTTACATCTAGTTTAATATATGCCATATACAATAATCATAATATACAGTAAGTTGTTCCGTAGAACTCTCGTAACATCGATTAGGGAGAGGGGGGTTCATAAATACAGTTCAATAGAGACCTCAAGCCTCTTAGATTTCCCGCGCTCTCTCGGTACGTCAATCCCTCATCAAAGTCCAGTCTATAATGCTTCCTGCATCGTGCTGTCTCCTTCCTTTTTTTTCTTCTTGGAAAATTCTCCTATGTTCTACTGCACCACATGTAGTATTCTTCACGCCTCCCGAGAGTCACCTCTTTCATTCTTTGTCGGCAGATCCTTTTTCTGCGGTTAAGTATTTACAGTCTTTTGCCGGCCACGTCAGCTAGGCTCTCCCATTCTTACCTCATCTCCCTTCCTGCACTAACGGTCTTTTGATTAACTATTCTAAATGTGTCACTTAGCAATGGTCATTTTAAAATGCTCCATTGAGGTGTTAATGATCCTGTCGATCATACTTAAGCTCGCCATATTTGTACTGGATTTTCCAAAATTAGGATTGAGTCTGTTTCACACTATGTGAGAGTCTCACAAAACTGCCACTCAATGAAACATATTTCAAACTGATTAGTCAACAGAAGAGTAAAAATCCTGTAACTCTTACTGTTAACTTTGCTTCAGAGGTTAAGTCTTGACAGAAGGAAAAATTAATTTTGTTTTGATATAAAAGTAGCTGAAATGTGTGCTGTTTAAGAACTGAAAATAATTCTTGCTACTTTTAAGAGATAGGAGAGCCACATTGATAAAAATAAGTTCTGCATCACAAATGGAACTCAGTAATTTTATGTGGGCTGGCTGGGGTTTGTATGAGATATTAATGAAAGTAGTTTATAATTATGGAGCCCTTTTATTACTAAAAAAAATTCAATGTAAATCTATTTTGATGTTGGCCAAATGTCTTGGGGGCTAGGCTTTAGAACCAGAGACAGCAAATTTTAATTAGTAAGCATGAATGTTTATTTTCTTTTATTTCCAATGGCGGGTACACGAGGCCAAAAGAAAGAAACAATGAACAAAATAAAATATGAAAAGTGGCCACAGAAAGAGAGTCTATAGACCCATAAGGTTCTTTGCTTGCCAATAACACTCCCACAGGGTTTTAGCAGAGAGAGCCAGACAGCGGAGAAGGTGAGATCTGTCCATCATCTCTTGAAGGTCACAGTAGGAGTTTGCAGTAGGGGTCATCAGTAACATGTATATGGTTAAGTGCTTGGCAAGGCAGTTGTAACAAGCAAGGTGGAATTCCGCAACAGTTCTCTTTTAAGGCCAGTCTCTAATGCCTGAGATTATGCTCTACCACGACTTCTGAGAATTCCCCTCGAAATATTCATTTGAAAGATTGTTCTTAGAGATGTTTTTGATAGTCAGTTTGATGTTGTGAAACAGAATTTCACCACCTGGGGAAATCTGAAGGATTGATGCTCCTTTCTTGGCCAAAAAATCTGCTCTTTCATTTCCATCGCTACCACAGTTCCAGCGAGCATGAATGTTTATAGCTTTTTAGAATTGCCTTTAAGTTACATGTCCCAGTCAGTTAGCCCTTGTGTTTCAGAAGTCTGCAGTAATATTCCAAACCAAGCAACCAATCAATCATTCTAAATCCAGAAAAATGTGACACAAGGCTTTATTTTGCATATTTCATGATTGTGGCATTTCAACAAAAACTTGTTGTGCCTGGTAGTCTCGGAGCAGACCAAATCTGTCAGCAATTTCATGTGTCTGACATTTTGTAAAGCATGTCAAGTATGATCTGCCCAGCCACTCCAGTGTTGACATGTTACAGTCAAGAGTACTGTAGTCAAGAGTACTGTAGGTACTGTAGAATGTAATGCAATTAAGAAACAATGCCAACTAATAGAAATCTGCTGGTATAGAATGATAGCAAGGCCTTCTGTATTGATATGTGTCAAGCTATAGACTTTTCTTTGAAAATATTGGCTTCACATTCTCTGTGGGATTTCCAGGTATAGCACTGTAGATTGATGTTCTTTTACTCTGCTCAGTAATTAAAAAAAAAAAAGATATTTGGTTATATCACATATAGAAAGAGATAATCTAATACCTCCCTAAGTTATTCCTGATTACTACATGTCAGTTTAATATAAGTATATTGGGAAATCATTACTCAAGGGTTTTCTAAATTCTAGGTAGAATGAAGCAATGAATGGGCTATTAGCATAATATTGTTCCCACATAGTCTATGTTTTTATGTTTAAATAAAAATATTATCAGTAACTTTTTTCTATGTATATGTCTCCTCCATTTTACCTTAGAGGCCAAATGTATCCTTTGTGTTTACTTCAAAGAATTATATACCTGATTGTATGTTCTCACCCATTTCTTAAGATAAAAACATCCAAGAAAACCTACTCTATTCAGTTTTTACAAGTTTCTGATATGTAACATGCAAAATTGCCTTTCCTTATTGAACAGACCTCGTGTAGTAGTAAACACATGAAATTTTGTATTCCAGAGAGTTACATATGAATGATAATTCAGCATTTCTTTTGGAGTTTTAACTCTTAGATTTCAATCATAAATGACTCTTTATTTGGAATGAATATAGCCTGTTTTCATAGAATTATGGTAAATGCAACTTCAATTCATCAGGGTTTGTAAGGTCCGTAACACATTGTTGACTAGCAATTTTATTTAAATATGTATGCAAATCCCCAATAAAGATTGAAATTTTGGAATAAATAGAGCATTTTTATTTTCTTGAATCTGTTTTCTTTATATTGGGGTCTGAGATTCACAGTTTAAATAATAAAATGAAAGGATTTGCCCCAAACTGACTCAGGTCATAGTAAAGGCAGTTTTCAAGTACAAAATGTTCAGTTGATCAAAAATTTCTCCAATATGACTTTATCCTAAGAGCCAGATGATGGCCAAATATCTAGGGTGCTGGCATTTGTACCCACTCCTGGCATGGTCATTTGTAACCATTCAGAATTGGCTTTAAGCAGTAGGTCCCAGTCTAATTAGCCCTCGGTCAGTACAAAGTTGACTGTAGGGCTCCAAACCAAATCAACATTTATCCTAAATTGTGTTCAACATATGCATGTAAAAATACGAGTTTACTTGGTACCAGTCAAAAGTGCGTTTAAAGTCTGTAAGGGCTCCTTACTTTAATTTTCTGTTTTTATAAGGAGCCTAAAAACTTTATAAAAATACTTATTTTTACATTGAGGGTCTTTACTCTTTTTAGTTTACTTTTATCTAGTCCTTAAAAAGTACTTAATTTTGCGTTGAAATGCAACAATTTTTAATTTAAAGCTGTCAATGATTGGCTTTTGGAAAGAGCAGATTATACTTTTTTTTCCCTTTATGTGTATGTGTTTGTCAGTTTTTTTTGTATTATTGTTTATCCAAATGAGAAGGCTTATTTGATGGTATCCCTCTCACATCCCCACTCTAAAATGTAAAAATCATAATTATAAATTAACAGCTAGGAGCATGGTTTACTCTAACGGCTTAATGACTCACTATCATGCGACTTTAGGATGTAAATTAATAGTGTTAAATGGGGGGAAAGGTAACATTTGTAATTTATAAAAGTAGTTTTGAAATAGGATGATTAATATTACAAATTCATGTGTATTTTTTTTCTTTTTGTGTATGTATTATTTTTTTTTTTTTTTGGGGGGGGGGTTTGTTTGTTTGTTTGTTTTTGTTGTATTGTTGTTATTCAGAATTAGAATGCTTATTTAATGTTATCCCTTTCACATTCCCACTCTAAAATACAAAAATCATAATAATAAATAACATAGTAAGGAGCATAGTTTTCTCTAATGTCTTAATGATTCGCTATCATGCCACTTACAATGTAAATTTATAGAGTTAACTTGGGGGAAAGATAACATTTGTAATTTGTAAAAGTATAAATGTTATCTTTTATAATAAATGTACCTTTAATAATTTAATAATAATAAATGTTACCCTAAGTGAGAGATTATTTTATTCTGTGTGTCAGTTTTTTGTTTTTATTATTATTATTATTATTATTCAGAATAAGAATGTTTATTTGATGTTCTCCCTTTCTCATCCTCACTCTAATCATAATTATATACAACAGTGAGGAGTATGGTCTAATGCAGTTGTTCCCAACTGGTGGTCCGTGGACTACAGGTGGTCCGCGAGAGTCTCAGGAGTGCTCCGGCACCCCATATAAAAATGTTGCCAAATAAATAGGAATTTTGAAAGTGATGTTCATTGAACTAGATGGGCCGAATACATCCAATGAATATCGGTTGTTGAATTAAAATATCTTTAAAGTTTAACATAATTATTTTATTATTAGAATATGATACATTAGAATGTGAGTACATTAATCTTGTATCCCTTTTGCCTAAGAGATATTCTATACCCCCATACCCCCCGGAAGGTTCCCCCCCGTAAGTCTGTGTGTGTGTGTGTGGGGGGGGGGGTCCGTACATGGTTCAATTTCTGACTTAGTGGTCCGCAGACTGCTACGGGTTGGGAACCACTGGTCTAATGGCTTAATGACTCACTATCATGCCAATTAGGATGAACATTTAAAGAGTTAAATGGGGGGAAAGGTAATTTGCAAAAGTAATTTAGAAATAGGATGATTAATATTACAAATTAATGTAGTTGCCATAAGGTTCTGTGTGACCATAATACTTAAATAGTTTTAAATGTCTAAATTTCATATATGAAACAAATTTTACATCAGGTTCTTAAAAGTGCTATCCGAGGTCCTTTAAAAATCCTCAAGAATTCCTTATTTTTGATCTCAGAAAATGAGTGAGAACTCGTTCATGGGTCCAATATAAATGAATAGTGTTATGTAGTTTAGCTTTTTGACAAGTTCATGGGGATGTGTTGTTTAATTTAACTATCAAATCAGATGTGTTGTGAAAGAGAATTCAAACTTATATATTATTCCTCAATGGAAATATTTATCTGTTATTTTATTATGTGCAGGGTAGTTGATTTCTTGATAGTTGAAATAAATGAAATTAAAATTGTTTGATCTAGTGTTGAAACTTGTAGAGGCTTAGAGATTATTTTATTCTGTTCATAATTTATGTCTCCTAGCTGAACTATTTATATTATTATTAATTTATTAATTTTAAAGGTTAAACTTTTATTAAAGTTTTATATGTTGATAATCTTGTTTGTTCTAGTCAATCAATTGTTTTACATTTGTTATACTCAGATATTTATGAAGAAAATTACAAATTATGTTTCTGATTAAAATAAATGACATTCCAGGATATTCAAAATGTATTATTTACTTTTTTTACTCTAGAGATTAAAAACGGAACTAAGCAGCAGTAAAATTGTTAATGTCTGTGTACTTGAGATCTCACTTTGTATTTTTCTTTTCAAAGTGTACATATTTGTTTGCAATTTAAAAATAAATATTTGCTATAAATGAGAAAGCAATTTCTTAGACAGAGGAAGGTAACAAATATTTCCCTTGATTGTGCCTTCATAGCTGCTTATTTTCTTTGATGTACTTATTTATTTTTTATGAAATGTGTTTAATTTGTCAGCTTTCATATTAACAGTACTTATTTAAAGTTTGAAGTTGACTCATTTAAAATGCAGTTAAGTAAATAGTAGTCACGTGCTTGATCATCTATAGTAGCTGAAATCAAAGTAGCTGAATGTTGTAAAAAGTAAAGGTTATTAAATAATAAAATGAAGTGTTGTTTAGGGTGAAACACACGTAGAAAGCGAGAGGAACAGTAAATTCAGTTTTCAATGATCAAGATTTTGTATGTTTATCTCTCTCTTTCTTTCTCTCTGTAGAGTCAATACTGTACTGTATATATATATATATAACTACAAATAATGAAATTCTTTGTGCATTACTGCATATATATAAAAACAAAGTTTGAGGGTTTTGCAGGGGGGGGGGGGACGACCCATAATACCTTCCTTACTGTGCTACAGATATCTATGTCTATATCTATATCTATATATAATTGGCACAGTAAGGGGGATATTAGGAATTTACAAAAATTTTGCCTTGATTAAATCTAAATTTTAAACTGCTGACATTTTTTAAAGGATTTTTGCTGAAAAGTCACACTAATGGCTTTGCTATGAGCCATAACTTTTAGAATTGTTATAATTTTTTAACTTGCTCATTTATCCCCAGAAAGAATCTTAATACTTTTCATTTATAATTTCAATCTTATTTATTTCATGTTTTTTTGTTATTTTGATTTTAGCTACTGAAGAAAATAGAACATGTATGTCTCAAAGCATTCATACTGCAGTGATTTTAACTTAATTGCATGTTAATGTTGTTTATTTTATATTGAATTTTTAGCATGGCCTATGAAGATCTGATTGATGTTTGCTTTAAGAAAGTGTCCCATCCCTTTAGGCTAGTTTGTGTAGTAAACTTTCTGATATTAGACTTATTTTAAGGTATAAAATGAAAAAATAAAATGTGGAAGCTATTTCTTTTCAACTTTAATCAGTTCTTTCATAATGGAAGAGCAAGTATAGTGAACTAAATCATGTATAAGAAAAGTCATGGATATTGTTTTCCATAACTTTATTCATTTGAGAAAAACTTCAGTTATAGGCACATTCCATATAACTTTGTTCAGTGAAAGTTATTTTATTTTGAACTTATTTATACTGATTCCTTTTCTTTACTTATTTAATTTTCTGTGCACTGTCAAATAAATATAATTTATTAATTAGAATTTTTATGAAGGTTTTAGTATACTCAGATACTAAATGATCCTTTTTTTCCCCTCATGTTTTTACTTTCTGTTATTTGCATTTTGTTTTTGTTTTGCTATGTTTTTGTTTTGCATCCATGAAAAATTTATGTCAATTAAAAAAATAAATATTTATAAAATAAAGTTTTATTTGAAATCTGGCTCTTTTTTTGTTTATTTGTTTTTAAGTTTGCTTTTTGCTGTAAAAAAATCTTTTAGCTGAAGTTGTTTGTTTTCAAAATTGATGATGATTTGTTTTGTAAATTTGAATGTAGTCTCCTGATGTCTTGAATTGGGGAAAAAAAAATGGTGTCACTAACTAGCAAGTGGAAGTCAGCATATAAATAAAAATAACATCTCTGAAACTAGGCGAACGTAGCCAAGTACCGTGTATTCATTCGCCCCGAAATCGCCATTTTTATTCTGGCCGTTTCTTATGATATAGCCTGCATCATTTAAGGGGCCTCGATTTGTGGAACAGATCATACATCGCTCATTGTTTTATGCAGAGCCTGACTAAGGCAGGGGCATACGGGGCAGTTGCCCCAGGCCCCCACATCAGAGGGGGCCCCCAAATCGAATAGAAAGTTTAGTATTAAGTTCTTCATTACTGAAGTAGTGAAGAAGAGGGGAGGGCCCAAAGAAGTTTTTGCCCCGGGCCCCAATTAGGCTAAGTCGGGCCCTGGTTTTATATACATCATGGCCTGTTGTTCACATTTTGGTAGAAGGTTTGAAGTGACCGGGAGGTTTATCAGCGAACTAAACTAAATTGAAAGTGTTCCCACTGATTCTGGAAACTTTGCGAAAGATTTGGAGTATGGTTGGAATTTTGACGTTGGAATTGAGAACGTTTTCTTTCAGGGTGAAAGATCTCTGTACATCGTAAATCAGTAAATAAATAAATGAATAAATATAAGAAACGGAGAAATGCTTCAAGCTAAGCTTAATTTTAAAATATTTTTTTTAGTGCAGTGGTGCCATCTCTCGGATTTTGCGTTAAACGCGTAACTGTGGTACAAATTGAGATGACGCGACACACGAGAAGTTATTCCGAATGCATACTTTACGATCCCTTAACATTTTAGGAATGGGCGATGGCCATTTGGTTAAGGTACTGCTCTTCGGAACTGTCGTAGATGTTTGTAGGCTATAGGAATCGGTTCTATCTTTACAGCTATTATCATAATTGCTTTTGAAATATTTTTATTGTGCAGCATATAGAGGTGTATTCAAAAGCCTTTATGATTATTTTTTCAAAATTCTCAGTTACACATATAAGCTTTTTAGGCATTCTCCCAGTATGTGATCTATCGCCAACAGTAGTTAGTTGTTTCATAGATGGCGCCACTAAAATTGGAGTATTAGTACAGAGCTAAGTCACCCTTCCAAGTACTGACCCTGACTGATGCTGCTTCGCTTTTTGTAATCAAACTATTCTCCGATGGAAGAAATTCATTTTGCCGAAGAAATTGAACTGTTGATTCTTTGCTCTATATATGACTCTATAAAATTCAGCGGCTTTCGTATTGAAACGTCTGATTAAATGGCGCGAAAAACATAGAACAGGAAAACAACAACCAATTTTAGTGGCGTCATCTATTAAACAACTACCTAAGGACCTGTTCAGATAGGAATCCGGTAGCGGAAGCGTTAAAGTATCTAATATATATATAACGCGAAGGAATGCGGCACAAAAATTAACGATATTTCTACAATTCGAATGGCAACGGCTGCAACTACCAGATGTAAACACAGGCCGTTCACAATTTGCAACCGCGTGTCAACATGGATTTACGCACTGAAATCAATAATGCTCGAAAGCGAGTTGCACGATCAAATGAAAATTGGTAACAGTCTCAAGAAAGAAAGCGAAGAAGAAATAATTCATTAAGAGAGAGGTGTGAAAGACAGCATAAATGATCGCGAGGTTAGGCTAAACTGTCGCCGTCATAACAGCCGAGAGCCAGTAATAGTTAATTTTGTACACTTTTTCCAGTACTTGCTGAATTTTTACTCCATAAGTGAAGAAATTTTCCCAACAATTTATTATTTGATATGATTAAGTGTAGATATCTGAATTGTGAACAATAGTACATACATAGAGTGATGTAATCCACACTATATTTTAGTTCTTTCTGAATTTTTCTCCATTTTTTTCAAGTGAAAAAAATTTTCCCCAACAACGGATTGACGCGTTTTATTTGATGTAAGGATAAAGTGTAGATATCTTAATTTTGAAAAATAGTACATACAGAGAAGGATGTAATTTTGAAAATTATTGGTGTTGGGTTTCTCAGTCTTATCTTTAACTCTGTTCTGAAGTAATGAAAATTCACATTTTTTAATCACGATGTTTTAGAATCAGCCTTATAAAGAATACCCCTTAACAACGTATACTTATGATGACAGGTAATGGTAACATTCCTTACATATGTTACTTTCAGATGAGTTGTTTTGCAATAGAAAATATAAAACTAAAAGCGACCATGTTGGTCGCGCAGCGGCTAGTTGAAATATATTTAACCAATGACAAACCTCCAAAAGATTTGAAATGGAATTTTTAACGCCTATGATTGGTTTATTTCCGTCTCAGCGCCATCTGTCCTTTTGCGCTTTCGCTACCGGACTCCTATGTGAACAGGCCCTAACTATTGGCGGTAGATCAGATACTGGGAGAATACCGAATTTCGACCTCTTCTAAATTCTGTAAACCTTCTGAATACAGTAGCAAGAGATGGAGATTCATTTTCATATGCTAATTGTAGTCGTTGAAGGCATTCTTCTGAATTTAGCCCCACTTTAAAATTATAGAACATCATAGCTCGATAATGCGTCCACTCCATTTTCTCTTCTTTCAAAATCTATTCTACGGTAGTTAAATTGCAATTGTTGCCACGCAATATCGCCTGTTCACATTAAAGAGTTCAGACTTAAATATCCGACTTTTTTTTTTTTTTTTTTTTTGGGGGGGGGGCGCGCATATCATCTGCCCCCAGTAGCGTACGCAGAAATTTTCAAAGGGGGGGGGTTATAGTCCAGTCAAATTAGGTTTCCATTTCGCATTAAATGAAGGGGTTGAGATTTTTTCAGGAATGTGTAGGGGTTGGTCCCCTGAACAACGCCTAATAAAGTCCCCTCGATTTCAGGCACCCCCGGGGGGGGGGGAGCAAAGGTCACTTTTTTCAGTTTTCGGCGTTTATCTCGAAAACGATGCGTCACACAGAAAATTGTCAAATATAAAAATTAAAGCTTATAAAATTCCCTTCCAAATGGTATATCCATGTTTATACACAAATGTTACCGTTTTCGAGATATGAGCCGTTGAATATGAAAGTTTTTCAAAAAAAAAGTGGTAGCGGTTCAGGTATCTCGTCAAACTTCCTCTTTTAACTCTTTCCCCTTCCATTTCTCAGAAAACTCGTGATAGAGAAAGTTGTAAAACGAAAGATTTCCTTCAAAAATGTATATAGTTATGCTAACTTATCTTCACCAGGTAAATAGTTAGAGCGCTTGGAAGTTTAGGGGTACTTTTCAACATTTTGCTAGTAAAATGCTCGTCACTCAAGTTTCGTTTCCAAGGTCTGTAACTCTCTTAATCACTTTGTATGCTGTTTAATTAGATACGCATAGTATTCATAACCCATATAAATAATAAATTATGTATACATGTACGTATAATGTATATCTCATAATATACAGAAGAACACTTGTAGTACAATGGAGGAAGTAAGAAAACAAACCAAAATGTATAGAAGTGTCATTTTAGTTCAGATCATTTTGAAAAATTTAGATATCACACCATATGAAAAAAAAGAAGTAGTTCAGTTACTTCAGACTTCAGTAGAAATTACTCCACAACACATTTCCACAAATACCTCCCTTGCCAGCATTCAGTGGAAATTGAGCAACGAATTGTCACGTCTCAAAGGTAGTGGGCCAACAGAAGCTTTGCGGGTCCAGTACTTTGAAATGGTGGTGTTGATGAAAAAATTCATTGCAGCACAGCGCAACTGGAAAGATCATATGACATGCGCCCAACTGATGATACCTTACTTCCATGCCAGCGGGCATTTTCACTATGCAAAGTGTACTCACATATATGTACAACACATGCTGGGACTAACAACTCGCCACCTTCAACTTAAACAGGATTTTATAGATCGTGGCTACTTCACTGTCAACAGAACTGGAACACCAATGGCTGGTGTGTGGTCTAACATGGCAATTCAGGTGACACTCATGTGTGACATGAAGAGTGAAGGAGAAGTAACACGTGGGCGATGCTTTAGTGATTCGGTGTTGGCGAAATGAGTTGGGGGAGCACGCACAGCTACAGCAATATGTAATTCATTTGAGATGTTTTGTGGCGTCCATACTGCAAGAGGAGAACAACATGTTGAGTTTCGAGCATCACGCATAACTAGAGACGATCTAGACAGAAGGAAGCTTGCTCAATGGTTGGCTGATCACCCGCCTTTTGCTGAACGTAATTGTTCGATGTCACTTTCAACGGGAGTAATTGGAACAAGTAACGTCAACTGCTACCAAGCATTGGAAATTGGAACCCGCACAATGAGCACTTTTGTTGGAATGAATTTCTCAGAAGTGAAGCAATCCAAGAAGGACTCAGTCGTTCCTTTAGCTGCGATGAGCAATATGATCAAAGTTAATGATGAGGTAGTGGTGGTAGAGCCTCTGATGATATTTCAAAGAACTCTGATCACCAAGAAGAAAGAAGGGGATGTAGAGGAGTTGCTAACGTACGAGTTAGCCCCATAGCCGATGTCTCTATTCGCCTAGGGGATAATGAGAAAAATCAAAAAGTTAGCACTGTATGATGCTTTCCCAAAATGTAATCAATTGATCAATGTGAAGAACAGTTTCACGGTAATCGATGGCGGCTCCTGCTCTATAGAGTAAAGTGGAACACCAACACCACCTTCGCCTCCATCTGCGATCAATATGTATCGTACATAATCAACCATTACGGCAGCAGTTAAGCTGTGTTTTTTTATGGTTATGAAGACACGAACTCCACGGAAAGAGACGAACAACATCGGAAAGCATCAAGTAAAGCATCAGTGGATATTGACTTCAATAAGAACATGGTGGCTACTGTTCATCAGGAAAGCTTCCTTTCCAGTGAAAGGAGCAAAACCAAGCTCTTTACTATGTTAGTTCAGGCCTTGGGTGCAAGAGGTATACAGTCTACTACAGCCTGTGGCGTCACGACAAGGCTAAACTCTCTGAGGCATTTTGAAAAAATTTCACAACTATTGGATCCATAACAAAGAAAGACAGAGTCCTAAATAAAATGCGAAGCCAATTTTTAAAACAGAAACTTAACGAGGAATTTTATTTACAAACAACAAAAAATTTAACATTTAAGGTTACAACCTATTCAATTTAACTCTGTGCAGATCTACAATGCACGCTCCCGGATCTATACAGTCCCAACACAGGAGCTTAAAACAAACACGTCCACACAAGGCGGATGCTGTGCGGCCTCTCCCTAGATGTCTGGATTTTCAGCTGGGGGGGGGGGCAGATTATCGGCTGACAGCTCTTCTTAATGCCGAAACTTTATCGCCCGCCGATGTCACTCGCATGAAGTTATCGCTAAGAGAAGACAGCTTTATTACGGTGATATAAACCATTTTCTGTTTTCCAAACAGTTACCCTCACCACTTGTTAGGGAAACCACCATTCCAGGGATTAATCTTCAGGCCAAAACTCTTGCACGTGTTTAAAAACGATGGGAACCGGCCAAAAACTGCCCCGATAACACGCAGCTGTGTTTCTCGCACTCTGTGAGGTTTTGGGAAAACTAACCCCATACTTCCAGTACGCTACAAGCCAAAGGAGATGCTGACTGCACTATTGTCAGAGGTGAGTGGCAAAACACCTCTCATTCAATTGTGGTGATAGTAGATAGGTAAGACCTGCTCGTCTTACTTATGGCACTCACCCCACGAGACACGAATGTGTTTTTCATGAAGGCCGGACGGGTCACCACAGAAGACAGGCTCTACTATTCCCAACATCTTCAGGTCTTATCATTCAGCTGACAACATTAAGTAAATTTAATAATATATATAATCCATTAATATTCAATAATACGTTATACACTATCTGGCCAAAAGTATCCGGACACCCCCCTAAAGAAGTGGATCTAGCAAGTGACGTAATTTGATGCGTAACCGAAAGCTATAGAAGTATTGGTAGTGGTTTGTCAGGTCATATTTATGCGTTTGTGAGACGATGAGTAAGTCAAAGGAGCTTAGTGACTTTGATCGTAGCATAATAGTGGGTTGCCACTTTGGTGGGAAATCATTTCGGGAAAATTCGGACATTCTACAGAAGCTAAAATGATAGTGAAGACTTTGACTTGTTTGAAACTTTTTTCGAAGTATCAGATTGACGGCTTTTAATATATAAGAAAGCAGTTGATGAAATAAATTGTATATAATATATTTAATGTAAGTAACTGTTGTTTGAACCTACTTTTGATAACCAATTTTTGATTATATGAACAACTTTTATACATTTTGGTTTGTTTTCTTACTTCCTCCTTTGTACTACAAGTGTTCTTCTGTATATTATGAGATATACATTATACGTACAGGTATACATAATTTATTATTTATATGGGTTATGAATACTATACGTATCTAATTAAACAGCACACAAAGTGATTAAGAGAGTTACAGACCATGGAAACGAAACTTGAGTGACGAGCATTTTACAAGCAAAATGTTGAAAAGTACCCCTAAAATTCAAAACGCTCTAACTATTTACCTGGTGAAGATAAATTAGCATAATTATATAAATTTTTGAAGGAAAATTTTCGCTCTACAACTTTCTCTATCACGAGTTTTCTGAGAAATGGAAGGGGAAAGAGTTAGAAGAGGAAGTTTGACGAGATATCTGAACCGCTACCACTTTTTTTGAAAAAATTTCATATTCAACGGCTCATATCTCGAAAACGGTAACACTTGGGTACAAACATGGATACATCATTCGGAAGGGAATTTTATAAGCTTTATTTTTTAAATTTGACAATTTCCTGTGCTACGCACCGATTTCGAGATAAACGCCAAAAACTGAAAAAACGACCTTTGGACCCCCCCCCCCCCCCGCGGCGCCTGTAATCGAGGGGACTTTATTAGGCGTTGCTCAGGGTACCAATATATGTAATCAGAACCAATGGGGGGGGGTTATAACCCCCATCAACCCCCCCTTGCGTACGCCACTGTCTGCCCCTGTCTCAAAAATTTCAGTGTTACCCTCGTGTTATCAGACTTCGTGACTCATTGGACGATTTTACCTCACTGTTCTGAGTGCAGAGAATTTTTTCAGAAGTAAATAGAATCGCAACAAAACACAAATTTTCTTACAACTGAAACTGTAAACCAGGGGTTCCCAAACTTATTTGACATACCGCTCCCTTTTCAGAGAAAAAAATCACTCACCGCCCCCCTAGAAGTTTACCATTTTATGCGAGTAAACAGAGATACAATAACAAATTTTCGGTCTTTATGTATGTTTTTCTACCTATATATAACATAGTAAAGAAATATGTTGTTGTAAATAAGACACCTTGAAGCTTGAAATTATAAAATTATTCCTTAAAATCAACCATAGCTACATTCGAATTACACACCAAAAATTAAAATGGCGAAATATAATAATCATATGATAAAAATTACAAATAACTGTAAAACTAATGTGAAGGATGAACTTGGTGCATAGCAATCAATTTATTTAGATTTTGTTCTATTTTAGTCAGAAGCATTCTTAAATCACCACGATCAGTAATTTGCAGTTGGTTTTTGTTTTTAGTTCACAGATTTGGGACCACACTGAACTAAATATGATACGTTTCACTAAATATGATGAAAGAAACGCTATTAAGAATTTTTGTAGACCAAAGCTCATAATCAAGGGTAAAGTGTTAGTATCTCTTTTTGCAGCCAGAACTGTTGATAGCTATGCTTAAATTTAAATTTTAATTCTTCATTTGTTGATACTTCTATCAGTTCTTGTAGTTTTACAGATTCTTCTGAGTTTGATCCTGAAAAAGGATCCAAAACCCAATCAGGTACGTTCATTTTAAGTATATCTTCAAACCGTTGGTTGAAGTCAGAATGAGCCATAAAGTGCTGACAATAGATAAGCATGTCTTCATCATGTTTTTCTACTGTTGATAAATGTGGAAATTGGCTGAATTCCCCCTCCTAAAATTCTTCTCTTCCTAAAATTTTGTTGTGCAGTAGAAGTTTTGCCACAAAAGCGGAAATCACAGTTTTGTTTTTATTAAATTCAGCTCATCGCCTTGGAGTTTTTGATTTGCGTCATTGAATTTACTAAACAAGTCTGTCAAATAGGCTATGTCATTTTTAGAATCGATTAAGTTGACTCGTAAATTATCATATTGTTTTCTAAGAACTCTAGCACTAAGTCAAAGAGTTTAATAAAATCGATCCAAACAGGCAACTTTTGACAACCAACGAACTTCTGTATAATGCAGCAAGCGATTGAATTCTGCATAGTTTTCAATGCAAAGTTGTCCAAACAATCTGTCATTCAAAGCGTTGCATCTGATTTTGTTGACTGCTTGAACAACATGCTGCAATGACCTATGCAGACATTCATTCAGATTTTTGTTAACTAAATGTTGCCGATGAATGACGCAGTGCACGGAAAATACATTCCGAACCGCTCATTTTAAATATGCAAGAAAACCCCTGTAGCGTCCTATCATCGCTGAAGCACCATCAGTAGCAATAGATAAGATATTTCTGAGAGAGATTTCTTTTTCTTTGAAAAACTCTTCCAATGCATGGAATATTGATTCCCCCTTGGTATCAGTTTGCAAATTTTTTGCAAATAATAATTCTTAGCATATTTTTTCTTCTTGTGTGAATCGCACGTATGCTAAAATTAAGGCCTCATTTCCTGGCAAAGTTGACACATCAAGTTGAATAGAGAACTGGGATGTTTTTAAATACTCACATGAGTCTTCAACATATTGAGCCATTTCATCAATTCTTCTTTGGACTGTATTATTGCTCAATCGAATTTTCTTTGTAATTTCAGAAGCTGGCTTGTGTAGCATAGCGCGTATTACTTCAGTTATAGCCAGTAGAATTAGTTCTTCCCCAACAGTATGCGGTTTTCCCGATTTAGCAGTCATTAGAGAAATATTACATGAAGTGCGTAACCCATCGTCACAACCTTTGGATTCTTCTGAGAAGACTTTTGCTAATGTCGGCTTTCTCAAAAAATTTTAATTCATTGCTTTAAATTAAGATAAAGTTTTATCTTCCTTATCAACATGTACTTTTTCAAATGTTCTAGTAATCTTGATGCCTTCATCGCTAAAATATAAAACTACATTTTCAAGCAATGAATGAATTTTAAAAAAGAGTTAATAGTCTTACTTTATTTTCCCTTCTTTAAATAATTATTCCTTATTAACGCACAACTTATTTTACAATTAACACAGATTATTTGATAAATATAAATAGAATGGCGTAACTATAAATTTTCGGCAGCTGCACAAAATGTCAGTATTCTCCACTTCTAACTCTGCACTTAGATAAAGAAAAAAATTACAAAAGAAAAAATAAATAAAAAAAATCCACAAAACTTAATTGGAGACTAGTTAATATGCGAGTCATACAGAAAATAATCAGAGAAAAAGAACTTTAAGTTCTCGATTGTCTCTTCTTCGATTATGGTAAAGGAGTTGTACATCAGCAATAAATAATTCGGAACTCATATATATATCCTGTTTGGATCGATTTTATAAACTCTTTGACTCAGTGCTAAAGTTCTTAGAAAACAATATGATAATTTACGAGTCAACTTAATCGATTATATATATATATATATATATATATATATATATATATATATATATATATATATATATATATATATTTATATATTTATATACCAATAAGTACTTGGACACCTGTGATAGAAAAGAAAATCAAAATTTATTCTTATTCGATACTTGGTAGAAGAGCATCCACGAGAAGCTATTACAGCCTCAACCCTCCGAGCATGCTTTCCACAAGTCGTTGTAAGACGGTTACTGGTATTTTCTTCCACTCAGCTTAGATAATCACATGTAAGTTCCTTCACCGATTTTGGACGGTTGTTTCACCCCTCAATTCGGCGATTCAACTCGTCCCAGAGGTTCTCGATATGGTTCAGAACTGAGCTCTGGGCAGGCCAGTCCATTCGGTTAGCCGCATTATCACCATACCAATCTATGGTGGACCTCGCAACATGACAGCTGGCGTTGTCGTCCTGGGAGTAATATGGGTCCAACCCGTAAAACTGCCATAACGTAGGAAGCACACTGTCATCCAAAATAGAGCAGTAGGCGTCGGCGTTGAGCTTACCATGAATTGGGACCAAGGGTCCCAGCCCATACCAGAAGAAACACCCCCTGACCATAATTACACCTTCGGCGAACTTTACTGTAGGAACAATGCATTCTGGCAGGAGGCGTTCTCCAGGCAGACGCCAGACCCAGACCCTGCTATCCGAACGGTAGAGGGGGAACCTTGATTAGTCCCTCCAGAGAACCCGTTTCCACTGATCTGAGGTCCACTTTTGACGTTCTTTTCACCACATTAACCGAGATGAGTGGTTGGACTTGCGATCAAAGGTTTATGGCCGGCAGCACGACCATGAAAACCAAGCAGGTCTGCTTTCTTACGGATGGTATTCATCGAAACAACACTCCCGGATGCATGTTGGAACTCCTGGAGTATGTGGGCCATCGGTTGGGGGCGGTTCTTCCGAATTTCTCTTCGACAGCACCCGTCAGTCTCTACCTCCCAGTTTCGTGGGTCTGCCGATTCGGGGCACATCCTGACAATCACCGAACACCTATCATTGTTGAATCAAATAGGTCACTGTCGATTTGGGGTAATTCAGATCGCTAGATATGCCCCTTAACTAACTAACGAAAGGCGCAACAGTCCATAGATATGTCCCTTAAGGATCGCCCATTTCTGAGATACCCGACAATTACACCTTTTTTGGAAATCAGATAACTCTGCACTCCGTGGTACCTTGCATGTGACTAATGCCAATGTTGTTTCCTACAGATATTTAACGACGGAGGGCGTGACATATATCAGGACCGCAGATATCGTCATTTGTACGGTTGTCCAAATATTTATTGATATATATATACATATATAAAATCACCCTGTATATATATATATACAGAGGGAGATTTTTTTTAAAATGACACTACTCAGAGCCATCTGTAGAGTGATGTATCCGCCGGAATTCCACCAAAATGGATAGAGGGACAAAGGACGACCTGGGAAAGAGTTTCCATGAAAAAAAAATAGTTCCAAAAGTCGCCGATAGGGGAATATATGGCGCTGTTGTTGTCGGAGCACCCGAGAATTTGCATAAAAAGCAAGTAAAACATCAAAAGGCAAATTCATGACTACGTAGTCGACAGCAGTGCCAGTTTTTTGGGCTATAAAGTTGTTGAATCTGTTGCGCCTTCGCTTTATAGAAGAAAGGGTCATCAGTCGCTTTTTTCCACTTGCGTGGCCACCTTGCTCCCCGGACCTAACCCATGTGACATTTTTCTGATGGGTTATTTAAAGTATAATGTGTATCTTGGTGGAGTCTCGAACTTGGCGGCCCTAAAGGACAACATTTCACGGACTTTGATTAACATTCCTGGTGACATGTTACGCTCGGCCGTTGAGAATTTATCCCTTTTT
Source organism: Dolomedes plantarius (assembly GCA_907164885.2). Classification (NCBI taxonomy): domain Eukaryota; kingdom Metazoa; phylum Arthropoda; class Arachnida; order Araneae; family Dolomedidae; genus Dolomedes; species Dolomedes plantarius. The sequence continues at coordinate 133,932,151 of OU015490.1, read as the reverse complement.
TCATTACACTGGAAAAGTAATGAATTCTACTTATAGTATAAAATCTAAGTAATTTTATTTACAGGTATTTAAAAGTATATATACAGTATATAAATTATAAAGTAAAATTACAAATTGGCTATAATATTAATTTAACCTAAAACCTGATTAAAACCAACCTTTTTAGTTTTCCCTCCAGGAGCAAGAAAAAATAAATTCTTGGGTTAATCCATCCTTGAGCAAGAAGCGTAAAGTTGTCTGTGGGAGAAACATAGCGATCTCAATTCCATTCTGCAGCACTTAATAGTCTGCTCCTGTGACTTGTTGATAGTGATCGACAACGCAAGTCTCGCTGGAAATTGCAATCTCTTAAAGTTAAATGGGAGATCAGTCGGAATGAGTGGTATCCGTGGGATAAAAAATGTTTTACCCTCTCCCTTTCCTGTTAAGATTGTCACTTCAATAACACCGTCTTGTGCCGGTGCAAAGTTTTGGCGGGTCGAGGTTCCGTAGTAAAATAATTGGAGATCCCACTTTAAGTAAAAGACGTTGTGGTGGCAACCCAGCCGGATCAAATGAATTTAAGAACTGTTGGGAAATTGACGACCTCATCGGCATATACTACGGTATCGATATATTTGTAATCAGTGACTACGCCTGGTAAGACGGAAAGTATTCGATTGTTTATTTCTTGTAATTGTTCATTTTTAGCATCAATAATGGCCCTCTCTCGCAACCACTTGAAATTGGTATAGTTTTGGAAAACAGCCGGATAGATTGCATCTATATGCTTTATAAACATGTCATCAACCCCCTAGCTAAATTATGTTTTCAGAGCCTCTTTCTACTTTTAATATGTAGTTGTATTTAGCTATCCCAAAATTGGGGAATTTTATTTAATTCATGCCCTAATGAAAACAACATATTGTAGAAAATGATAAAAATTTTGATATAGGTTTTAGGTTAAAAATTTCATGAAAAAAAATTATTAATTAGTTCATGTGATATCTTGCGCGGCTTACAGCAACTTAGGCAAAATAAAATGAAATAAACTTATGAAATACAATACAAATAATTATGTCAACTTAAATAATTATAAAATATTTTTCATATATTTCCTTAAATTGTACGTTATGTGTAGTATTAGAACAAAACATCTTTTACAGTTTTGACAAAAACAAAATTGTAAAAAGAATATTATGTTTTGTTAATCCGAGCACGCTGTAAAAGTAGGAGGAACTCACAGTTGAAAGAAACTATTCCCTATGTTTTTTTGCGTTCAAATAAATCCTGCGAAAATAAGCAATTCTGTGTTTGGTTTGGTCTCCCGCGTTCGGTCATAAAACTCACCCCTGTAGCACCCTGTAGATACTTAACAAGTCTCACAATACATGATTGTTTCCCACCTAGGACTTCCCTGTACACTCTGCGTCAAGTGTCATCGGAATGTTTTAGAATTGTCTTGTCTTCTTTCTTTATGCTTTCACTGCCCCCTTAATTTCGTTCACTGCCCCCGAAATGTCCCCAGAGGCACTACCGCCCCCCTGGATCATTCCAGCGCCCCCCGGCGGCGGTATCGCCCACTTTGGGAACCCCTGCTGTAAACGATCATATGATGGCAAAATAAATAGAAAGATATCATCAAAATTGTCTTACCTGGATACCTAAAACAGAACTGGTAAAACAATTAATAGATGGAGCATGTTATAAACGATAAGAAGCAAGCGTAAAAAAAAGAAAAAATAATTTCAGAAAATAATTAATTTAATTTAGAAGTGAATGATGAAATGGATTAAATCCGGCAGCAATCAAATTAAATAATTGTAGCTTAATTTCAAGAAATTTTAGAAAATGTGGTGTATATTATTTAATTTGTATTTTTTTTTACCATTTTTTATTAAAAACAAAGCTAAACACAAACAAACACACACACACACACACACACACATATATATATATATATATATATATATATATATTACTGTTATATACTCTATTACTGTTAATATCTTGTAATCGTTGATTGGTGGAGAGTCATGTAGAATCTAAGACTAGTCGTCAGTGTAATAAAATTGTTATTTTTAGTTTGTAAAGTTGATTCATGTCGGTCTTTACCTTTGAGTTAATTTTCTGATTTTCAGCTTTAGGTTTTTTTTTTTTTTTTTTTTTTTAATTTATTTATTATTTTTTTGATTTTCTTGAGTTTTCCTTTAGGTGAAGTAATTTTATTTTTAGGTGTGCTCCAATGTTAGATAAGTAATTTTAGTTGAATTAATTGCATTTTCCTTTTCGCTCATTAATCACCACAGTGATACAACAGTAAGTCGAACCTAGTGTAAACTTTAATTATATTTATGGGTTATTGCATTAAATAAAAACACAACGCAAACTTTCCATCTAACTTAATGTACTAACCACTATGGCTATTATTGAAGTAAAATTTTAATTGAAACGTAGTATTAACTGTTCATTGCAACTAATGATTGTAAAGAGGTATCCTAATTATTAATTATTAATTATTTATAGCATTAATTACCCCATCACAATAATTCGTCGCCACAGTGGTAAATCAGTTCGGAATATTGCTAAATTACTTAATTTATCCCATTCTACTGTGCAGTATGTGAAAAAACGCTTTAAAGAAGAAAATAGGATCGAAAACAAGGTAAGAAAAGGTCGTACGGCAAAGTTAACAAAACGTGATCAGAGATTTATAATTAGAAAATTAGTGAAAATTCCACGTTTCAGTGCTGTAAAAGTTTTTGCAGAATTTAATGAAACATTTCCTACTTCAATTTCCCTGAAACTGTTCGACGAGTTCTCAGAGCAGCTGAATTACATGGACGTTCTGCCCGTAGAAAAATTTTTGTGAGTGAGAAAAACAGAAAGCTTAGGCTTTCCTTCGCACTATCAATGATAAATAAGCCCCAAACGTATTGGAATAATGTCTTATTTACCGATGAAAGCAAGTTTAACATTTTTGGTTCCGATGGGCGTATAATTGCACACGGATATGTTACACGGATGGCTTGAGCGTAGCTAGGCGAAGCCCGGCTAGTGATAAATAAGCCCCAAACCTATTGGAATAATGTCTTGTTTGCCGATGAACATTTTTGGTGCTGATGGGCGTATAATTGCATGGAGAAGAAAAAAATGAGGAACTTAATCCCAAGAACTTAGTAGGAACAGTTAAGCATGCCGGTGGAGGTATCCTTGTGTGGGTGTGCATATCAGCATCAGGACTAGGAAATTTGGTATTTATTATGGCATAATGAATCATGCTGTTTTTATAAATATTTTAAGAGACAATTTAAAATTATCAGCTCAAAATTTGGGTATCGGAAACAACTTTGTTTTTTATCAAGATAACGATCCTAAGCAACACGGCTCTCAACGTTCGCATCTACTGTCTCTATAATTGTCCACAAGTTTTGAAAACACCACCTCAATCACCAGATTTAACCCAATAGAACATATTTGGAGAGAACTGGAGGTTCGAGTACGAAAACCCGACATTCACACGAAAAGCGAACTAAACACAATTATGATGGAAGAATGGATGAACATTGATGCAAAAATTACAAAAGAACTAAAGCAATCTATTCCCAGACGTTTAAAAGCTGTTGTGGATGCTAAAGGATATCCTACTAAATAGTAATTTAACGAAAATTTAGAATATTTACTAATATGTAGAGATTTTTTACAAGTGTACGATGACTTTTGTGAGATAAAGCTTTTGTTACTTTTGGATTATTGGTTTCTTAAAAATAAAGTTTTGCTATGTTTTCAAAATATTTCATGACGTTTTGTGAAGAATAGATTATAGATCATATTATTAAATACCCATTCTGAAATATTCATTTTAATTAATGGATAGACCCCTATTTCACTGAAAATCGTAAGTGTACGAACACTTTTGAGAGCCACTGTATGTATGTATATATATATATCTTTACTTATATAAAAGCCTAGAGTAGAAAATGTGTAGGTAACCATTCCGGAACGGACCAGGTCGGGAACATCTTAACATTGCGACGCCATTTTCTGAAATTTTTCTTGAAAAAAATAATATCACAAAAGTTGCATATTTTGAAAGCCCTTTAAAAAATATGAAAATTTCAAGTGAATAACCCTAGCTCAAAACCGTTTAGTTTTTGAAATAACTTCAAATTAAAATATTCATTGAAAAGAATCATTTATTCAATTGAGTCATTCACTTGAATTTCGAATTCATTCTACTCCATGGTTTTTCATATTCCCTTTAAATAACTACATTTTTAATGTTTAATTTTAATGTTAATTAAATTGTGTTTCACGTTTTATTTTATTGTTGTTTATTGCTGTTTAAGTATCGTTTTCAGCAATGCCTGCTGTGTGGTGAGTCATTCACTTTTGAAACAGTTTTGGTTTTGTTTTGATTTAGTTTAGTTTTGTTTTGTTGTTTATTGCTTGTTTACTGCCGTTTCAGCAATGCCCGATGAAAATGAGGAATCACCTCTTGAAACGCTGATCAACATTCCGTCATTTTTGACGGTGGTTATATACTAGTATATATATATATATATATATATATATATATATATATATATATATATATATATATATACTAGCATTATTGTCCGGCATTGCCCGGGTAGATATATAGATATAAAATTTTTGATTCATTCCATCAAAAAAAATACTGGGCTGCAAGCGCTCTTCATGTTCATCTGGCTAGACAAATTGCGCTTAGCGCGTTTCTACTGAAATGATATACAAACAATAAGAAAGAAAGAAACTTTGAGCCTACGGACATTCTTCTGATTATACGTATGATTTTATTGAGAATTAATAACACAGTGCTGCGTGATTCGCACGTTTGGATTGAATAAGTTTACTGTTTAATTATATTTGTTAGATAATGTTTAATTAGATTTAATTAGACTATTCCACTGTTTAATTAGAAATAAGTTTTATAATTTACATTTGCCTTTATTATTTATTTTTTCCTTAAAAGCTCAGTTTTTTCCACATCAACCAAGAGGTAAAGTGAAAGATGCATTATCCCCTTTATTTATTCAAAGTAAGGCGGGATTCCGCATGAAGCCTATTTTCCTTACTTTGGTGATTCGGTTTTTTATTGTCGACAGGCGAAAAACCGTATCGGTTTTTAATTTTCCCAAGGCCAAAAACCGTTGAAAAAGCGAATTGTAATTCGGTTTTTAATTTTGCTAAGGCCAAAAACCGTAGAAAAAGTAAATTGTAAATCGGTTCAAGCGATGAGAAAAACTGCAAATAACAAAGGACACAAAGTAGAGCCGGAAAGTTGTGTTAAAACATATTAATTTGAACTGCATTCTTAAAGAACTCCCATCTCGGATAGTCTAGTGGTTAAATTTTATCTTTTACCGTATTTTAATATTTCTTTTGTCAATTTATTTCGTTGTTATACATGTGACGAAAAATTAATTTAAAGTATCACAAAAAGAAAAGAAACCACGTGATCAGCATTTCATAAATTAAATTCTAAAAAGTAATCTTTAAAAATTCACCAAAAATCATAAAATGGAGGTAAAGATTCGAAAAAGATTTCGTTTTAAAGGAATTTTTATGATCTTTCTTGTGATATACATTTTATAACCCTCGGATTATCATTTTAAATGCAAAATTTAAAAAATTAGAAAAACAGCTCTAAAATTTAATTTTAAAAAATCAAAGAAGAATTTTCAAAACTCTTTCTCAGTGCACCCCTCCACTATAGAAGAATCGCCATGCAAAATTTCAGCTCTTTATGTCCAACGGTTTGGACTGTGCGTTATCTGTCAGTCAGTCAGTTAGGCAGGGCCAAAGGTTATTACCATAAAGCTCTGTAGCTTCATGGTTATTACCAACCCCTCTTCCCCCGCGCGGGGGGTAGGTTCGGGATTTCACTGATAACATGTTGTGGGGAGCGGTCTGTATCCACAGGGGGTACGCGCAGCTCTTAGGGGCAGAAAAAATCATTAAAAAATTAACTTTTAAAAAACTAATTGAGCCCTAAACTTTGCTGCGTTTTGCTGCGTTAAGTTTCTCGGGTCCTAAACATTAACTGTGCCGAATTTGGTCCCGGTGGGTGAAACAGTCTATGATTCTATAGCGGACAAACAAACAGACAAGCTCTTATTTATATGTATATATATATATATATATATAATGTCCTTCATACATTAATTATTTTACATGAACAAATTCCAGAGAAGTCGTAATAAAATCAATTACTAATAAGGGTGGCTGGTGAGAAAAAAAACGTTTAAATGAAAAGTGATTAAAGTAAAAAATCAAAAGAAAAACTAAAGAAAAATTCAATAATAAAAAAAAGGAAATTAAAATCATATTACCAAATTAAATGCTGCAGCAAAAAATAAAACTATTGGGGAAACTGTGTGACCATTTTGTTAGACTCATGACGCCAAGTCAAAAACTGTCGAGCCCATCGTTCATCTCCCGCCATCGTCGAAGCTCGTTCTCCGTCCAAAAACTGGATCTTGCTTCGGTCCCTAGGCAGCCAGGGTCCCATGCCCATCTCGCTCCAATCCCAGAAAAAAAAATCCTCTTTCAAACCTTCCCGCGCTTCCCGAGTTCCATTCCTTGTAGTCTTGCGCAGCCTGTATGATTGCAAAGAGTCCGTTGGCGCGCCAACGATTTGGGACATAAAATTCGAGTGAAAGGTTGCAGGCCACAAATTCTATCTTCTGGAACTGTAGTCCAATTTTCTTTTTTCTTTTGAACTCGTTCTAACGCTCTATTAAAATTCCCCCGTGCCACCGCCATCCACAAGATGCTGTATTCTTGCGCACATTCCAAAATCCTGGTATTCTGACCTTTTCTCCTCTCTGGCTCGGGGGGCTTGGTTGTGCATCACGAAGAAATGGCGAAAACCGGGCATATAAAATTACTAAGGACAGCGGCCAGCAAAAGATAGCGATAGGAACCTGTTGCTAAGCACATATTCAGTTTTTGGGAAAGAAAGAAAAACAAGGAATAATAAAAAAACTTTTGCTATTTATCTAAATTTCTTCAACCTTTGAAATAAAATTCACCAGCCAAAAATACGTACCAGCCACTTACAAAGTTTATAAATAAGATTAATTAAATAATAAAAATTTGAACAATGAAGCGAAACATGTGATGATCTCCTTCAATTTAATTCTTCATAATGTCAAAACATTTGGAGAAACTTGCGCACGATACTCCAAATGCGATGACATTAATCAAATAAATGAATATTTGATCACCACAAGTTTAACCATCAAGTATATTTAGCAGAGGCTTAATAATTTATTTATACAAAGCATAACCGTTACTAAAATGTAATTGCTTACTTTACTTAAACTTAATTACCTCAAAACCCGAGATTAAAATAAACGTTAATTATTTAAAAAACTATTAATTATCATCACAACAATATCAGCACAGACTTTGAACACCCCTTTTGAGTGGGTTAGGATAGATTCCATATTTAAGTTTAGTAATGACTTATCCATTATTCAGGTAGCATGTGGAGGAGTAATTTTGAATACCCTCATAGATACAGGAACGACTGTTAGCATATTAAATTTTAAAGTTTTGCCTAAATTAGAGAAAGGAGTCATAAATTCCGAACAAAATTATGCTTTAAAGGTTATTGGAATAACCAATTACACTATGTTAATTGATAAAAAGGTAAATGTAAATTGTAAGTTGGAAAACTCCATAATTCCTGTCGAATTTTATGTTTCGCAAAACGAGATGTTAAATTATGATGCTATTCTTGGTTTGGACTTTTTACACCACAATAACATAAATATTAATTGCACAGATAAATTTATTCAAAATTCAAAATTTCGCGCTGTTTGGAGTAACAATAACAATTATAAAGCCATAAATACAGTCCAGTTAATAGAAGCTGATTATAGTGTCATAGGTTATACGACGAGTAAACATATAATCCCACTCTTGTCCGAATTAGTTATAAAAGTTAAAATTAAAGTCCCACTTCCAAATTCAAATCTAATTTTAATACAACCAAGTAAGCATTCATTAACAAGTAATTAGGTAATTTCTAATTCAGTAAATAAATGTAATAAAGAAATTTTTGTAAAGGTAGGCAATTTTTCTCAAGACCCCATTCATATAAATAAAAACACCAAATTAGTTAAAATAGAACCAATAGAAGAAGTAAAACTAAAAGAAACAAGCGTAAATACAATTCAAGATAAACACTTTGAGGATGAAATTGAACCATTTGGGGGAAAATTTGATTTAGACCATTTAGACCCAAAGCAAAAATCAAAATTGTTAAACTTACTTAATAAGCATTCAAATGTTTTCGCAGAATCAGTAAAGGATTTAACAGGTTGTCACACAATTTCCCATAGAATTTTCCTCACAGATAATATTCCAGATAGGCAAAAGCCCTACAGACTCCACATGCTTTAAAAGAAGAACTTGAGACTCAAATAGACAATTTGTTAGACGCGGGTATAATATCGATAAGTGATTCGCCGTGTGCTTCCCCTGTAATATTAGTTAAAAAGAAAAATAATTCGTATCGTTTAGTATGTGATTACAGGAAACTAAATGTTAGAACCAAACCCCTTCCTTTTCCTTTACCTTTAATTGCAGACTTGTTAGATTCGCTTGAGGGAGCCAATTATTATTCTTCGTTAGATTTATGTTCGGGCTATTGGCAAATGAATCTTCATCCAGAGGATAGACATAAGACAGCATTTTGTACGGATTTTGGTTTATACCAGTATAACCGTCTTCCTCAGGGGCTCCGTAATGCTGCTTCATCCTTCCAGAGATTATTAGGTGTAGTTCTGGCCGGCTTAACCGACTAGAACATTAATACTTATATAGATGACATAATCATTGCTTCAAAAACCTTTGATGAACATTTACAGAAGTTAGATGTAGTTTTTTCAAGACTAGGAAAAAATAACTTAAAACTCAATCCAGCAAAGTGCCAGCTCATTAAAGATAAAATTAATTATTTAGGACTTCAAGTAACTAATGGTAAAATACTACCTGAAACGAGAAATATTGATGCAGTTTCAAAATTCCCTATTCCAAAAACTAAGAAACATGTCAGGTCATTTTTAGGTCTATGTAATTTCTACAGAAAATTTATTAAGGATTTTGCATCTATTGCTATTCCTTTAACAAACCTCACTAAAGATAAAACCCCTTTTGAATGGACTGAAGATGCCCATATAGCTTTTCAAAATTTAAAGCAATCCCTAATTTCTTTCCCTTGTCTAAATTTGCCTAAGGTTAACAGAGATTTTATCCTCCACATGGATGCTTCAGGTTTTGCCATAGGGGCAGTTTTGAGCCAGTATGATACTGAGGGTCAATTACATTCGGTAGCCTATGCAAGCAGAAGATTAAAAGATGCCGAGACTAGATATAGCGTTTTTGAGAGGGAGACCCTAGCTGTTATTTGAGGAATTAATAATTTTAGGCAGTATTTGTATGGTAGGAAGTTTACCTTATATTGTGATATGAAGTCTCTATCCTACGCACTAAAACTTAAAGATAATGGTAGGATTACCAGATGGACTCTTACCTTGCAAACCTATGAGTTTGACATTGTACATACCCATGGGAAACAAAATGTACCTGCAGATGTACTTTCCAGAAATATAAACACAGTTAATATTATGTTAGATACAGTGAGTGAATCAATTCAACTCCATAGACTCAGTGCAATGCAAATTAATGATAATAAGTGTAAAAATATTTTAGACATCCTTGATAATTCCCCAGAATACATAATTAACAATAATACCTTTTTTAAGAAGAAGAATCTACTCTATTGTATTCCAAAATCTAATTGTCAACATAATCCTGAAAAACTTGTTATTCCTAAAACCCTAATTTCTGAAATTCTTAAGCTAGCCCATGATTCACCCACTGTAGCTCATCCAGGTTTTCGGAAAACATTAATGAGAATTAAGATTAAATATTTTTGGTGGGGGATGTACAAACACGTTTTAAACTATATTAAATCATGTACTCAGTGTTGCGAGAAGAGAGGTTACAGGGCAAATCAAAAGGCCCCTTTACAAAGAATGGAAATTGCTAATCGCCCGTTTGAGAGGATAGGAATGGATGCAATGGGTCCCCTTCCCTTAACTGAGTCAGGAAACAAATTTATTATAGTAATTAATGACTATTTTGCACGTTGGGTTGAAGCTTACCCTGTTAGAGACTTAAGGACTGGAACAATTTGTTCTGTACTCGAGCAGTACATTTGCAGACATGGGGTTACTGAACACCTCATCACTGATAGAGGGAGTTCTTTTATGTCAGAGGGAATTAAGATGGTGTATAATAAATTAGGCATAGTGAAACATACCACTAGCAGTTATCACTCTAGCTACGATGGTCTAGTAGAGAGGGTTAATTCAACGATTATAAATGCTTTGAAACATTTGGTAGATGATGCGGATAGTAATTGGGATAATCAGCTGCATTTTGCATTATTAGCCTATAGAACAGCGTGGCATTCTACTTTAAAAGACACCCCTGCCCACTTAGTGTATGGAAGGGATTTAATTCTCCCTGTTGATTTAATTACAAACTCCCCTAAGCCATCTTACACAGACCATAGATATTACTCTGAGGATTTAGAACTAAATTTACAAAACGCGTTCAAAATTGTAAAAGATAACTTAATTAAAGCTGCAGAGAAACAAGAATACAATAGAAATAAAACAGCTACTAATAAAGGTATTATTGTCGGTGACTTGGTGCTGCTATATACTCCTGTAGTAAAGCCTGGTCAGTACAAAAAATTCACTAATTTCAATAAAGGTCCCTATAGAGTTAAAGAGCAGAAGAGCCCAGTAAACTTTGTTTTTCAACATATAAACAACCCTAACGATACCCAGCTAATTCACGTTGACAGGTTAACTAAGCTACATAATAGACTAACTTTTCCTTCCCTACCTCCGGATAATGTTAACAATAATACGGATAGTTCCTCTCAATCTCAGGATGAGAGTGTACCTTAACTGCCCCTGTCAATGATAACTTCAAATTTAGAGAGACCCTTGGCCCTTGATGCGAGCAGCCTGACTCAGCATATATCCGAGATGAAGGAAAGAGAACTCTTTTTAGATGTGCCTTGCTTTGCCTCGTCTACAACCTTGCCCTCGCCCATTTCCCAATAACCCTTCTTGTCTGCAGACGGTAAATTTAATGATTCCCTTTTTTTATTTGTTAAAAAAATCATTCAATTATGATTTAGTTTTATAGTTATTTTTTTAAAATTCTTTTCGCCAGCCACTTTATCGATGAGTCATTTATTTAAGTTTTTATATAATGAGTTTTGTAACAAGAAATAATGAGAGGATATTGTTTCCTCGGTTAACGAAATTGGCCTAAATAGCGAAAGGATTTGCAATTGTGAATAATATAATACATTAATAAACCATGTTATTTTATTTGTAAAATCTAGTCATGTCATTCAGTTGCCTCGTAGTTTTTCTTCGTGCTCTTTTAGGTAATTTTTATTTCAGCTTTCAGTGAATTTTTATCAAATTAATTTAAAATATTTTTCGTGATTCAACCCTCTACAGCAGGGGCATCAGCAAGTGAACCAGATATTTTATTTTAATGAGTTATTGCTTATCACAACCCGCATCATTAAAATGTACTAACCACAACGCAAGTGAATTAATATGTTTCATGTAACTAATTTTTTTAAACGGACGAAAGAAGGGCGTTAGCGCTACCTGTCGGCAACTGCGTGAAACTCGAGATTCCCCTCTTTCTGCCTATACATTATTCGATCAAAACGGATTAAAAGATGACTGGTTATGATTTTAAAAATCGGATGATTCTTTTTTAAACACCCTGTATTGTGATGCATACGCTTCCTAAACTCTTGTCTTTCTACCTGCCCACAGAAGCTGCTGCTCATCCTTGCGTGCGTCGGCCTACTGGTCGCCGTCATCATCAGCAGCCTGATCGGGGCGTATTTCGGTGCTACTGCTGCCTGAAGAATCACTCAGCATCAGGTAAGTGCGAGAACTGCCTCAAATACGTACCAAGTTGTCCGCTCAGGTCCATCGAAGGAATTGCGTCACTCTTCGCGAGCCGTCGACGTTTGCTGTACGTTTATGGAGCCTACGATTTAGCTTGGAATCTTTTCAGATATTGCCTGGAAATGTCATTTCGAGCAGGAAAGTTAATTTCGTTGTTCGTTATCGGAAACGGAGTTCCGCAATATACAGGGGGATTTTTATTAAATTGACACTACTCAGAGCCACCTGTAGCGCGATCTATCAGCCGGAATTCCACCAAAATGAATAGAGGGACTAAGGACGACATGGGGAAGAGTCGACTGCTGTCGACTGCGTAGTCGTGAATTTGCATTTGATGTTTTACTTGCGTTTTGGGAAAATTCTCGGGTGCGCCGACAACAACAGCGCCATATCTTCCCTTATCGGCGACTTTTGGAACTTTTTTTTTTCACGGAAACTCTTTCCCATGTCGTCCTTAGTCCCTCTATCAATTTTGGTGGAATTCTGGTTGATAGATCGTGCTACAGATGGTTCTGAGTAGTGTCAGTTTAATAAAAATCACCCTGTAGTATGGATTTGAGTCATCCTCTGTCGTTAGAACTCATATTATTCAATTCATCCCACCAATGGGCCCAGAACCGTAGAAGCTTTTAGAATGTTCTCACGGGGTTGAGGGAAAATTCAGAGGCGTATTATTTAAGCTGAAAAACTCTAACAATTAAAAACCATAAGCGACGTCATGCCTAGATGGAAAAAAAAAGACGACGTGGGTCCATTGTTTGATAGAAAATATCGCTTTTCATCTACATTAGTTGTAAAATTATATAAATTTCTCGCATTTTGCTGCACTTCATAATTATGTGCCTAAAATTTGCTCGAGAAATTATTTTGTTTAGCATTTTCACATTTATACTTAAGGCCTGTTCACACTGTAACCAGAGCATTGCTTTACTACGTTGTCTCCAAGATTGTTAATGATGACCTGTGATTGGTTTGAAGTATCATGGGGTCAATGAATTGAACTCTGGGATTGTTTAAAAATTTTAATGCTGACGCTATGTAACGTTCCGGATTCAGTGGGACACAGGCCGTTACTTTCGTATTTGCTTGAAATTCAAAATTTCCCCTCTGGAAAGTCAGTTCAACTGAATTTGTAAGACCTTTGAATTTTTGTGATTATTTTAAACGTGAAAACTTAACGTTCGTTTTGCCCTTTCAGTAATGCGGATCCCTTTCATGGGCACGGCTTGCACAGTGCAGATATTTTTCTCGATTTTTTTAGCCTAAAAAATCTTGAAAAATTTTCCAATAGAAGGTTGCAAAATATTTTTATTTCTTTAAACTGATAACAGATGACAGCACTAACCATTTTTCTGCTCATTTAACTGGAATACAGACATTCCTCGACTTACGACCGAGATAGGGACTGAGACATTGGTCGTAAGTTGAGTTTCAAACAAAAATTTATTTTTGTATGTGTACACACATATATTTTTTACTTAAATTCATACATACGTAATTTAAAATACAGTGTACTATATTAAGAAGACATAAATAATTCTTCGCCATCACTACTTATTATGTTAATACAATCCATTGGTTCAGAATTTGTGACAAAAAATACGTTGCAAGCTTTTTTTTACAAAGTTATCCAAGGTAATTTGAACAGTTTGCGTCTTCTTTTCCTTGTATATCGTCTGGTAGCAATCCATTGGTTCAGAATTTGCGACAGAAGATACGTTGAAAGTTTTTTAACAAAGTTATCCAAGGTAGTTTGAACAGTTTGCGTCTTCTTTTCCTTGTATATCGTCTGGTAGCAAGCCAGATTTTCCTGACTACGACGATTTACACTTGTGAATCTTTCTTCATTTGTATCCATTGCTTCTAATTATTGTAGTCCTTTATTTATATAGTGAAAAGCTGAAGCCATTTCTTTCAAACCAAATGTTTTTGATCGTACTTCGGCTTGTTCGCTTGTATCCGTCTCTTCTTCTGTAGCATAATGTGTTGAAATATCTTGCAAAATCCTCATTGGTAAACTCTTCCGGGTCATCTCTCTATATAAAAATGAATGAATGTTTGTTTGTTTGTTTGTTCGTATTTTATGCGCTGCCGTACCGTTCATCCGATTGCGATGAAACTTGGTCAACTTATTGCTTGAACTTGCGCGATGGTTATAGACTATTTTCATTCCACTACGACGTTCCATTCCCGAATTATGTTAGAAGTATCAACGGATATTGAAAATCGCCAAAAAAATTCGCCAAATTACCCCGGATATTTTTGTTTAAAGCCATTGTAACATTTCATTGTTGCCAATTAAATTATAGCATTTCCGTAAAAATAAATAGACATGAATTAAAAACGTGATTTATTCATATATTGGCGCATGCAAGAATGAATTTGATATATTATTTTCATGTACGGGGCAACGCCGGAATGTTTCTTTTTAAAAATGAAAATTTAAGGATGGAAAGTCATTTTCAATGAATGTGTTATCTATCCATTTCATGATTGAAACTATCCCAAGCTACCTGTTCAAATTCAAATATACTACAGGACACGTTGACTTAGATAGAAACACGTGCGTTTAGCCTTGACGCGATGATTTATATAGCTGAAGTGACATTGAAACATAGCAGATGATTTAGTTTTGAGAAAGAATTACAATCATGAAATACGTGTATATTATAATTAAGAAAGTCTGAAAGTGGCATTGAAACGTAGCTGACGATTTAGTTTTGAGAAAGAATTCCGAGCATGAAATACGTGTATATACTTTTTCTATAATAATTACCAGATTTGCTGTGTTTTAATATTGAATGTGATCTCAATCCATTCAAACATTATTGATTATTTTCTGTAATAATAAATCCATTCAAACGTTATTGACTAGCTGCAAATTAATGCTTTAAAATGCCCAAAAAGAGGAGAGCAACTTTTAATCCTGCAGAAGTAAGGGCAAAGTGTCAAAGATTGTTGAGAAATGAGCAATGTGATGAAAAAAAAAACAGAAGAGCGCGAAGCCAACAGAATTCGAAATGCAGTTAGACGCACACATGAATCTGAAGAAAAAACATTCCCAAGAGCTCGAAGGTAACAGAATTCGAATTATAGTGATGCGAAGCAGTGAGACTGATGAAGAAACTTTTAACGCGTCGAACATACCATTGTCTTAGAGCTTCAACATCGAAAGGAGAGGAAAGCGATGAACAACGACAGCACCGACAACAAACTAATGCTATTTGCTACCGCAAAAGAATTTTAGCGAAAACTGTAGAACATCATAACATGAGGCTAATCATTGAAAAAAAGGTACTTACGGAAAATCCAGTTGACCATAAAAGTTGGCGCAAATCCGCCAAACTTCCCGACCGCTTCCGCCGCCAATCATTTTGGTGGCATAAAATCTGCAATTGCACGCAAAATGTAAACAAATATGTCCTCTTCTTTGTGAAGACGACGCCACATGAATTCAGCCATATAAGAATCTAAGTGGTGTCATGCTGTCCCACGTTGTCTTTTGTTCCGCCACTTGTCCGAACCCCACAATCGCTCAATGTTTTGTGTATGTACGCCGGTATCCGGATCTACAAAGTTATACTTATGATTAACTGTTGTTCCGTCACTTGTCCGAACCCCACAATCGCTCAATGTTTTGTGTATGTACGCTGGTATCCGGATCTACAAATTTATACATATGATTAACGTTAATGTTCGAAATTCGCAGCTCTTAATTCGTCGGTTTTATAAGCTTTCCTTGAGTCCGAGTATATTGTAGAACCTTTTTTGATGTTATCTTTTATCGCCTGCATAAGCGTTATTGCCTTCCTATCTGGAACTTTTACGATAAAACACTCGATGGTCTCCTTGCAAATGTCTCCAAACAACCATTGCTCGGGGATTATTCTCCCTGCATGGTTTTTACGCTTTGAGAAAAGGCTCTCATCAATTTCGACAATGAGGTTGGCCCCTCCGATCTTTTTCTTTGGCCTTGTTAAAAGACTCTGTGTAGAAATTTCTCTTAAGTAATTTTTCCAATCGACAACAGTCTTGTCACTCAACTCTAATTCTTCCTTTCTCCATTCAATAGTAGTCAATTCTCTGCGCAAGCTATAAATAAAAGTTATTGTAGTCACAAATGAAATGGTTGAACTCTCGAACCATGTATCTTTCCAAATGGATATTCGCTTCTGACAACGCCATCTATTACAACGCCATTGAATATGTGTTTTTAAATAAAGCGCCATATCGTGGCCATTAACGCATTTTTTCGATGACGGAAAGATTCCATGCCTTTGAAAGAATTCTACTGTTTCTTGTTCTGTAGTTGGTAAATCCCATATTTTAAAATTTTTTTACAACGCAGAGGTACAACATGACTTATAACAGCGACAGCTTTACTCCAAGAACTAGACGATCTTATGAAGGTCACATTGAATCACGTGTGTCAGGTTTTACCATTATTGGCTAAAAATTGCCTCTTGGCGCTATTGTCTTCATTTGACAAAAATGGTCGACTGGATTTTCCGTAAATACCGAAAAAAATAATAACAGAAACTGAATCCCGAGCGAAGCCGGGTAAGGGCCTGTTCACATAGGAGTCCGTCGCGTTGCGCTGCGTTAAGGAAAAGATGACGTTGAGACGAAAATAAACCAATCATAGGCGTTAAAAATTTCATTGCTAATCGTTTGGATGTTTGTCATTGGTTAAATATGTTTCAATACTTTAACGCTCCGCAATGGACTCCTATGTAAACAGGCCCTAATACATCTAGTGTTCAATAAATTGGTCGATATCTTCGTTGTCAATTTCCAGATTAAGTTTCTCACCAAATTTTAAGATCAGATATGTAACTTCGGCCAAAGAATCTGCTTGTTCGAATACTGAATGAATTGCATTCGTTTTGAAACGTTTTGTTGGTTTCTTCCACATTCCGTACATGCATGCTGGAGTGACTTCTTTCTATCCTCTATCTGTGATCTGAATACTATCAAGAATATTATAATTTTTCCAAAATGTTTTTAAGTTCGTCCCCTCTTCAAGTGCCGCAATTGCTTGCGCAAACATAATTTTAAAGTAATTTGCTTTGAAAGTGGCAATTGCTCCCTGATCCACTGGCTGTAAAATATTTGTAGTGTTCGGAGGTAGATACTGAATTTTTATGTTCGCATGTAAATCGCATATGTGTGATGGGTATCCTGGTGCATTATCCAGTATTTTAAAGGGAATGTCTTGCTCATTACAGTATTTTTTTTACTTCACCAACAAAAACATTCGTAAACCAGTCTTCAAATATCAATTACGTCATCAAATCATTTTTGTTGCAACAGTAATTAACAGGTAACTTATTTACATCTATTCCTTTAAATGCTCGAGGATTTTGTGATCTGTGCATCAGGATAAGTTTCAATTTAAAGACAGCGATATTTCCGCCCAATAGAAGTGTCACTCGACCTTTGAACGCCTTGAAACCCGGCATATTTTTCGCTTTCTTATGAATATAGGTATGTTCAGGCATCTTCTACCAATATAGTTCAGTTTCGTCTACATAAAAAATATGTTCCTTGAGTTGCTTTTTATCTTCAAGCAGCTTACCAAATTTGGTTATAAAATCTTTCGCAACTTTGTAATCAGCACTTTCTGTCTCTCCACTTATTTTGACATCATGGAAATTCATTCTTTTCCTAAATCTTTGAAACCATCCATGGGTTCCAGTAAAAGTCTGGTCATAATCTTCCTAGTTTCTTCTGTAGTTCCAACTGTTCGAAAGATTGCTTGCTTTTGTTTGAATGGTCATGAGGCTTTTGAATTAAATCCTCCATCCAAATCATTAACGGTTTTTCAATTTCGTGGATCCTTATTGTTTTGCTGTTATAATTGTTGATTTCAGCGATGCCGTCTGTTTCACTGCTTCCAAAATTAACACTTTATTTTTTTTTAATAGTGGAGATCGTCGAATGAGGCAGTCTTAACTCACATGTTATATCCTTCACTTTTTACCGATTCCATGGTCTTTTATAATTTTAAGTTTCATTTCTAATTCTATTACACTTCTATTTTTTTTTTCTTGGCAATTTTACTGTTTCGAGCCATACTTGGAATAAAATGATGTATGCAACTTAACTTCACAGATAAAAATCGGACCACTACATATTTAACAATAGAAAATAGTCAGTAGCATTTTTATGTAAAAAGAAGCGACGACTACGCACTTGTTTTGTTAACTCTCGAATGAAGGTTTATTTGATTTATCGTGTGGATATCGAAACTATTGCATCATGCTTTTTTATTATTGCGTCATAAATTTCTGCAGTATTGTTGAATATTGTATCATATTTTTTTAATAATTATGTAATACATATAGGTATGTACTGTACATTCGAGGAACAATATTTTTGAGAAATAATAAATAAAAATAAAAAATAAAAATTTCGGTTGTAAGCGCTAGCGGTCGTAAGTCGAGGAATACCTGTACATTAAATGCAAGTGAAAAAAAGACGAGATTTAAGCGTTTGCACTGTGCAAACGCAACCCCTCAAAGGATTAAAAAGACTGTGACGTCAGACGACGCCCATTCTCCCACTTAAAAAAAAGCAAAAAAAGAAAAGAAAAAACAACACGGAAATCTCTCTGTTTCATTGCTGTTTTACATTTGTTACAAGCGTAAATCATGGCGAATATCTTTAACCAATTTTGGTAAAGTATGAAGGGAGAAATAGAGATCGTCACCGAAAATCCCCTTCTAAAAATAGTAATATATTATGATGATGATGGTACGTTTTTTTAATTTAAAGGTTAATGTTCGAGGGCCGTTAAGCCGGCCGAATGCCGGGCTAGGACGCTGGCATTCGGTACCAAAGTCTGTGGGTTCGAGTCCCACTCTTGGCATGGGTGTTTGTAGCCATTTGGAATCGGTTCTCAGCAGTAGGTCCCGGTCTAATGTCGCAAAAAATGACCGTAGCGCTCCAAACCAAACCTAGCGTTAGATAGATAAAAGTAAAAGTAAATAAATAAGCGAGTGCGTGGTTGCCATCTGCAATAAAGCAAATCTTTACATGTCTCGCGCACATTTTCCCATAGAGTTTACATAAGAAATTTGCCAATCTGCCAACCGTTGCCCAATTTCATTTTTTTTCTTAGACTTTCACATCTACATGGTAAGACCTTTATTTTGATTATCCTGTAAATATGAGACAGATTAAAAGCTTTTCCTTGATAGCTTGGTAGAACTTTATCATATGCAATTCATTTGTGAACATAGAATTAAACAATAAATAAATAATATTAATGCATAAATAATATTAATAAATAAATATTATTAATAAATAAAATTAAACTCTAAAAAGGTATACCAATGGAAAATAGCATTCATAAAATGTTTTTCAGGGGGAAAGAAAATAGATTTTAGTTCAAATAAATTGTATTTCCATGCAAAAAAGAATAATGTACACCTATGCGGATGTTGCCAAGAAAGAAAATTATTGATTAATTCCTAGGAAGATAATAAAAGCAGACGATATTAAAATTTAAAAGTTCAGTGAACGAGAATGGGAAAAAAGCAAGTAAGCACATGTCACCTAGTGGATGAAAAAATGTTTATAATGTTTATACTTATTTTAAAACAAACAATATAATGTATAATTATTCTAAATCAATAATTCGTCAGAAGCGGGATCTTAATCTTTAAAATGGTACCTCATTTATCGATTTTGGTGAATTATGAAGGGAGGAAAAGAGATCGTGAGAAAAAATCACCTTCTAGATATAATATATATATATATATATATAGATAAATATGATTTGTATTTCAATTGGAAATGCATTTTCTTACAAAGAAATCTGTTTTTCTATTCTAATTTAACCAACTAACCGTTATTTTATATATTTTATGTGCTGTTGTATGAAGATGAATGAGAGAGAGAGGAAGACTTAAAGATGTTATATTTCAGGAAGATTATTTAAAAGAACAGTAAGTTTTTATTTACACATAATATACCATTATTTATCAGATCTGCCATTTCAACAGAATGTGGAATCCATCAAAAATTTTTATTGATGTTTCTCCAAAATGTTATTTTTGTAGTTTTCTTACATTTGATATTCTAAAAAGAAATTCTTCAACTTATGTTTATTTTTAATTGTTATTAAAAGTATAAATGTTTACAGCAAAATGTTAATCAAATGTTAGCTCAAGCCCACTATACTTTACTGTGTAGTGTTTTTCACTTTGACAACACGTGAATGTTAAAAACATTTTGTTACACATTCAATTTTCAATTCGACTTTGGAAAGATATTTTTAATGAGAATTTTTAACATTGATACTTGTAAAATGTAAAGACTGACACTTTTATATATATATGTATATATAATATATATGGAAAATTTGGTACTTTTCCGTTAGCCTGGCGCAAGTAATAAATCTCCAAAAAAATTTCACAAAGGCATTTTCGGGTTTTTGTTTATGAACTGGAACTTTTCGTGATTGATGAACAAAATATTTAAGTTAACATAAATTTGGTATGAGTTCCGTATCCTGGGCAGCTTGGCGTGAATGGCGAAAAACTTAGAAACAGCGTCAAATCGCTATGTTAACAACCTATCTAAGCGACGCCATTTTTTTTCCGGCGCCACATAAGCTTATAAAACAAAACAAATTTTCAAAGAGTTCCAAAAAATGTAAAATCAGTGCAATTTATGCACAACATGTATGCATATAAAACTTCCTAAGATACGATTACATACATGGAAATAAAGCTAAATTAAAGGTCATTTTAAAACCAGAACCATATAAAAAATTGCTAAATAAAATAACAAATACTTAAGAAAAAATTGAATTTTAACACACAAAAAATTCCACAGAAATTAAACTAATGAGATTGTCCACCATATTGAAATTTTTATCGCCAAATCTCCGGCACAGGATATGGGACTTCTACCATGAATTCTATTCATTATTAAGTAAATATTTATTTAGGAGGACAAAAATCTTTGCCATAGAAATTCAGCAAGGTACGACTGCAAATGGTGGCGTGGCATTACTCCATGTTTTTTTATTTCGCCACTATCGCTCAATCTTTTGTGTGCCCCCTAAGCCTACCAGTAATGTTATGTTCTCCCACATGGTTCATGCCCGCTGATAGGCATGTTTTCCGACTTTTCGTATTTGGTATGAAACAATGCTTCTTCAAAATTTAGCATAGCTATTACATTTTTAACCATTTTCATATGGTTGACAAGTTGACGACTTTTCATTTTCGCCAATGGCATTACTTGGTAGCGCGAACGCCAAATGCGCCAAGCCAACAAAAAAGGACCAAAAATTTTACCAGTTCTATGTGTTTTGAAGAGTGCAACCCTATTAAATAAAACTACATTTGTGAAAGACATATTCTGTACAATTTTCAGTTTGATTCAGGGAAACGCGAATTTTACTACACTGTTGCTGCTTTTGAAATATCTTTACAGCTATTATCATAACTGCTTTTGAAATATCTTTACAGCTATTATCATAACTGCTTTTGAAATATTTTTATTGTGCAGTATATCGAGGTGCATTTAAAAGCCTTTATGATTATTTTTTTCAAAATCCTCAGTTACACATTTCAGCTTTTTAGGCATTCTCCCAGTAGGTGATCTACCGTCAATAGTTAGTCAGTTGTTTTATAGATGGCGCCACTAAAATTAAAGTCTGAGTGCTATTAGTAGAGGGCTAAGTCACCTTCCCAAGCATTGACCCTGACCGTTGTTGCTTCAGTTCTTGTAATCAAACTATTCTCCGATGGAAGTAATTCATTTTGCCGAAGAAATTGAACTGTTGATCTTCACTGGTTATGACTCGATAAAATTCAGCGGCTTTCATATTGAAACATGCTATAAAATGATGCGAAAAATATAATGCGGGAAAACAACAACCAATTTTAGTGGTACCTTCTATGAAACAACTAACTTACTATTGGCGGTAGAATACATATTGGGAGAATACCACTTTTTAGTTATTTATAACCGATGATGAATGACCGTTTTTTTTAAAATTAAGTGCATTGTAGAAAGTGATTAAATGCAATCATCATGATCGCTGTCTTTAAATGCATTTTATGTTCTATTTTATTTATTTATTGTTTTTGAGCACTACAGTTCGTGAAAAGTTCATATTTTATCTTCTATGAAGGAATGGCAGTGCTTGGCGTTTAAAAAGGATACAAATACTAGCTAGAAAGCGGTTTAAATCTTCCTTTATCTATTGTCTTTATGGATGCGGTAACGTGCTAAATCGGGTCAGCTTTTTTAACGCTTAATCGGAAAAGTCACAGCAATATATTAGAATTAAAATAATTATATAAGATTGTGCGTTTTTTCTGTTTAGATATGATGTCAAGCAAGTAAAATAACTCTTTTATATAACTTATTATTTACTGTGTATTTTTAGTTGCATGATTGCCTTTTAAATTTCAAATGTGCTCAGTTTTGGATTTTAAATTAGAACAAATCTTATCTGCGACTAACGTCATCTAAAAACAACGCCAACTGCATTATGGTTAAAATGCAGAGTAGCATAGACTGTAAAATAAAAAAAATATTTAAAAAACCTTTGTTGCACTCTTCGGAATAAATAATATTTATTATCTTGATATTTGCTATGTAAATTTTAGAGACATTCGGGTTTTGTGTTCCAGCCGCGGACTGTACATTTGTCTCCAACACAATGGCGCCAAAACTGTCCAAGTAACCGAGAAACAAAAGTTGAGATCCGGGGTTTCAGAGTTAAAAGCAATAAAATACGCCTAAAAACGACAATCTAAAAATCCCAGAATTTCGTTTCATCGCTTCAAATTTACGCACGTGAAAACACTGTGATTGTGCCGACAGTTATCAGACGATCTGCTTACGGCTGTTGTCTGCGAATAATGTGCAGAAAACCCGAATGTCCAAACTATGCTGACTTATACCAAAACTGTTTAATATTCATAATTATACTACCCAATTCTATCTTATGTGCTATTTTTTCTCCAAACCACTGAATAAGTTTTCATGAATTTGTGAAAATTCTTAGTTTTATAGAAGTTGTTACATATAAAAATTATGGTACATTGCTGTATAACTGCCAATATCTAAAATGAACAAATCAGATAAATACGGCATGCTTTCTTAAAATCTGAATATATTTTATGTATTCAGACATAGCAGCGAGTTATTTACAATATGCAAAAATTTATATAGCAAGGCATTTTGAGTTTCGCTGTAAAAACATTTATTCTTAGATAACACTTCTAAAGAGAACTTTTTGATAAGGGATCAGATACGCAAACGACTTTTAAAAATATTCAGTTTTATAAAAATGTATAACTTTATTATTGCGTATTCATTTCATTAATTGAATTCCTCAATTGGTTTTTGATATTTATGCGACTCGTTCAATCTTGGAGGAAATAACCTACTTACTGAAGGTAGCATGATCAAATCTAAAATCGGTCCTTTTCAGTTAGCGGTACGCCACTGTGGCGCCAAATATAAATGTCGCCAATTCGTCGCCTATCGTAACTGTAAGAATGGGAAGTAATGGGACTAAATATTTTATAGTGGACAATTATTTTATACAATTATTTTATACGTTATCGATAAATATGAATAACATGATACCGTTTCCCGTCAAGTCGTTTTTTGCTCAAAATATTTAGCTTGTTTTGTGAGTTTGCCAGAAAGAGCAGAGTTAGTTTACATCATATGGTTCTTGGATTTGTAATGTCACATTGGCTCCATATCGCTACAGGTTGGCGACCGTATCATGTTCTTCATATTAACCACGTGGTCCTTCAAACCATGTTTGAGTTCGCAATCCTTGCTGTTCTTTGCATGATCGTGGGTTGCAGCACCATTTCTGTATTGCGTTCGAACTAAAAGATAATTTCATCTGGTGATTATTCTAATAAATTCTTTCTCCGTGAATAATTCCTCTATCTTGAAGCATTTTGGTGGTACCTTCTTCATCAACCGGCAATTGCCAAATCGTAAAACCCACCTCTGTTTATACGCAAAGCAAATAAGCTACGGTAATAAAAATTGAAATCGAAAATGGCGAGTAACGATGTTTAGCACGGTCCGCGGTGAAATTTGAAATCCGTGGCGCTCTAACGCAAAATTTTACTCGGCTCCTCTAACCGCATGGCTTGGCGACGACTTGGCGAAATTTACATTTGGCGCCAAGTGGCGTCCCGCTACGGAAAAACTACCCTAAAATCTTCTGTCGAGTAGCTGTATTCGGCTCTCACAGAATGCGTGAAATGATCCACACCTGAACATTTAACATCCACCATTTAAATTTTGAACTCCTGGCATGTAATTATATCAAGGAAACGACACACCATCCTTACCGCGGTCGAAACATCACTGATTGTTTCGACTCCGTTACGTGAGCAGGCATTATAAGTTTTTGCAATGTAACCTTTCTATCCCAGATCTGCTTGATCGTGGCTTCACTCAGTATGGTCGAATTTTAATTTCACATAAGTTGAACGGGCAATAAGCTTACTCAATTTATAGTTTAAATTTTCTCTTCGAATTTCTATGCCCTCTGCAGTAAGTTATATATTCTTCCAAGACGAAAGAGAGCTTTTGAACATTAAATCAATAAAAAAATTAGGTTACATTTTAGAGTCGAGATATTCCAGATTTATTTGACTTCGAACACGCAGTTTTACCGAGACTAATGGAAAGGCAAAGCAAGTCTTATCCATTCTTCTAAGGCGAAGAGCTAGATTAAATATTTTCAGTTGTAATGCACGTTCAAATGCGTAGGAAAACAGTAGATGAGTCAGTGTAGAAAATTAGTGTAAATTGTAGGCAAAAGAAAACCTATATGTCTAAACAACACAGACACAGACAGATGAATCTCATTTTTTTAAAACTCCAAATCACTAGTTTTCATATGAATTTTACTGTAATATTATTGAATTTATTTTGAAGTGAGAGGCATCATCCAGGTTATGACATTTTCGAATTTTGGCTGTAACTTGAAACGTTCAGTTCGTTGCCAATCTATTTAGACAAGTGGAAATGGCCGATTGTCTCCGCCCCCTTTCCCCACGCACACCCACACACACTTTTTTCAAAATGTAACGTTTCTTAAAACATTAAAACTAGGGCTTTTAATCTAACAGGACATGAAAAAATTGTCTCCATGCGAAAAGACGCCATTCCAGCGTATATTTGTAATCAGTAACAATACGCATCTGCACACTGTTAATGACGTCATTCTCCTATGCCCCGAGACTAAGCTGCCGTTCACGTGACTTCCATCAACGTCACTCTTACTGAAGATTTGTTAATCAATCACAATAACTTCGTAGCTAATCGTTTCGAGCTGTTCACATTACAGACGTCATCATACAGCCCCGTATCTGTGAGAGTATTTACCGATAGCAAGTGGCAACATAACATAGGTGACATCGTTATCGTCTACTTGAGAAGAAGAAATTTGTGTGTTTTTCCTTTTCGGGTCGTTATGTAGAGACAAAGCCGGGAGCCTGGCTGTAGCATAAGTCTCACAAATTTTCAATTCAATTCAATTCAATTCAAGAAGAAAATTGTCATAGCTGTGAGTTGCGAAAAACGAACTTTTTTTTTCTGTAGGAAATACCTTTTTCTGTGTTCGTGTCCTGCACTTGGAAGGGGGTAACGGTTGTGAATGAAGCTTTTGTATATGCAAAAAAACTTTTCATTAACCACCTAAATATTTCATACTTTAATTTTATAATTTCAAGTTTCAATGAAACATCTTGAAGCTTGAAATTATAAAATTATTATTAAAACCGACCGTAGTGATATTCACAGAAAAAATGAAGATAACGAAGGATACTATTGAAGTATAAATGACGAATAACATTAAAACGAATGCTAATGAGAAGGATGAACTGCTATCCATTTATGAAAGTTTGGCTCTATTTTTTGACGGCAGAATTTTGAAATCATCTCTACTATTAGCTATTCGGAGTCGGTTTCTGTTTTTAGTAAGCAGATTTGTGACAACACTGAACCCTCCTTTCACTCAACAGGATGACGGAAATGCCGTTAAAATTTTTTGTACGATAGCCTATAATCCTGGATAAAGTATCGACATGTGTTTCTGCAGCCAGAACTGTTACCATAAGACCATAAGAAAATGGGTCTAACTGCGTTTCCTGGTCTACGCCCTCTAACGCAGGTTTCTCGATCTGTAAGAAGCGGGGAACCATCGGACATAAAGTAAAGAAAGAAGTAAAGTGATTGGATCGTTCAGGATCCGTGAGTTCGTACTACATAGAAGTGAAGCAGCAACTTGCATGGACAGTACTTAGGAGGGTCTACGATCGATGCTAAGTTGTGTTAAAAGCGAGAGTAGAAATTTCAAGGATAGCAATACATATATTTATTTGTTTATTAAGATTTTTTTGTTTGAATTTAAATTGTTCTAAACAGTCCCTTACTGACAACCGTGGTGTGGTCTATAGCAGCTATACGTACCAGAAATGACAAAAAATGACTTCTTTGATCTTGATATGTTTTGCGTCTGTTAAGACTATAAATACTAGCGTTGAAGGTGGTTCATAAAACGCTTCCCCACTCGAAGGCTTTGTCAATCCTTAGAATGAGATTCATCTGCGAACAATTTGTCTGAATAACTAGGAGAGGTCTTTTTCTTTCTGCAAATGAAATACCCGAGCGTAGGCCTCCAACAAGAGTCGCTTCAGTTGTGTTAGTCAAACGGTGTTAGTCTTTCCTCTCAACCAATGCCAGGTATGCTAGGAATCGTGTTAGGCTACTTCTTCAGTAGGTGAGCTGGTATATACACGTGAACAATAATTCCTATTCAGTAGATATAAAATGAGTGTTGTACAATCTAGTTATTGTCTTCCAGAAGTTAAAAAAATTCCTATGTATTTTTTATCGGCTTTTTCTCTCGTTTATGGTTGAATCTCTTTCTCGAGTACAGATGGTTACTGGATGAGCGCAAAGTTTTGGATATATGGGAAATGAACATTTTTTTCTTTCCATTTCCCAATAAATGAAGTGTTTGTATGAAGTCAACAATATCACGAGCTCTAGCTCATTTTCATTCATCCATTTTCTATACGGAAAGAGGCCCCCGTCGTCTATACTTCAAATAAATTTTATAACGCTCATCTTTGGAAATACAGGGTGATTCAAAACTCCATGTACAAACTTTTAGGGGCGGTGGAAAACTCAAAAACAAAACAGAATCACATAAGAATGTAAGACCGGAAACGCAAACCTGCTCAGCTAGAGGATAAACAAAGATGCAGAAATGAAAAGCCAACAATGGGTGGATTTCTGCATCTTTGTTTATCCTCTAGTTGACCAGGTTTGCTTTTCCGGTCATACATTCCTATGTGATTTTGTTTTGTTTTCGAGTTTTCTACCGCCCCTAAAAGTTTGTACCTGGAGTTTAAAATCATCCTGTATTTAGGTGGACTGATAAATACGTTTATTTATGTATGTTAATGACTCATTTTCATTCGATAAAAGGGCATTTTAAAAAATATTTTAATAAATGTTACTCATTGAAAACTGTCATCTCCAAAAGACCAAGAATTTTAAATAAAAAATAAAATTGTATAGTTCTTATCTGAGAAGCTCCATCGTAAAATAGTATTTTTCTGAAAATAACGTTTAAAGCTTTTGTTTGTTGAAGAGAGAAATCTGCTAATCTGATTTTTTACTCTTTTAGTATTTAAAGCTCTAAATGCATTTATGGCAGATCTTTCTTCGGTATTCTTTAGAGCAGGGGTGGACAGACTTTTCCAGGGTACGGGATATTTCTAATTTTTTCAAGGTGTTGCGGTCCACCCAGTGACGTAGGTGTGGTGAGCTAAAAAAAACGGTGTACAATATTTACTATAACTTAATAATAAATACGGAATATGTACTTACCTACATAACTACAAGAAAAAAAACCTACTCTTTTAAAACCGCGTTTAAAGCAAATCGCGTCGGTGTTCCATAAATATGTTTCTTTTAGTATGCGTGTCTTAGGTCTTAGTAAAGGTGGCCACCCCAAAATGTCTTGGTGGTCCACCGGTCGATCGCGATCGACTCAATGCCCACCCCTGCTTTAGAGCTTCTAATTGCTTATACTGCCTCTCCAAGAAGTCACCTTCGTAACATCATATGACATTTTTATAGCGCATAATTGGATCTTGATTACTCATGTAAGTTGAAAATTCGAATTTTCGAAAAAGTTTGAGAAGGAATCCTGTCACCAAACTAGGTCACGCTGAATCGGGTAAGAAATAGACAAATCCCCGAATCTGAGGTTGATCTGACAACTGAAATTACTAATGTTGTAGAAAGTTACGCATACAATGCATAAAAAACACAATTTAATAACATAGAAATACTAAAAATTTATAAAATTGTTAGGATTTTTTAAAAGCTGTGAAACAATTTGTTTCGAGCTCATCGGGTGAAGATTTCGACGTGACGTCAACAGGGCTCCATTCTTAAGCAACCTGATCGTTGACTCAAAAATGACGTCACAGTGATTTATTCATTCTATGAGCACATGATAGGTATTGAGAATGAGATTTAACCATATCCTATGTGCCAAAGGGTATCAAAGGTTATCTTGTTCCATGTTTAACTGTGTAGCGTTCGTTATACTCTCATTTTTATACCATTTATTGAAGTTTATTGAATGTTATCAATGTGATGTATTTATATATATGTATCTAAATATTGCTCAGATGTCGTGTATGGAGCTATTGTATCTGTCAATGCCATGTTATAAGTCCTACGCTGTGCTTTCTCGCGATGCCAATAGCAGTTTGTACCGTCTTTTATCTTCGTTGTTATACTTTTAAAAAAAGGCATCCGAAGGCGATTTTTGGAGTTTTCTAGCGTGCAAAAAACAAAAACAAAAGTACGTATATATTTGATACTTGAGAAAATATTTTCCTCAATTTTTGCTAATTTTTTATAACCTATTTATTCGCCAATTTACCCTCAATATATTTTACTGAGACATTCAGGAAGTGCTTTGATAGAATTTAGAGACACGAGTTAAAAACTTTGAATGCACTTGTTATAATCTCTTTAATATCAACCGATTTTAAAAATTTGTTTATTGTTTTATAAGCCATTTTTTATTTACACAGAATTCGTAAGTTCTTACACAAAACTGACATAAACTCTGGTTTTACAAACTATTTTAACTCGCCAGGAATACACAATCTGCGGATATTTGGTAGTTGTGGATAACCCCCCCCCCCTCCCCCCAGATATGCCGATTTTTTGCCCATCAGATTAACATAAGGAAATGTTTATTTGGTGTTTCTCTCTCTGTGTGTAAGTTTTGGGATCTAAGGTCGGTATCAGTGTTTCGTGTATATAGAACAGCTGTTAAAGTCGATTCCGAACGACTTTAAACCGCTGGTGCAGGTCTGCCTATCCCCTCGTGTATCAAAAGATCATATCGCTCGCAATCATCCAAGACTCTAAAGACCTTGTCTAGGAATGTTTTAAACTGGGTCACCTAAGACAGGCCCTTAAACAGACACAAAATTCTCGATGTATTACAACCAAAGAGTACGAGAAAGTTTAAAGTTAATAAATAATAAGAATTAAGTAAATTTTGGTAATTTTTTTCCTTCGAATAAAATTCAACGTATCACACTTTATATTTATAATTTTTGTATCATCTGAATCACCAGGACACCGGCATTCGATCCAAACCCCGTGGGCTCGAGTCCCACTTCTTAAATGGTAATCGTTCAGAATCGGCTTTAAGCTGTAGGTACCGGCCTAATCAGCCCTTGTTTAACCAACGTCTACTGTAGCGCTTTCAACTAAACAACCATATCTTCCGAAAAAGCACTACTGCACCCAAAACATTCATGCTTTGTACAGTTCTTCCCAATTACAAGCTAACCTGTGGTAGATCGAGATTACTTTATGGAATGTTTAGATGCTGTGAAATTAACAGTCGGTTTTACGGCAAAGCTCGCATTTTTTTGTATGCGACGATCTTCTCCAGATTATATCGATGAAAATGTTATGGGCTCCCCCCAAATGTCTGATCAAGTAGGAATAAATGTTATGACCAAAATTCTCCTGTGCGAGCACTCTAATTTTAAAACTGCCTGCTAAAGTTAAAAAAAGGGAGATGATATATATTGGTAGTACATATTGTATTTGCTATTAACACTTACCAATATATTTGTTTCGGTCTGTTCAAAAGATGGGTGCAATGAAATTACTTCCTGAAATTTCTTCCCTGATGACGTAAAATCCATTTTTAACCTCTCCAAAGAAGCACTTCTGGAACCAATAGTTTTTAGAAACATTCGGGCTCAAATTTCAGTGCATCTGATGTCTTAAAGTAAGAATCTCCAGAAATTGTACATAAGGTGAAGTGCGAAATCGGACTGCGTAATTTATTTTGTTCACCAGCGTTACGTAGTTTCTCGGACGGTAACCCTTCCCTAAAGCCCAGGCTGACCTATCGTCGCCATTCTTTCGCACTCGACAAATGAGCGCTTGGCTAAATTGTGCAGTGACTGCACATTTTGGCGTCATTGGTTTAATTGGCAACTCAATCTTACAACTACTCGAATGAAAAAAGAAGAAATTAAAAGTTACTATATACAAACACATTTAAAGAGTTGTCCAAGAGGGTATTGTGTCTGTATCTAAGATGGGGTATATTAACAAAATAGTTCGATGTTAAAAATTGACAAAAGAATAATTTAATTAGAAATGGTATATGATATAATAAATTTGCATTCTTAAAACTTCTAAAAGAAGTTTCCCGTTTACTGAGCTCTTACAAATATCGAAAGATTGGCTCTTTTTGGCAAAACTTCTATGGTAATAAAAAATATAAACACAATATAACGTGAACATTATTAAAAACTGACTTAATAAAATGGAAACATTATATTCATTAAATTTAATTCTTTTGAGACTTTGAATCCAATACATACGTTCAATTACTACGTTTTTATATATAAGTAATAATTAACTTACGCGGTAAATGGAAAAAAAAATACGATAAACTTACATGCATCGGGCCATGTCCCCAGTTCGTTCAACTGCAGTTAATGACATGTCTCTAACGTCTTGTCACTCGAAAATCTCAGCCTCCGAAATTATTTTCTTGAACGATTGAAACAATTCACTTGCTACGACTTTTTGAGAATGACTTTTCGCGTCAATTCTGGCAACTAAAACGAAGTGGGGAACAAAACGCTTGATGTGTCAGCCCGGGTTTTTGGTGACCATGGTAACTCAAGCACTCGAGCATGTTCATATACTATTCTTTTGGATGGTCTAACCACAACTTTTTCGCAATATAAATCCTCGGGCTTGACGTCATAGTTTATTTTTAGTAGTGAAGCACATTCCATTAAAAAAACAATTTTAAGGAATATATTTATTGTAAAAAAATACTTGGGCAAAATTTAAAACATATTTTTGTAATCAATTTCACGAATTGGACCAACTTGGCATTTCACACTCCATTTGCCATGAACCCTAAAGCATTTCTGAACCCAGGAATATTTATAAATATATAAGAAAAAGAATTCAGTCAATCGAGAACTCGTGATACTTCTGATTTGTTTCTCTAAATATACTGAAGCATCACCGAGTTGTTCGGTATCGAAGGGAAAAAGAACGACGAGGTATTTTGATACTTGTCAGCAATATCAAATATTACTTTGTTTTGCATTTTGAATAATCTTTTATATTTTATCCATACTTGAGCAGTTTTTATTACTTTTGTTCCTGAATCAGTGTGTGTGTGTGTGTGTGTGAGTGTGTTTTGAATGAGTAAACTAAGGAAATTTTATACTTGCAAATTCAGTTCCGAAATAATTAATCCTATACACATGTATATATAAAATCGCTGCTTAATGTTGAATATGAATAACCGTAAGGTTGTATTGTCTTGGATCATCTTAGCAAAGGCACACTTGTACACTAAAGAAATTGGAAATATTTTTACAAGTTTATACGCAATTTCTGGCTTCATTTGAAAACAGTGGAGATACCGCACACTTACCATCAAGGCAAGCGAAAGTCATGTAATAGTTGTGGGCTTTTTCGTTTTTGAGCTCGAAACGCGTGCGCATTTGAATGGCACGACGTTTCAGAAGGAAAAGAAAAGCATGCTATCAGATTATTATCTTTTCAGAGAATAGTGATAATTTCGAAAAATCTTTTTTGACCCGGAAGTGTTTTGAGAGCGGGGATGTCTAAATGATACGGACGCGATTTTCAGTGTTCCTTCGGATCTAGGTATTGAATTCACTCACCAAGTATTCTATCCGCTAATTCAGAGGGTAATTTTTTTTAAGGGAGGAAAAGGGATCAGAATTTAAAAGTTCAGTGCGATTGATAATGGTAAAATAAAAGAAGCTAGCGCGCGCCATCTAGGGGAAGAAAAATTGTGTAATTCGAAATTAACAATTCGGACGAAGCGGAGATATTTTTCAGCAGTAGAGTTCAGACTTAACTGAAAACTTGATGGCTGGAGGGTGTCATATTTCTTTTCGCGATGTCTTAAATTCTCAGTGACATGTCTCTGCGTTATGTTCCTCATTTGATCTATCCCTGCTCTTTCTAAACGTTCGATACCATTATTCAATAATTAATACTGATCACGAGATGCGGTTGTATGTCACTTGAACCTGACAATAATAATTTGAAGTGTTCAACTTCACCAGATCTAGATGTTTTGAGAAGAAAATTAAAAAAAAACATTTTAGGGAATCCATTCGTATGGGATCTAAAAAATTTTGGGCGAAAACATTTTGTTTCTTTTGTGCAAAAGAAAATAGAATCATAGCAGAAAAAAAATTAGGTAGTCTAATGAAACTACCGCGGGTTATTGACGTAGGATTACTTATCGTTACTTACCTCTTTTGTTTGAAGGGAGGAAAAGGGATCGGAATTTAAAATTTCAGTGCGATTGATAATGGTAAAATAAAAAAAGCTAGCGCGCGCCATCTAGGGGAAGAAAAATTGTGTAATTCGGAATTAACAATTCGGACGAAGCGGAGATCTTAATCTTTAAAATGGTACCTCATTTATCGATTTTGGTTAAGTATGAAGGGATAAAAAAGGGATAAAACAAACAAACAGAAAAAAACCCTTTTAGAAATACTATTCTGCCTCTCTTGATTTATAACTCGCGACGACGGTTTTAACGTCTGAAATTTTGCTTTACCGCGGACCGTTATGGAGGAACGTAACCCTACGTTAAAAAATGCAGCAGTCATCTCACATTTTTGCTGTCTTCCCAAACAAGAGTATTTCCGTAGATTTCAGAGACGTTTCCCGAAATACTTTTCCCTAGACCTTGGAACACTGATTATGGCGCTGTACACTGTAAAAACGAAATGCTGCTTCAGATTAAAAAAAAGCTAGCTGTTTCAAGGTAACAGGTTTACCTGTTTTCCGTATCCCACTTTTGTATTTTAAACATGTTATTTTCCTTTCTAGTTATACACCCATTTGTGTAATAGGCCCTATTACAGCGTTTCATTTTTTACAGCGTGTATCAGAGAGCTTAGGAATGTCACCTCGTAGTAAGAATGTCTTTAACTAATAATAAATATAATGAGAAATATGTTGAAATGCCAGTTCTTTGTAAATAATTTCGTGATCTAGTGTCACGGAACTATGCACCGAATTTAACAATGTTGAACTGCGGTAAAAAGATAAAATACTCTTCATTATGATGATAAGGTATCTGAATTTCAAAAGGAGTATTTTATTTTAGCTTTCTATGCACCATTGATGCCAAAATTGTGTGGCATTATGTCGATAGGCTCGATCAAAGTGTGGAAGTTAGGAAAAGCGGTGGAGTGATGCATGTCTTGCTGTGAATATAGTAATGATAGGCTTGTTTAATACCACAAACATAAATTGTTTACTTAATTGTTTTCATGTGAAATATTTCATTCAATTGGTTTCGTAAAATTAAAAAAAATGAAAGAACTGTTGTTTTCAAAATGATGGTTTGTTTAAAATTGACCCAGACTTTTTTTTTTTTTTTTTTTTGATAGACACATTCTTCAGTTCAGATTTATTAATTTTCTAAGATAAAGTAAAAAAGATTTCCAAGATGAAGTAATTTTTTTTAAGATCAAATAATTATCATTCAGATGAAAATAGGAGTTATTTCGAGTGTGCTATTGTCGGAAAAGGTTTGTAGATACATTCTCATTTGCTGTTTAAAGCTTTATTTTTACTTGTAGTTAAGCTAAGAAATATTCTGATGTTTTTCTAAACTTCTTGCCTCAGTTACTTGTTTATATTTATGTATATCTCACTGTGTTTTGTAATTATGCATATCTCTGTGGATTTGCTTCTTTTCTTCATGTGGAGCATAAAGAATTTGGAAATTTGTTTTGTAACTATTATAATGTAAGTGTTTATATCGATCCAATTTCTGTGATATGTTAAATTCCTTCTCCTGCGTGCACCGGGAAGGAATATTGTTTGAAAGAACGCTGTTTATATAGATATATATTGTCATTGGTGAAACGTGGAAAAGTTTTGTTGGAAAAGGAACACTTATTTTAGTTCATTTGACACTTTTTAAACATTTTTTTTAGTGTAAGCCCATCAAAAACTTATGTTTTTGTGCTAATTCTTTCGTCGAAGCCATAAAATTTCTGTGCGAAAGGAACATGGTGCATAGGTGACAAAATGGCGACAAAATAAGTTTTTCTGCAACTTCAGAGCTATTGTTTTGTTACCTTGAAATACTCAGTGGTGACCGAGCTCCTTTCCAATCAATCCATCCAACCAATCCTCCTGACAGTCCTAAAAGAAGGCTGTACTAATTGAATATTTTCTGAATGATAAGAGCAAATTAGAGTTTAAATACTTTGGTATTGGCACAGTTTTCCCCTAATATACAGGACAATAGTATCCGGGGATAGCATAAGTGTTTGTAGCTATACGAAATCAGCTTTAAGCCATAGGTTTCCGTCTGTTGTACTCGATGTATTGCAGAAGCTGATTGCCGTTCTAAAAATAAACTTACCAGTCTTCTCGTGCCATCCATCCTGCGATGTCGCTTTCAATATACAGTGCTACCTCTGAAAAGCGGACAGACCAAAAGTTTTGTCCGTTATTAGGAGGTGTCCGCTAGTGGGGAGGACAACCTATTAATAAAAAAAGTTTTTGGACAACTGTGTGACATTTGATGGAAAATTATGGCTGCAAAATTAATTAAAAAGGAAAAATTAATTAGGTAAGTAAATAATAACTATTTACTACTTTACCTTTTAATTGTGTGCTAATCATTTTATCTTGCATTAAATAATCCCAAAATACAATGTATAGGAGCTAAATTATTTTAATTACTACTGAAAACATCTGTTAACAAAGTTTGATTTCTCTTTTTTTACACAGCAAACCTGCTTTTCGTGGGGAATCTTCATAGGATTTAGCTTTGCTAGTCCCTCCGAATCTTCATTGTTCAGAAAGAACTGTTTCAATTGTTCGCTGTATTTCAGTGCTTCCGAATAATCTTAGATTTTGCAGTCTTCCATTGGCGATTCTTCATCATCATCCTCTGAAAGGGCCAGTGTTTCAGTGGTGTCCCTAGGAATGAAATTGGAAACATGCAAGTTTTCTTCCTCAATGGATAAATCGTTGTCGATCTTGACATACTGTTCAACGCTGATATTTGAATCCAAATTGGCTTCTAGATACGCAAGTTCTTTTTTGCTTTTTTTCAGTAGTACTGTCAGTTGCCACTTCGCATGTACTCAAAAGTCCAGCCTTTATAAAACATTTTAGAACGCACCCAGGTTCCACCTTTTTAAGGGCTTACGTAGTTCAGGAAATTGAATCCAAAACAGATACCAATTTTGCCATCTCTCCTCTGGATTTGCAGGAGATAATCTGTGAAAGCATATGTCTCAGAAGCAGCTTTCTGTATGGTACTTTAAAGCTGCGGATAATTCTCTGATCAAGTGGCTGTAGCATCGAAGTGGTGTTAAGAGGCAAGAAAACTAAATTAACAATTTTGAGCTTTAAATCATCAGGATGGGAAGTAGCATTGTCCATGAACAGAATGATTTTTCTCTTTTGTTTTTCCATTTTGTTGTCTAACTCCACCAACCAATCGTTCATTATCTCAGTGGTCATCCACGCTTTCTTATTTGACTTTCACGAAACTCTAAATTTTCGTACATCAATGTTCTTGAAACATCTAGGATTCTTAGCTTGTCCAATAACAACTGGAGTTTCGAAGTCTCCCAGCATGTTGCAACACAGCAAAAGAGTGAGCCGCTCTTTTGAAATTTTCCCGCCACTACACATTCTTTTTCACCCTTAAAACATAAGGTGTTGTTAGTTACAAAGACGCATAAGCATAATTTTTTTAGCTTGCTTGTATGAATAATTTTGAAATGTTTGCAAAAATAATTGAAAGTTTTTCAAAAATACCTGCCCGCTATTCGGAGTGTCCGCTATCCAGAGGGAATAACATGGATTGTCCTTTAAAAAAGGACTGGGACTCGTAAAAAAACCTCCGTTAATTAGAGGTGTCCGTTATTCGGGAGTGTCCGTTAAGGGAGGTACCACTGTATAATACTCGTGAGTCTTTCGAGCAATTTTTAGTTGTTTCCTTAACTTCTAATTACGTAAGTTATATTGATGTCATAGATATTCATGATTCTGTTATGGAGATTAAATCTGCGCGTGAACTGGAAAACGTAGGATGAGTATGGACAGTGTTGAAAATGGTCATTAGAGGGGGTGTCTATGATTTCGGCAGGAGCGAGAATTTGAATGATCTAAAAGTGCGTTCTCACGAATCAAGTTTAATGGAACGATTGTAGTCGATGAACAAAAGTTGAATATGGCTTGAATCAGTTTTTGTTTGCACATACATATCTGATCAACTTTCAGTTTTAAAATGGTGTCGAATACAGTTGTTCGCAAAGGTATAAATTTGGTGGCAGTTTTAATGAAAGAAGTTCCACTGTTCCAATTCCACTTTTTTTTTTGATTTGCAAACCAGTGGATGTTCTTTTTTTATACATCGTTCTAATTGTTTTAATTTTGTTCTTCAAATCAGCAATAGTTAAACCACCGATTTCCATTTCTTTGATAATAGAACCTTAAGCATTTTCTCTTGCATCTTTATTTAAATATCATCCATTCGGTGGTTCCAAAGACAATCATGTTTATGATATAGTTCTAAAAATTTGAGCATAACTTTCAGACCACTTCAGGCTCATTTTATAAACTGTGTTATTTATTATTAAAGAAATTTCCACTTTATATAAATAACAAAATACACGCACGTGGCGTGACCAGTTGCAAGCGAACTTGATATCAGTCAACGGAAGTTCCCAGGTTTCAAGGCAACTTTCAACTTGAAAGCAGTTCGCGGATGACTCATCACTTGGACTATAAAGTTTCACTGCGTCAAATTTTTCTTGATCCACTAAAAAGTTGATCAACTCTATTGAAACAAAGGTGCTCACTATAGCTTTCATTCAACTTTTGTTGATCAACTATAATCGTTCAATTAAACTTGATTCGTGAGGACGCGCCTTTGGCCGAGGGATTTGCAGAAAACCTCCTTTTACCAACAAATTCTTTTATGCTAGAACGTAATGTACACCTGTTCAACGAAGACTGTCCTTGTAACTGAAACGCTGAAAGAAAGGCGGATAAAGTCTATTGGCGTCGCAGGCTATTACTTGCTGAGACCATGACCATTCCACACGAGCGAGAAAAGTACCTGAATGTTTTTCTATAATTTTGAAGCTTGTCTTGGCGACATCCAGTTACTGCATCTACGAACGTTTATTGAATGTGTAAGTCTAACATCCTTTAGCGGTTACATAGGTGTGTAGATTCGGGTAAAACTATTCCCTTCGGGGAAACGGTCAAACTAGCCCCGCATTAGGCAGATCATTTTGAGTGGTATTGTCGACTTTAAAATAAATCAGAGCACCATCCTGTGATAAATAATTTAAATAAGGGATATTATAAATGAGGAGGAAATTCATCATTTGATTCTTAAGAAAAAAAAAAACTAAAACTGATGGTTATTGAGAAAGAAATTTTTCTTTTTCAGTAGGAAGACTGAAATTCCAAGCGTTTGAAACTGCTGAAGTGTTTTTTTAGATCTAGAAAATCATATTTTGACGACGTCTAAAAAGTTTATGTTGTTTGAAAGAACGGAACTATGCTTCACACCCAGGTACTTAAAGTAGTAAGTGTTCAAAGCGGGATTTGCACCCAAATCAGCCTGAGTGAGAATTTGATAGGATTTTTCTAGAATCAGGTGAAGTTTTCTGTGAGAGCTTAATCTTCTTTGGATCTTTGTTGAGACTATCATCCCCGGAAAGGATCTTCTCATCTATTGTATTAGGAGTAAGTCACTGTACATAAGCGTATTGTTAAGTCTGTTCCCCTTTGGCAGAATTTGATACTGAGCAAAACTCGTTAAGTCCCCTGGAACGCAATATTAAAAAGATCTATTTTTTGCTTTGTAATCCGTGCCTGTTTAAATTGTGTTTAATGTAACCTTGCTGACAATCAGTGAGGAAAAGCATTTCGACCAG
This sequence comes from Dolomedes plantarius, assembly GCA_907164885.2. Classification (NCBI taxonomy): domain Eukaryota; kingdom Metazoa; phylum Arthropoda; class Arachnida; order Araneae; family Dolomedidae; genus Dolomedes; species Dolomedes plantarius. Next base: position 133,893,540 of record OU015490.1, on the reverse strand, counting down.
CTTCGTTCCCATTTTATGATGTCGCTTAAAATTTTGTCAGACAGTCACTCTGAAGTTGCAAGAAGCTTATTTTTACCGTATTCACAAAGCACTTTTTCCCCTTTGAGTATTTTTTTTCTTGCTCTTAGAAGGTGTTTACTGAATTGTCTTCAGTGGTATTCAGTTCATAAGTCCACTGTTTGCTTTCTTCGTAATTGATGTGACCTCTACCCTGCGATTACGATGAAGTGAATCAAAATATTTAGCAAGAACAATCAACTACCGCCAAGAAGTTTTTCGTCCATGTTTGATGTTGTAAAGCTTCTGTGTGCCCCCCACTCCGTGTTATCTAGATGCCAATCCACGGGTCACTGTCGTTTCCTGCATGCAATCTGCGAATTATAATTTAAATTTAAAGCTGGTAGAACGCTTCTACAACTTTGGTGCTATTTGTGGATCCTTCGATCAGGACCAGAGCTGATTAAGTAGAAAATTTTGAAATTTTGTGTTAAGTTTGAAAGAAAAAAATGCAACGTAGTGATCCATTAAACGACGACTTGGCGTGGTAGAAATTTATGTATGGTTTTAAAGCGAAGCACTTGCGTTTCCATTGCGGAATTTATACCTGTTGAAAAACGAAAGGGAAATAAATATTTGGCGTCATTTTTCATTTGAATAAGGTGTTTTTTAGCGCGTCCTCCGAGACAGGGTCCAGAGCCCATGCCTTATTCACACGCCGCAATCGCGATCATGGCTCTAACACAGTGGACTGGATGCAGGAAACCTCAGGTGATGACATTCTCCGTAATAATAACAGAAAATCATTGTTGCCCGTCAAGAGGCAAAGCTTGCCACGATGTTGTCGTTGTCCTGAGATATTGATTTTTGTATTGAGTCTTTCTAGTGCGTAAAATGTTGTACATGTTCTATTTTTTGAGAAATAAAAAATAGAGTGCTTCAGTACTGAGTCGCTGTTTATTTTTTCGTATGAATGTTTGCATTTTCATAATAGGAGGTGTTTGCACACTATGGGGTATTTTTCAGTACGAGGGTACTGTCAATTTCGGGATGAGTCCTGAGAATATATGTGCCGGTGATTTTGAAATAGGCCAGAGTCATGCATTTTTCGTTCTGAGATATTTAACCCTTCAGCGGGCGCGCCAATTTTTGGAACAAGAGCAGGAGCGCGGGGCATTAAAGCGCAACGTCTCTTTCAACCTCGATTATTCCTTTCGTAATAAACATTTTTTTTTAGTTGAAAACAATAATTCTGCGTTTTATGACAAGATATAAAATGTTGATAATATTGAGATATCTTTATAATTAAAGGCCAAAAAATGCAGATACAATCGCCTTATTTCAAAACTAACCGGTTTATTGGATCTAAGGACAACTTAAAATGGATTCCTATTGATGTCCATAAACCTAAAAAACAATGAGAGAGTCCATCTTCGTGATATGCGGGATACCGTGTAATAGCTGCACATTGGATCGACTGCATCAACTCCTGCTTTTGTCGTATTGCAACCCAGTATAATCCTGGTTTACCACGGTTAAATCACGACTAACAATGAATGGAAATGAATACAAGGGTCAGAAAATCAGACCTGCATTAGAAAAGGTGTAGCTATCAATAGAAACTGCTTAGAACATTCAAACCTTACATGCAAGAATAAAGCATTCAAAATGACGAAAATGTTGCACTTTGTACACTGGCGCGCCCGCTGAAGGGTTAAAGGTTTCAGTTTGAACAAATTTAAAAAAAGCATTTCTTTACTGTATTAATAAAATATTTCAGAAAATATTTACGGTTCAGTTTTTGCAATTTTGCTAAGATTGCTTCTAATCTAAAAGAATGTACTGCGAAATTACTGATAATCTCATTTTTTTAGATTCTTGACTTCGGCCACTTACATAATCACGAGCACATATGATGCATACCAGCCAACCTCAGCTTTGAAAATACCAGTAGGTTTTCCTAAAATAATTAGTTTAGTAATCACACAAATGAGTGGAATTTACAAAAGTAAAATGTACAGAAACAAGAGGGAATGTTTATAAAATACTGCATTTGTAAAACTCCAGAATTTCGACCAAGAGCGTGCTTATGGTGGAATAAAATGAACTGAAACTAAATAAATTAGGACAAGGACAAATTGGTCGACAAAAATTACAATGAAGTATTTCTGGGGCATTTTCTTCACTTTTTTTACAAGAAAATACTGGTTTGCATCAAGGTAAGTACGATTAAATAATTATTTGCAGACAACAAGACCGTTTATCCAAAAGTTCTTATAATGTTATTCGTTTTGATAGGCGAAACTGTAGGTAAATTCTTTGGCTCACCTATGTAAATGTTTTTCTATCATTTCATTGTACAGTTAACTCGTATTTCACTTCTAATGAATGCTCTGCTTAAAACTTCCTCAAGAAAAGCTGATAAAATGAATTACAGTCGAACCCCGTTATAACAAACTTCAAGGGACCAAAGGTTTTGTTCGCTATATCCGAACCGTTAAGAAAAATGCTAGACTTCACAAAATGCATAACTCATTAGTTACAATGTGTATTCAATAATGATGTATTAAAAATGATAAAATCTATTGAAAATGATCATTAATGAATTAAATCGACTAAAACCGATTACATTAAACTGACACAGTACTAATTAAATTACGTGCAATAGGAAAACGGTGGGACCAAAATTTTCGTTCGTTATATTTGAGTTCGTTATATACCGGGTTCGCTATAACGGGGTTCGACTGTATTCTCTATCGTATAAAGAGAATTTCGTGAATCTCCTCCCTGAAATCTGAAGTTGTATTTGCGTACCAGAACCTGTGGGTTCGAGTTCCACGTTCGTAGCCCTTCGGCTTTAAGCAGTAGTTCCAGGTCTAATGAGCACCTCGCACAGTAAAAAGTTTACTGTACGGCTCTCAACCAACCGAAAGGCATTTGTATTTATACCACCTTCTATATAATGGACAGTGATTCACAGTAGAATAAACAGACACATGTCAAACTAAAGAAATAAATATTTATTACATCAATAAAGTCATAAACCATAAAATAGAGAACATCCCAATAGAATTCGGTTCAGAGGACTAAGGAACTATGGATACGTATGCATTTTACAAGGGCGAACACACCCTTGCGCAGAAACTGCCGTTGGAAGTCCTCAGCTTGAAGATCCAACGTATGGCACCCGCTCACATCAGACGCCGTTTCGAGCATCGTGTACAAATCAACAGGAAAGGAAGCACAGATCGGGAATCCTATCCACGCTGGGATGAAACCAAATCTCGAACTTCTGATACTTTCAAGAAAGACAACTGTTATTTTCCATTAAACTTATTATATCCAGTACGCTGAGAAACTTAGGGGGAGTCATCACATTTGAACCTTCAAAAGAATCGAATTTTACTTTTTTGCATTTTTAGAATATTTGAACATTTCTGAATAATTTAAAACAAACCGCGTTAAAATATTCCAACTAGAACAGTAAAAACTATGACATGAAAGAAGCAGTTCCAATGGAAACGTTACCAGTGTAGGAACAGTGTAAGTCTTTTTCTCGTAATGATCATTTTCATGCTTGCGCGCACTGTATAAAGGATATTACTGCAGATATTGCTTTCATATTTTCAGGATAGATGTATAATGATGCTACCAAAAAATGCACCTGATATTTTCTTATAAAAAATATTTTGCTATGAATTTATACCATTAGACTTGTAATTTTAATGGGGTTTTTCAGTTTTTTTTAAAATCTGATTGTCCTGGAGTGAATATTTTTTAGGTGTTTTAAATTTAAATAGGTGTAGAAATATACCTAATGTTTTAACATCACAAAAAAGCAAAAATTATTACTGAAACTTAGTAAGTGTTGTTGTGAGGCTGCGAGCAGTGTATCAGTATAAATTTGAAATTTTCAGAAAATACACCCACTTCTTACTTAATAAATAAAATTCTTATTTACTTGTAATAAAATTAATTAAGGAACTATAATCTATAAAGTTTAGAGAAATAATTCTGAAAATTTCATATATAATGGACAGTAACAAAAAAATTATAGAAGTTCGAACAAACAGCAAAATTTGTCTTTTCAACTTGTGTAAAGGTGATGACTACCCTTGAGATTCTCATGGATGTCAGAGGAAATCTGGAATTTTTTTAGAGGAAAATTCGGATACAAAGGGAGAAATGGACTCTTTCGGGAAATTTAGCATAAAGAGAAACAGGTATATATTGGTATTTTATATCACCAACGACAAGGAAGTTTAAGACTTACAGGGACTTGGCCTTATCTCAAAGATTATTGGCGGCACTGATATCTGTGAATCTGAGGCATTTGGGCATTTTTCGATCTTTCTCGACCTTCTGGAACATAGCCCCGATCCAGTGAGAGCAACAAAGCATTCCCCATTCTTCCAGGTATAAATTCTATGTTTGGATAATTGTTATAAGGTCGAAATACGTACCACAAAAGTACAGACGAGATGTGTACCAATAATCTTTCAATTGGATGACTACAGAAGAGTTTCCATGCAACGAAATGAGTTGCAGAACCTTGACACTGAACAATATTTAAACAGAAATGAATCTCTATATTGCGAAATAATTCTGCATCACGAAGTAGTTTTGTGATATAAAAGTATTTAGTATAATTAGACGAAGAATACAGTTTTAAAAAGTATCAGTTACGATTTTTACAGGTCAGTGGATATTTTTCAAACAAAATGTATTTTATAGGAAACCCGAACAAAGCAAGTTTTGGTGGATTATATTTTTTTATATTGTATATGGATTTCGAAAGACTTATGTGTTCGATTTTATGCAGCTGAAATTTCCGAAACAGAGTTTATTCCAGCTTCTATATGTCAAGAAATTTGTAAACTATTTCATTTCTCTTATTTACATGCACTTAAAAAGGAATGTGTGCAGTGAATTTTATTAGACTAAAAATTTTACGCAATATTTATTGTTAGATCCTGATCTCTACAATTTGGTGAAGGGTACACACGAAACCTGAAGTTTCCCGAAGAGAAAATATTAAATATATTTTTCGTAATACGTGCTGTGCCAAAATTCTTCAAATATTTGAGTGCCAGGAAGTTCGCCATTAAATTACAAAACATCTATAGAATAGTAATCGGGAAGATGAAATTAACCTCATAGTTTTAGGGAACTAGCGTATAATGTTCAGTTTGAAAATATAACTGAAACCTGTATTTTAAAAGTCAAAATACTGTGTTTTGATGACACGACAAAGTTTTGCATACTTTCGTTTATTTATAGGCTTACTCCTCTTTTACCTGTATGCTTCCAGATTGTTTCCTCTGATATCCTTTAATATTATCTTCAACAAATGAAACTGAATCCAGAAAGTAATTTAATACTTTTCATAAAATGCATTTTTTAAAAATTCTTCATAAATGCATTGACAATATAGACTAATCCATTTATACAAGAAAATATTTCCTCCAACCACTTAAACGCTTTGGATTTGAATTTAGGTTTATTTCTCGAATTCTGGCAAGTGCTGTCGAATTGGACGATGCTTCCACTTCATCGAGGTTTGCCTAGCTTTTTGTAGCGTTTTGTATTTCTACAAGACCAACCAAATTGCCGTATTTCTCAGTTCTATACGTTTATCATAGGTTTGACATGCATTTTTTTCGGTAATCAATGGTTACCAGAGTCCGGCATACAAACATATACATCTGCCGCGAACTCGGCGACCATGGACTGCGCAATTTAGGCACCTCTCTGATGAGGGTTGCAATCCATGCAGTTTTATCACCACGCGAGTTTCGATCTTGTCTCAATTCAATTTCATTGCCATGAGGGGTCCATACATTGTTCTTTGGGGAAACGGGGCAGTTGAATAAAGAGTCTGTATTTTTTCTTTCTTCACTCTAGTAAAAAATAAAATAAAATAAAGTAACATGGTTCCCATGCCACTGAAAAGTTCTATAAACTTCATAATTTTTTTTCCTTGTTAGCTTTTGCTTAAATATTTCAGTCCATATGTTTTCAAACCTCCTATGAGGAAACTCAAAGAAATCTTGGAAGTTTTCAACCTTTCCCTAACCAAATGTGCCAAAATCATCCTTCATTTTGCCGATTGCAAATGGACTAAAATATGCTCTTGGCTTCAGTTTGAACAGCATCTATAGCGATGAACTGGAAAATTTCGGGCAGGGTGACATCAGTAGGATTGCACGTAGTTTTAACTTTAAATAGAAATGCTAGCATCTTTTGCCCACTGTAAGGAGAGTATGGTAGAGCTAGAGAGAAAAATATTACGATGTTGCCACTGGGGGAGGGGTAATCTGTTTTTAATGGGCTACATCAAACGGTTCAGATATGATAATTATAAAATTTCTGATTACTTTCTAAAGAAGCACCATGATAGCTATTCCTCATAAACTTTGTCAGTGTTTTCAATGAAATTTTTTTTGCCACAGATACATTTTCTTAATTTAGATCCCTAAGTATTTAACAGTGTTAGACCAGGGGATAATGGTGGAACCAATTTTAATATTGCCGTTAGCATAGGTTCTATCGAATTTATGGGTGAACATATTGGAAATGCACTTATCCGAGTTAATTTTTATTTTCCACGAGCCAGGAATAAGGGCAACGTGGTCACTTAATAGCTTTGACTGCATATTTATGATTATGATTACAGTCCGACCACAGTACGAAGAACCACGGTTGGCATAGTGCCAAGACGATTCTATTCACTCTGTAGGTAAGGCTGCTGAGGAAGGAGGGGGAAAAGTCTCGTATTCTCTCGACATTCTTTAGAATCGGTTAATAACTGCGTTTGCTTGCTTTTTCCTCGTCTGTTATTTTGATTATTATATTAAAATTAATGGATCCTTTACCCAACACAACTGCTCGGAATAAGCCGTTCCGTAGTGATTGTAAACGTATAATACACAATGTAATTAAATTGTGTGATAAAGAAGCACTAGAAGGAAATGTTATTGTTCCACTTTCGCAATCCCTAAAGAGAGCTAGTGAAATGATCGGGATATCGATGTCCAGTGTAAATAGAATACGCAGAGAAGCAAAGGGTGAAGAAACTCCAAAATTTGAATCTCCGAGGAAACGTCAGAAAAAAAGAACCACCGAAAACGTAGCTTTAGATAATTTTGATTGTGATGTAATCCGAAAGTATCACTCCTATAAAACTCCTATTTTTAAATAGATTTGCTTCTTCTTTTTATTATTTTGAAATTATTATTCAAATATTCGATCAAAAATAAAGTTTTAAAAAATAACTTTAAAATTGCGGACAAAAAGCAGTCTGAAATACATTCCGTATTTCATAAACAAACACATCCGAAAATATGACGTTTTCCCCTATTTCCTAAGTAGACTAGCTTTTCTCGCGCATGCGTAACAGCTTCCAGGGACCTCGCTTCCGTGGTCGGACAGTAGAGGCAAAAATAGCTGTATCGTCTACAAAAATAGTAATTTCGGTCTTCAATAGAAAAGAGATTAATTCGCCGTTAACACACACGGTATGCCGTATATAATAACTATCAAACCGCTAAAGATCATCTTAAATCATATCTTACATATCCAATATCTTGGTCATTTCAAATAGTTATAATCCCGAAAATTCGTTCTTGTTACGTCATCACGACGACGTCACTTAGATGTCAAGCGCGATGTCGCTCGTTTCTCCGTCGTCGTTTTCGCAGGATTTTCCAAGGGCAGTTTTTGCAGAGAGGGTCGTCAGAGAGGAAGCGCGGTTGAGGTGTCGAAAGAGCAGAGCAGCATTAGCAGGATCCCCCGTCACTTCTCATCGCTGTAGCTGTCGTCCGATCGGTCCTGGCGAGCCGGTATGATGGCCAGGAGTCGCAGGTCCGGCTCCGTGCCCAGGTCGTAGAGGCGCGGGCTGCCCCTCTTTCCGAAGCGCATGGGTATCCTGCTGTTGCACGTGCGGCACTCCTCGCTGTCCCGCCCACCGCAGAACACCAGGCACCGGGCCTCGTTCCGGCCGAACCGAGAGGCGCACACCACCGCCGCCGACACCAGCACGCACAGGAAGAGGACGTGGCACGCTTTCATGGTCTCTGCGATCGACCTGCAAAGGAATGAAACGCATCAGCCAAAGGGATAAGTCACATACCATTATGAGTTTCCTCTTCCTCCCATACCAAAATGAGGTTTACGCCCCATCCATATTCCGGTCGCTTACCAAAATGAGGTTTTTGTCCTATCCATACTCCTGTCACATAACAAAATGAGGTTTACGTTCCATCCATACTTCAGTCACATACCAAAATGAGGTTTACATCCTATCCATACACCAGTCACATACCAAAATGAGGTTTGCGTCCCATCCATACTCCAGTCACACACCAAAATGAGGCTTACGCCCCATCCATACTCCAGTCACATACCAAAATGAGGTTTGCGTTCCATCCATACTCCAGTCACATACCAAAATGAGGTTTACGTCCCATCCATACTCCAGTCATATACCAAAATGAGGTTTACTTCCAAGCCATACTCCTGTCACACACCAAAATGAGGTTTGCGTCCCATCCATACTCCAGTCACATATCAAAATGAGGTTTATGTCCCATCCATACTCCAGTCACATACCAAAATGAGGTTTACGTTCCATCCATACTCCAGTCACATACCAAAATGAGGTTTACGTCCCATCCATACTCCAGTCATATACCAAAATGAGGTTTAAGCCCCATCCATACTCCTGTCACACACCAAAATGAGTTTTGCGTCCCATCCATACTCCTGTCACACACCAAAATGAGGTTTACGTCCCATCCATACTCCAGTCACATATCAAAATGAGGTTTATGTCCCATCCATACTCCAGTAACTTACCAAAATAAGGTTTACGTCCCTTCTATACTCAAATCGCAAACCAAAATAAGGTTTTCATTCCTGTTCAATTTATTTATTGCATACCACAATAAGGGTTACCTTTCTTTCATATTAAAAAAAAAGTAACAATAGGAGGTGTGCGTTCATTTCATATTCCAATCACATACCAAAATGAGGTTTACGTTCATTTCCTTTTCCAAAACTTAACAAAATAAGGTTTACTTTTCTTTCATGTACAAAAGCGTACCGAAGTTGATGTCACTTTTACATTCAATCTTTGCAACCTACAGCTTCACATCTATAAAGGCAGAGGCCATTTGCGGTCCCATTGTTATTTCTATTAGAGCTCGAATGTTTGGACATAGGGTGGATGTTCGAACATCTCTCCAACGACAGAATTGTTCAGGTTTCTCAGCGACATGACGCCGAGAAATCTGACATCACGAACATGAGTTTTACTTCGTTTTACACGATGAACTAAACTCGTAAATTCTAAGAAGAGTACCCCTTCGGTTAGTATGAAGAACATCATACGCTCGCCAAACTGCGTATGTTGTTATTGCTGCTAATTTCTGAAGCGTTTATCGTGGGATTATTTCGTGACGCATTTATCATATGATTTTCCAGGGGAATTATCCTGTCAAATTAGAAGAAACTTGCCATGTGGCACAATATTAAATGCGGTGTAGCGTCATACAAATATGGGGTTATTTTCACAAGACCCAACAGGGTGCTCGAACACAGCTGCGTGTTTATAGAAATATCCATTTCGAGTTCCCAGAGATTTCGGAACACGTGTGCAAATTTCTCGCCTAAAAGTTAATCCACCGGGATATCGGTTACTGAAAGAACACGGTTGAAAACCGAATGAAAGCCTCGTTACCGTACACCACCACTTTTAAATCTGTCTCTTTGGAACAGATTTTCTGTCTTAGGGATTTTGACACTATAGTGATCGCAAAGTTTGCCTAAATATTCGACGATAAGAAGAACTGTCACCAGCTAATCTGCCGGCCCCCGCTCTGGAAAACAGACGCATTTCGAGGAATTGGGATGGATTCCGTCAAAGAAAAGACCTCGAGATATAGTCAGAAGACTTGGAGATTTTAGGGAGAGTCCCTGTAACATCTGGGCCAGAGTGGCCGTGCAGATTTCTGCTCCCCGAAAGACTGAGTTTGCCGCTATTAAAATCTTTTGCACCAGTCTGGTGATGCTGTAACCTGCTCGGACCAACCTCTTACTTGTTACGTTTTGTGTAAAAAAATATTAAGTTTTTCGTTACTTCTGGCCTGCTTTTTTTAGACCACTCGGATACCACGCCATTTGGGCACGTTCCTTTTAGCCTCAGTACGCCACAGCGGCGCTTCAAGTTAAATGTCGTGTTGTGTCTTCCAGAGAGTAGCTTGTAGCAAAATGAGTGACATGATTCGTTTGAGATTCTTTTTGTTTATGATGGATTTTATGGGAAACAGGTATGCGATAGATTTTTTGTATGGAGAATGGCTATCTGAGCGAGGCGAATATGCTATTTTGGCCTACGATTTTCATGCAGCCAGCGGTAAGTTTGTTTTACCAACTCATTGCAATAAGTACGCTTGGAATTCATCATTGCGTAGCACCGCGCTTAATTTGATCTTGCGAGATGCGACTGCGATGCCTCAATTTTTCGCTCTCTTTGCAGCAAACCCTCAAACGCGCCAAGCCGTTGGCGAAAAGAAATGACTTGGCGAGAACCCGTATCATGTTCTTCACATTTACCGAACCCTTTGAAAAACATAAATTTTGAAAAAGATAACAATGAACCTTCCGTTGAAATGACTCTATTCTTCAAAGGATTATATTTATTACCATTAGATTGAGGATCATGACATGGCTTAGAGGCCTAATGTCCAGCAGATGGTACCGGGCTCGCAAAGTTGTCCTTTAAGAATGAGTTAAAGATGACTTTAGTTTAGAATTTTGAGCTCTCATTCATATATAATTCTCGCTTGTTATTCGAAATGAGTATTTTCTGTTTCATGAACACCATGTTCTTGTCATGTTGAACAAAGGAATGCTGGGAACATGCAATGGTTTAAGCCTATACGTTGATTGTCTGTTTCTTTATTTCTCAAACTGATACCATAAAAAATTTAATTTTGTCAAAAATTGGAATTAAAAAAAATATTAAATTGAAAAAAATTAAAATTAATAATATTTTAATTAGTTTTTTTTGATAAAATTTCAATAGTGTTTGAAATTGTAAAACTGCAATAGTTTTTCTGACCGAAACCTCGCGAAGTTCTGCTCGAAATTTGTCGATGCTGTGTTTTTCTTCGATCAGAATTTATGACTCATTAGTCGGATGTCAATAAAATTTTTCAGTTGTTTATTGAAGATCTGTTAATGACGCTCAACTTGCCTGTTGACTACCGCCTGTGTGCGATAATATCTGAAATCGCCTCCTGCCGTCGATTTGGTTGGATCTCGTTCTCTTAAAAATTAACATCTTGATTTAATTGATATTTCGACCAAATTATCTTTACGTATTATTCAGACAGTGTCAGACCTATTTAGTTGATGATTCATTTTTAGCTTTTCTATTCTATTGAAACAACTGAAAAGGATATGGAGTCAGACGTCCGTTGGCGAAATTATGCAGAAACATCCGTTGGCGATCAGAAAGTGTAACGGACTGTTTTCTCCCCTCCCACGCACACAAATAGACTCTTCTTTTCAGCACTTACTATGTCATGTGACCACGAGTCCAGAGTTCATGCTTTGTGTTAATTCGTTACTTTTGTATCAGCATGTAGAGTGTTCTGTTATGTTCTGTAATTAAATGTTCGTGCGTTGTAGCGCCATCTGGGCCAAGCCATCGTGCCAAACAAGGAACAATCACATGATTGCCACCGAAACGATCACTCCGCCATTCAGAGATGTGTCAATCTCGCGCTTTCGCAGTGCACTATGGGTAGAATAAAATGCGTCACTCTCAACGCGTGCGAGTTCCACGCCCAGTTTTTATTTTAGGCAAAATAATCTGAAAGTGAAAATAAGAATAATTACAAGATAAAAAGAACTTTTTATATGCCATGTTTTTAAATTTTCTGTTGAATTATATAAACTTGTCAATTCGATGTACTATTAATAAATACTTTAAAAATTTTTTTTTGATGAATTATCCCATCAACTTGAAAGAAAATGAAGTTAATTGGAAGTTAACTTGCGTTTAACTTTTCATTCCCATCCCGGTCGATAGATGGCTTCACCAGTCTACAAAACAAAATTAACTGAAAATAACTGAAAATGAATTTAATTCTGCTCAAAGGTGGCTAAAAGTATAAAAAAAAATGCATTGTCATCGTGTTCTGAGCTATTCTAAAAGTTTCAAATGTCCAACTAGTCGGGAAGTTAGTTAAAAATCGATTGCAAAATTTGTACTAGACAAACACACAAACACACACTCACAAACAAACAAGAAAGCGAGTTAATAAAAACATGGAAATTACCTCGCTTTTTGTGAGGGCAGTTTCCAGATAATACAGCCCAAAACATACAATCAAGCTGCTTTCCCAGCTGCTTACTCGATTTGCGGAGAAAATTTGTACGTTGCACATTCTGGAAATAATTTCTTTTCGAAAGACATTCCGGAATTAGTTTTACAAAGATCGCCATATCGAAAAATTATCAGGAATTTCAGGGAAGGGAAAATCAATTCACCGTTTCGTATAACTTATTCTTTGTTCGCAATTGAATTATTTTTCCCACTCATCCCCTGATGGATTTACCTCTAAATTATATTAACTTCGAATACAGGTGGTTTATTAAGAAAATAGGCACGCACCCCCCCCCCCCCCCCCCCCCCTTGCGTCTAGGAAAATTTTGAATCAGGATTTCTCACAGAGGACGATGTTGTAAAATACGGTTCCGACCGGGTCTGAAATGAAGCAGGAATTCGTTCCGTAACAGGTGTCAAAATTTCGAGAACAGGAGATGCGTCTCAAAGGACTAGAGTGTGTATCAGAGGTGTGGCAGAGATCGCGATAGAAAGGTGAAACTGTCCCAGCTTTTCATGCAACAAGTGATCGAAGAACTTTGATAATGGCATTACCGTGTTTTAAATATGAATTCCTTCGAAATTTTAATTATCGAGAATAGTTTTAATGGGTGTTCAATTTAGCATTTTTAATTAATATTTCACTTCGTTTCTGCGATGCAAAAACTTTCTGGTAACGCAATTATGAACTGGAAGGGAAAGCGTGTGCCTGATCCCTGGGGCTTGCAACGTCATTACGACGTGAAATTTGCGGTTTGGTAGATCCGTTTGCTTACGACACGATGACGTCATTTTTGCGGGGCGGAAACTTTTCATTCGTTCCTAGACCAAGGCTCCTTATTCGATTTCCATTTTCCCCCTTTGGGAATCAAATTTATATTCTTAAAGCATTTTCTTTTATAGTTTATATGATATTTCATCCAGTGAAAGATTGATAAGATAACATTTTGTATCCCATCACAGTATATCTCCCTCTTTTTCACGTGTTTTAGCATTTGTAAAACGTAATTTAAACTATAAATTTAACTTTATATTCGCAAATCCATATTTTGTGTTCTGCTGAAACTAAATTTTCTTACGGTTAATTCAATCTTATCTGTATTCATCTCGTCGTGTGGTATTAGGTTGGACTGTCCATTCTTAGTCAACGACAATTCTTAGTCAACTTGGTGCAATTAGGATCTACACACCATGGTCTTCAGGCATCTGTCGATTTTCCAAGCAGTCAGTTACACCCGATACTTTCCCGGCCTGATGAAGGACTCAGATCGAAGCCGGTTGCCATTCTCAATTTTTAGTGTGGATTTTAAGAGGCATTGTGTTGTTATATGTTAAAATCCACGATAGATAATAACGGCTTTTAGTCGTGAAACCACGGACCAAAGGGTACGAGGTACGATTGTCTAAACGTATCCATCACGAATGCTTAGAGCCATTTGGGATGGATCGACGGGTACAATAGCTTTGTATGCCAAGGCCCGAATAAAGCTAAGCATGTTTTTCCTAAAGAGGTTGCCATAAATACGTCCTACACGGTTTTGTAAGGAGCTCTATGTAATAATTTTATTGAACAGTCTAGTGGTAGCGCATTGTACTTGGAACTGCGCGTTGTGCACGGTTCGCCGAACGCCGTTAAATTTCTTTGTCTGGGCCGGATAGGGGCACGTTCAATCTGAAGACAGGAAAGTCGTATGAGGTCAGAGAGGGTGGCAGAAGGTACGATCCCCGGGAGTACTCGGTCCAAAATGGAGGTGGTAGTGTTAGTTCACCTGTACGGTGATCCTACTGAAAGCAACCAACGATTCTGGCAGTTTATGTGCAAATGTCTTAATGCAAAAGTGTCCCTCGTTGTAAAACAAATGATTTATGCTCCGCCCATTTGCCAGGTTTTGTGCATTTTGTCGTTTACTTGTTATCAGTTCCCATGAGATACGAAACAAGGTCAAGGTCAAGGTCAAGGTCAAGGTAATTGGTTCTGCGAAGTACCTAGTAAGGCGCTCGATCACCTGCATTAACATTCGAACGGATAACGATAAATTTACATGTAGTGGGATTTCGATTTAAAAATTGCCAAAAGGCGACAGAATTTGGAAGATATGCTCGGCTGTAGCCTAGTCCTGGCTTAGACAGGCGTTAGAAAGATCCGTTACTTCAAAAAGCTGAAGAAAAGCCGTTCGATCGAATAAGATACCTTGACGATGACATTATAAGCTCGGAAAAAATAATGATTTTAAACTTTGCCAAATGATGAGAAAACAAAGAAAACTAGTTTCTCGAAGAGAAGGGTCAACCAACGCGAGCCCATTTGAACGGGACTTGACTTAAGATACGAAACGATAACACTTCATGGCGTGACTTACTAAGGGTGCCTCTCAGTTTTATGCCAAAGTTGAACGATTCATATTGATATGTAGTAGATTCGATAGTAAAGTTGTGATGATAGTACGTTTATGGTAATCGGATGCGGTATGTTGGAAATAGGATGTAAACAGCCGATAATAACTTCGATGAGACAATTTCGAGGCTTATTTCCGAGGCACTACCTTCTGTGAATTCACAGAAGGCGATAATAACTAAGATAATGATTTGATAAAGTGTCAGTACTAGTTATAATGTTGCAGAGTTATTCATTATTAGAACCATACACTTTAAAAGTTTTGAAAGGGACTCGAATAATAACTTACAGTTTAGATAATAAAGGACGTCATGACCTCGATAGGAATTAGGTAACTTCAATGCCGTTATTATCCAAGTGAGACAGGCACTTTTGTCTTTTGACTTTTGCCCTGTCACTGCGAGATTGGATGGTTTCTTATGGTTGGCCGGATATTGAATATGTAAAATAGCAGACCTCTTACTTAAGTTTAAACGAAGGAAAAGCCGAGGCAGGTGTAGAATCTCCAATGTAGAGGAGTTATTTCTCCGGCCGGCAGATGGAGTTCCTGGTCCGTGGGCTAGCGAGAGAATCTGTTTATGTAAAAATGTGCTCGCGCCAGAAGCTGTGTGAGCAAGTATAGAACGGTAGTTTGAGATAGGGGTTTGCGTTGCGTTTTGATTTTTGTTGATGTGTGTTTTAGTGTAATAAAGAGTGTTCGTCCATGTCAGAGGGATTCGTTTACGTGTTTTCCCAAGTCTTACATCGAAATGAAGGTGATGCAAGAACTCTATGGGATAAGTACCCCTTTCCTATTCTATTAGTTCACTGTATTGTGCGAAGGGAACGGATTAGATTTCAGATTTTAAGATCTGACACAAAAGCAGGAAATAAAAACAATCAGTTTTTTAAAAATTTAAAACAAATAGGAACTCGTCATTCAGACATACCTCATTATACTATTCCGAGGATAAAAAAATACTTCAGTCAAATCGGAACCTAATAGAGTTTATCTTAACATAAATGACATGCACAGGTGAACTAACAGCACCTCTTCTCCCCATAATTTTGACCGAACAACCCCAGTGGCGTCATCGGTGGGCTCGTACCAACACCGACTCAAACACAGTGTTTGAGTCGGTGTTGCTCGTACCCTCCTCGTACACATATACAACACGGAAGGGCTTTCCGGCCCGAGGATGTATTCAAATGGATGCCATTTGTTATGACTGAAACGGAATGACGAGGGTAAAGGATCAGGATTTAATACCGTTGCCAATACACATAATATTTTCTACTGAAAAGGACGCCTTTAAAAGTCCACCCTAAGAAAAGCTAAACTGTTTGTTAGTATAGTGAGTGCAACGAGAAAGTCGAATTCTTTACTCTGCTGGCAATTTCCCCTGAAACAACTGAGATATTTTTTTGTTCGCTCAAAAACGAAACTAGATACTTAATTGAATTTTTCGGACTGAAAATAAGACTATTTTCTTTTGGCAAACGATAGTTTTTGAAAACCCTTATTTTTTGTTTTCGAAGGAAATTTCAAAATCAATAAGTATATATATCCCTAGAAAGGGAAACAAGGAAAGACATGGCAAGAACTGGGTACTGAGTAAGGATTGATTTTAAAACTACGATGGGATATTTTGTGATGGGTGCGATAACGCATGCGCAGTTAGAAAAATGCATTTTTGATTGGTAGGCTTGTTTCTGTTAATATAGAAGACTCATTGCTTCACTTTTTGTGTTGCATTTCCAGAACATTTGCGATACTCAACGAACTCTTTTTCTATTTCCTGAGGAATTCCAGCTCTTTGATGATAAAATTTATGAAATATCTGTGTTTGAAGGCGTTGGCCTAGGAAACGCAGTTAATCAATTTGTCCTATGGTCCTATGGGGAGGTGAGACTTACTTTCCGTTTTCTGTACTGAGCACTACCCTGTTTAGTAGAGTGGTCTGCACTAACGCTGTCAAATGTAGAACATTGTATAGATAGACTAGCTGAAAACCCGCACTTCGCTACGGAGTACATTCAAATTAAATACAACTGTCAATGTATGCAATTAATGCCAAATATATATATATATATATATATATATATATATATATATATATATATATATATATATATATATATATATAATGAATTCAACGATCAATGTATGCAATTAATGTAAAAAAAAAACGAAAAATTATATTTATAAAAAAATCGTAACGGATATTTTTATAGACAAAATAATGTAGAAGAAAATATTCAAATTAAATCTAATAGAACATACTAAAGATTATAGTGCAGTTAATATAGTAAAGTTTGAGGAATATATCTTTTTCTGTATTTTAAAATTTTTTTGGATAATGTACAATAGTCTGCCGCATTAGCAAGAAAAAATTCTTTTTGTTAATTTATTTCGTTGTTATGTACGTGACGCAAAATTAGTTTAAAGTATAACAAAATGAAACGAAACCACGTGATCAGCAATTAATAAATTAAATTCTAAAATAAATCTTTAAAAAATCACCAAAAATCAGAAAATGGAGGTAAAGATTCGAAAAAGATTTCATTTTAAACGAATTTTTAGGATCTTTCTCGTGATATAAATTTTAAAACCCTCGGATTATTATTTTAAATGCAAATTTCAAAGAATGTTACAAAAACAGTTTAAAAATTTAATTTTAACAAATGTAAGAAGAATTTTTAAAAATCTCTTAGTGCACCCCCATAATGTCAGCGATTTAGGTCCAGCGGTTTAGTCTGTGCGTTATTTGTCAGTCAGTCAGTTACGGAACTGTTTTATATATATAGATAGATAGATAGATAGAGAGAGAGAGATGTATAGATATATAGATGGATAGATATATAGACAGATATAGATATATACACTTATAGACAGATATAGATATAGTCATAGACAATAGATGTAGATATAAACAGATATATATAGACAGAGATAGACAGAGATATAGTGATAGGTATAGATAGACAGATTTTGATATATAGATAGATGTAGACAGATATAGATATAAATAAGCTGAGACAAAAATAGACAGACAGACAGAGATCTATAGACAGATATAGACAGGCAGATAGGGATGTATATATATTTCCGAATGGAAGAGTTATCGTTGCGGTCGTCGTGAAACGTCGTCGAAAAACACGGATAAACCGATACTATTAAATTTTATTGTATTTTCGAAATATAATAATACATTCGTTTTCCTAATTTATAAATTTATGTATGAAATCCGTCATTTTCTTTTTTAACCGAATCTTTGATATGTTTTTTGATATTACTACCAATTTTTCTAACATGATATGGCATCACTGTATTTATAATCTCGGGAAATGAAAGAAGCGTTATTTTAGTACATTATTGCATACTTTATCCAATAAAAATCTTATAAAGAGAAAACTAAAGCTAAACTAAACAGTCCGCTGTGAACCAAGGCCGGCGGTGCCCATCTCCGCTTTCTTGACCGTGGGCTTGGGATGCCATACAGCATGTCTCAGTTAGGTGGTCAACCTGACGCGGGACCTCTCAGAGTACTTCCCAAGCATACCTGGTCCTCATTTTATCGACCCACTCAAGGGATGAAAGGCTAAGTGGACCTTGCCCAGTCGCAGGGTCGAACCCTGGACCTGTGGCTTAGAGATGCGACATCGATGTCGATGTTTTCAAAACATCGATATTTTGATAAAAACATCGATGTTTTAAACATGATTTATTGAAGCCGATTTCTTTTTAACATCGATGTTTTGTGCTCGATGTTTTTTTTAAATGAAAATGTACCATAATAAAAAAAAATTAACCACGTAGCATAATTTTTCCACTCAGTAAATGTAAGTCTGAATTCTGAAAAGGACGAATACAAAAGGGAGAACGATTAGAGACAAATGGCAATGAACAACCAATGAATAATAATTATATGCCCCAATAATTGTTATTTACAGTAAGAAAAAATAAGCTTGTTCAGTTTCCCCCCATAAGTTGGTTTTGCATCAGTACTTCAAATTGGTGTAAATATATGTAATTTTCTTTGGTATTATTTAATTTGAAAATAAAAGATTTGTTAATAAATTGCAATAATTTCTTCCTCAATTTTCTGGTAAAAGTAATAAAATGTGTAATGGAAATTCTGCGATATGCGCTCACTCTAGCAATCAAGTTTTTGTCATTTATGTCAGCCCAAACTGAGAGTAAAATTAACCCCCTCCCCCCACCATGATTAACCTAAGTAACATTAATATTAGAGGTTACTAAACCAGTTTAAAAAAAATGAAAGTTCATAAACATCGATGTTTAAAAACATCGATGGTTTTGGGGCGATGTTTTATTAGCATCGATGTTTTAATATTGAATATCGATGTTTCAAAACATCGACGTATTGTTGTCCATGTCGCCTCCCTACTGTGGTTCCCCTACTTGACGCTTTTAACCACTACGCCACAGGGCGTCCATAAAAAGAAAACTATTATTTAAAAATTCTTGTTTTTTGTATGTATGCCGGAAGAAATGTGCATGGAGTACTTAATAAAAAAGTATTATTTTGGATAAAGATTTCAGATTTTTTCGCCACAGATAATCTGCCAACCGGATAATCCGCCCACGATATTCAAGAGTACACGTATACTCATCATTTGGTATAATCTGTAACGAAGTAATCTGTTTGGTATAATCTGTTTAATAGAACTTGTTACATTCTGCTTCGACCCCATTCGAGGATATTCTCTTTTCAATCTAAGTCAAGCGCCCGGCATTGGCTTCACGATTCTTTCAAATATGGCCCTACCGTGTATCATTCTTTCTCTGTTGAGTCATTTCGAAGGAACTTATAATAAAAAGTAAATGATATTCACTGCCTCCTTAAACATATTTTGGACTTAAGAGTATGTGCTTGTAAAAGATGGGATTTGCGACAGTTTAGCAACATAGGAAAATCTATTTACCTTTCTATACTTTTACAGGCAAAGGATGGCCACTAAAAAGAGACGGAATTAATACTGTTTAAGAATTAAATGGGACCCATTCTGCAGGTTATAAAAATATTATTCGTTTAAGCAATATACCTCTCTTTTTCTTCAGCACGACGGCCTGGTGCAGAGCAGGGTAGTCCCAGTGTACTAAATTGGGACCGATCCACCAAAGAGGACGATGATATTTTACTGCGGTAACCTCCAAAATTATGGCAACCCCTTCCTTTCGAGGCCCGGGGGAGGGTGTTTGTTTGTTGCCCCAATCAGATCTGACAGACTCAAATTAGATGCTCAAAATGCCTCCCAAGGGTGTCGTTGCACAATTGACACCCACGAATGAAGAACTGGCGTACGTTATCATATATAAATATATATATGCATGCATATATATGTATGCATATATATGTATGTATATGTATGTATGTATATATATATGTATATATATGTGTGTTTATATGTATGTATATATATGTGTGTTTATATATATATATATATATATATATATATATATATGTTCTAGCTGAAAACCCGCACTTCGCTACGGAGTACATTCAAATTGAATACAACGATCAATGTATGCAATTAATGCCAAATAAATAAATAAATATATATATATATATATATATATATATATATAATAAATACGTCGATCAGTGTATACAATTGATGTAATATATATATATATATATATATATATATATATATATATATATTTATAAAAAATCGTAAGGGATATTTATTTTTTTTGGATAATATCCAATCGTCTGCTGCATTAGAAAGAAAAAAAATATTTTTTTGTCTATTTAGTTGTTATGCACGTGACGATAAATTTATTTAAATTACCAGAAAAGAAATTCCGTGATGGGCATTTAATAAATTAAATTCTAAAAATTAATCTGTAAAAATTCCCCAAAAATCAGAAAATCGAAGTAAAGATTCGAAAAAGATTTCATTTTAAAGGAATTTTTATGATCTTTCTTGTGATATAAATTTTATAACCCTCAAATTATTATTTTTAATGCAAACTTAAAAAAAGTTACTAAAACAGCTTAAAAATTTAATTAAAAAATCTAAGAAGAATTTTTCAAAAATCTTTCTCAGTGCATCTCTACACCATAAGAAGGATCCCCATGCAAAATTTCAGCCCTTTAGGTCCAGCAGTTTGTTTTGTGCGTTGTATGTCAGTGAGTCAGTGAGTTACGGAACTGTTTTATATATATATACAGATATGTATATGTACATATATATATATATATATATATGTATGTGTATATACAGAGGCTGTTCGCACATTTTTTAGACGATTTTGGTAAGCGGTAATAAAAAATCATTTGCTGCAAAAGAAATAATTGCAATTGTACTATGTTTTTAAAAGTCAAAATTATCGTCTACGGCTTGAAAGTTTTGTTTTTATTCAAAATGGCGTTTTTAACAAAGCAGTGGTTCGAAGGCTACATTTATGCTCTTTCCGAAGAGAAATATGCATACTCCGTTATCCAAAAACGATGTGAGAGTCATGGTTTTGTGATATCTAAAGCGTCGATAGGTAATATCGTCAACAAGAAAGGAAAAAAAAAAGTCAAATTGGAGCCTCAAGTGAGACAAAAAATTCCAAACAAGTATCCAAGGAAAAAACGGACATATTCGACTATTGCAAAGGTAGGTTGTTTAATGTTAGAAGAAAATCCCCCTAGTCAAAGGACAGTTGCAAAATCATTAAAATGCTCGGTGTCCACTGTAAACAAAATGATAAACGTTGATTTAAATCTTAAGAAAGCGAAAAAACGCAATGTGCATCGTCTTCTTCCAAATCATATCGCTGAACGCAGGACACGCTGCAGAATTCTATATGAGAAACACTTATCCAAAGAAAAATGGAAAAAAATTGTCACAATAGATGAATCATGGGTGTATTTAAATGATTGCAACAAAAAAGAGCCATTTATTATCATAAAAGGGGAGAAAAAATTTAAGTTCATGGTTCAAAGAATCGAAAGAAAATTTTTCTAAGGGATTCATGATTGTTGCTGGTTTTTCTTATAATGACAAGTTAAAAATAAAGAGAGTGGGAAAAAATGTCAAGATTAACTCCAAATACTATCAGGAACATATTTTATCGCCAATTTTTCTGAATGAAATACCATCGCTTTACCCAAAGTGCCATCAATCTGTGAGACTCCATCAGGACAAAACTAGCAGTCACACATCAAAATCCACTGTAAATTTCCTAAAAGAAATGGAACAAAACACTGGTATCAAGGCCATACCCTTCACTGATATCCCTACTAAATCTCCCGATGTATCACCTATGGATTTTTGTGCTTTCGGACTTTTAAAATCTGCATTATCCAAACGTCGTCCCAAAACCCGTACAGGACTCTGGAAAGCTGTTCAGGAGGAATGGGATCGAATACCTCTTCTGACACTTTAAAAGGCATTATTTTCCTGGAAATTGCTGTGTCGAAAGATAGTTCAGAATAAGGAATGTCAAATAGAACATTTAAAACACAAGAATTTTATGTAATTTAGTTTTGTGAATACAATATACATCGTCTAAAAAATGTGTGAACAGCCTCTGTATTCCTTTCCATTCATTGGTAGTCGTGAATGAACCGTTGTAAACCAGCGATTATACTGGATTACAATACGACAAAAGCAGGAGTTGATATACTCGATCCAATTTGCAGCTATTACATGGCATCCTGCATATCACGAAGATGGACAATCTCATTGTTTTATTAGGTTTTGGATATAATAGGAATCCATTTGCGAGTTGTCCTTAGATCCAATAAACCGTACAGTTTCGAAATAAGGTGATTGTATCTGCATTCTTTGGCTTTTAATTATAAATATATCTCAATTACCAACATTTTATATCTTGTCATAAAACGCAAAATTATAATTTTCAGTTTGAAAAAAAAGTTCAATACAAAAGGAATAATCGAGGTTGAAAGTGACGTTGCACTTTGTGCCACGCGCGCCTGCTCGTGTTCCAAAAATTGGCGCGCCCGCTGAAGAGTTAAACATACATATGTTCTAGAGTCAAAACTGGAAAAGATAATAGTATCTCAACAGGGGTTGATTATTTTATTTCCCTGATGAATGAGAGCTTTGAATTCTGACATTTTAGGATAACGCTTTATAAATCCAAACGTTGATGGTTTAAATTTTAACAAAACTTTTTCGTCCCGAGTTTCCAAGAGTTGGAATAATAAAAAAAATTCTTTAACATAAATAAAGCAAATTTGCAATTCCTTCCAGCATACAATCTCACGTTGGCATACTGTAGTCTGTTTATAAATTCTTCAACCGAGACTTCAGTTGTGAGCGGAGACATTTTTTTTTCTGCTAGTTTGTTTTTAGTTCCATTTCATCTTCAAAGAGGAAAGGCCATCGTATAAAACATCTGGGAAAAGTTTGGAAGATTTTAGCTTTCATTTTTAACTTTAAATCAGACGGTGGCGTGTTTTGGGTTTTCTCATCATAGAACACCGACATGCAGTTAAACAAAAACTAATTCAATTTTAAAAACGAGCTCAAAGCTGGTTCACGAAGGTTTCTTTTTTCTTAATGCTCCATTTTTTGATCGCGAGCGAGTATAGAGCAGAGATCTCTTTTATTTCCTTGCAACCCAACACCCATGAAATAAAGAAAAATGCAGTTATCTACACTGAAGACACCGACTTTATTAGAAGTTACAAAAACAAACCCATCGATTTCATCTGCGAGGTGGGGGGGGGGAATTTATTACTTTAGTTTTGTTTCGTCTCGTTGTGGATTATTTAATTTCCTGCCACCTGCTTTTTCATACTCAGTTCGCGAATCCAGACTGCCCAAAATTGGAATTCCTCTTCAATTGCAATTGCTTGGAATTGCAAGTTTAACCCTTCAACGGGCGCACCAATATTTAGAACATCAGCAGGCGCGCGTGGCACAAAGTGCAACGTCTCTTTCAACCTTGATTATTCCATTTGAAATAAACTTTTTCTTTTCAAATTGAGAAAAATAATTCTGCGTTTTATGACAAGATATAACATGTTGATAATACTGAGGTATATTTATAATTAAAGGTCAAAGATTACAGATAGAATCGCCTTATTTCAAAACTGTCCTGTTTGTTGGATCTAAGGATAGGAATTAATCCGCAACTTGCGGATTAATTCCTATTATGTCCAAAATCCTAAAAAACAATGGGATAGTCCATCTTCGCGATATGCGGGATACCGTGTCTTAGCTGTACATTGGATCGACTCCCTCGACTTCTGCTTTTGTCGTATTGCAATCCAGTATAATCGCTGGTTTACCACGGTTAAATCACGACTAACAATGAATACAAGGATCAGAAAATCAGACCTGCGTTAGAATGGGTGTAGCTATAAATTGAAACTGCTTAGAACAGGGGTCGGCAACCTGCAGCTCGCGAGCCGCATACTGCTCTTTGGATGTAAAGTTGCGGCTCTCCAGTTCCATACGAAAAAATTAATAATTTACTATCAAAACCCTTAAAAAATAAGAAAATATATTTTTAAGTACCTAATTTCTCAATAGCTTCTATTTTCATAATCGTTAATTACAAATCGCTCCACTTAACATGACCGTAATGAGATAAATTTGAACTCTTGTTTTGTTCTTAGAGATGAGACTCCGTGACCATGTTTATCTTTCAGCCAATTGCATTCCATTTCCGTCTCACCCAAACAGCCACCGTCTAGAGTCTAGACAACACATCTAGACTCTAGACGTGCTGTCAGTCAGTCATCTTCGGATAGCGCGGTCGACGTTACGTTGCATGTGTGTTAATTTAATCGCTTGCGGTTTTTGCGTGTCTATTCGCTTGTTGTTTCAAGAAGAATACGATTTAGAAGCGAATTATCTTCTCAAAGGTATGTCCGAGTATAATATAATAAAATCAGTAACAGAATTGGATTACATATCTGAGGATCGTGTAAACGAAGTAATAATGGTAAATAAATTGTTTGCCGTTTTAGATAGCTAAGTAAAATTTAAAAAAATCATTTTTTCAGCTCCGCTGTCAGCATGGTATCTGGTAAAAAAGAGAAGAACTGAAGAAGAAAACCAAGAATTCAATCAGGATTGGACGGAGTCGTTTGCATTCATATGCAACACAGATGGCCTTCCGACTTGTCTTATTTGGAACGAAAAACTCGCACACAATAAGAAGTCAAATTTGGAGAGACACTTCACTACAAAACATACCCAGTTTGCTGGTAAATATCCAACCGGTGAGGCACGAAAAAAAGCTGTTGAAGAGCTCTAAAAAAACAATAGTTAAGTTCCATGCTAAGTAACTGGGCGCAATCTTCCAATAATGTAAATATGGCAAGCTTTGCAGTATCATTAGAAATTGCAAAAAGAGAAAACCAATTCACAGATGTTGAGTACGTCAAAGATTGTTTTATACGTGCATCTGAAGAACTGTTTCGTGATTTTAAAAACAAGGCAGAAATCATGAAAAAAAATCAAAGATTTGCCATTATCTGCTAAAACAGTACAAGATAGAACTGCTAAAATGTCTTCAAATGTAACACATATGCAAGTGGAAGACATTCAACTGGCTTCTGCCTTATCACTTGCTATAGATGAGTCTTGCGACATAAAAGATACGGCACAAGTTACCCTTTTCGTCAGGTATATGTCGTCCCAAGGTCCAAAAGAAGAACTGCTAGGATTACTACCGCTCTCAGGGCAAACTCGTGGATAAGATATAGCACTGGATGATAATGCCAGGAAGACAGTGGAATCGATATAAATAAAATCGTTTCTATAGCAACTGATGGAGCCAGAAGTATGACAGAAATACATAGAGGGGTAACATCAATTCTTCAGAAAAAAATAAACCACGAAATTCTAACTTTTCATTGTATAATTCATCAAGCGCTTTGTGCCCAAACATTTCCGAAATAGTTGAGGTCATGAACTTGGTTATTAAAATTATTAACGGTATCTTGGCAAAAGCACTCTACCATCGTCAGTTTAAAGATTTCCTTGAAGAAATAGATAGTCAGTTTTCTGACCTACTTCTGCACAATAAAGTGCGATGGCTTTCCAGAGGTAACGTATTGAGCGTTTTGCATTGTGCTTGAGTGAAATAAAAACATTCCTCAATGAAAAAAGCCTTGACCATCCCGAATTGGAAGAAGACAAATGGCTGCAAAAATTCAACTTCATGATAGATACCACAATGAAACTAAATGAACTAAATATAAAACTGCAAGGAAAGGGCAACCCAGACTACGCCTTGCTTGAAGAATTAGTTTGTTTCGAAAAAAATTACTTCTTTTTGTTGAAGACATGGAGAGCGGTAAATTACTTCATTTTAAAATCTGACGCAATATCGCGATGCGACCAATGCAACTATTGACACGAATTACTTCAGCATAGCTTTAAAAAACATGAAGGATGGATTCGCTGAGAGATTCGAGTAATTCAAAACAAACAAAAGTACTCTCGCGTTCATAGTAAATCCTCTCAACACAAATACTATTGAGATCAACATTGAGCCATTTAGAATTGATGCTGGATCGCTTCAAATGCCATTGCTGTATTTGAAAACCAAAGACTTGTGGAGTGGAAAGTTCACAGAACTCAAGAGCAAGTTGGAAGAGTTGGAGGTCCAGAAATGCATGCACATCACGCAGCACAAGTGGACTTCTCTAAAAGAAATTCCGCGAGTTGAGGCCCTCATATTCGGCGCATGGAATAGTCTTCCAGAATCCTACAGTAAGGTGAAGACGTTGGCATGGAGTGCTGACGATCTTCGGGTCGACATTCGGGCGAGCAAGCGTTCTCTTGCATGAATATAATAAAAAGTAAAGTTAGAAGTCAACTAACAAATAAAAATCTAGAGTCGTGCTTGAAACTTAAAACAACAATTTATAAGCCGGATTTAATCAAACTTTCAAAAGACATGCAAAGCCAATGCTCCCATTGATGTAACTATCTATATTTGGGGTTTTATATGAATAAATATTATTCCGAATTTAAAGCCGTTTATTTTAAATCAAAAATCAAATATATATAAGCAAAATATAAATATGTATACTATAATATTGAAACGAAAATTTTTAGTGGCTCTTTAAAAACTGGGAAATTTTGTAAATTGTAAATTTGGCTCTTCCGTTTCATTAGGTTGCCGACCCCTGGCTTAGAACATTCAAACCTCACATGTAGAAACAAACCATTCAAAATTACGAAAATGTTGCACTCTGTACCCGGGCGCGCCCGCTGAAGGGATAAAGTACATTGAAAAAATCGCAGCATTTTAAAACTCCTTGCCGAAGCAGAAAATCTTGTTGTCTTATTACCATTTACTAAAATTTTATTTGCAGAAAAATAAGATCGCGATGGACCCAAGATCCATTCCGATGGAAATTTAAATTATTAAATCCTTTTCTATAAGTAATATTTTTTTAACTTCGTGATGGGGCGATTTTTAAATTGAGTTCTAACTCACGAGTTTCAATTCAAAAATCTCGGTTGTCTCTTAACTGGAAATTTCCTTCCGATTTCTGAGGAATCTGGACTGATATAAAAGCCCGTCGTCCGCATTTCGGGAGGAGCAAGAACATACCGGCGTCTCCAAAGGCAATCGATGCCGAAATCGCTTCCCCGTAACCTCACTTAAGAAATTAAAAGTTCTCCGCTATTAACCCGTTCAGCACAAACTCGATTGCTGGCTTCATTTGCGTCATCGGTTGTTAGCTCTCACGTTTCCCTCTGCAGAGACGCGTGTGTGGTGTTGCAGGTAATTCTACCACACACCGGGGGACGCACTCCAAACAAATCCACCTTCGCAGATGGGATCATTACACCACTTTGCTTAAGATTTGCGGGAAGATAAAGCACACGTCGTTACGTTTGTTAACATTATTGGATCCCCGATATGCTTTTGTTCACCCTGGAGCACATTTCCGGGCACTTATTGAATGGCTGTTAAGGAATTATCGAGAGAGAAAGAAGAAGCCACGTGCAGTTCAGTGCTGCGGAGAGAACAAAGCACAATTATTGACTGGGTGGTGTGAAGTACATTTGCATTCGTATGCGAGTCGTTTAGGAGTGAACGCATTCAAAATAAATTTTAAGCATTTCTGTGAAAATCCAGTTCTTTTCAACCAGCAGATAGGAGTCGTACTTTGAAGCCACGAGGGAAATTCATCGGCAAGCCCTGGGTCCTGAGGACACGAGTCCATCTCAGGGCTTCTAGATATCTATCTCAAGAACGAATCCTTTTTGCTTTGATTTAAATCACTCCGGACCATTGGCGTAGCGTGCTTCTAACTTTTTTTTTTTGGGGGGGGGGGGGAGGAGGCACGAATTGAATTCAGCTAGGGCCTTCCTCAGCGCATTGACTACCGGACGGTCCTTAAAATGTGAAATATTATGATTTTTTAAAAAATTCAATAACAACATAATTGATGTTTGAGTAGTATTCAAAAGTTATACAATGAGAAAAATAAATATAATATAAATAAAATGAGAAAAAAAATATAGCATCGAATTTTTGTTATGGATCCTATCATTGATAAAAATTATTTTAAGGCTAAAGACATAATCGGAATCTTCAGTTTCACAGTTTGAAAAAACGGGAGAAAACCAACTTTCTTAAAAGTTTTCTACAATTTTCCGATTTTAACTGACCTTCTATTAACGTTTTCATTTATTCCAAGTTAAGTTGGGGGGAGGAGGGGGGGGGGCTCGTGCACCACCGACGTTACGCCTATGCTCCGGACCGAATAGAAAGGTAGGGTGAAACGATTTCTATCCGAACTGGAACAAAAAAAACAGTGATCTCTAGGATCAAGTTCCCAAGCGGATTGTCTCCAAAGGATAAATCTCTTTTTGGATCCTTCTGAATTCATCCGGCTCGGAACGAAATACATTCGTACTTTGAAATTTTAATCCCATTTTACAAAAAATGTATATATTTTGAAAATCTAATATATAAAAATGAATGTTTGTATCTCTGTAATTGTATAGAAATCCACAGTTTAGGAGCAACGATCGTGAAATTTTACATACAGGCGTCTTTAAAAACAGCCGAGGGTCTGAAGAACTTCAAAAATCGAAATTAATTACCGTTGATTTTTAATTAATAAAAAACCAACAATTTGTAAACTGTTACACTTTGTGGAATCACCGCTCTGAATATGGCGTCCACGTTAGGGTTAGCAAACAGCGAGCGAAAAGATAAAAATAAATAAAATCAAAAAGTTTCAAGTTATATATTAAACCAGAATAATAAATGAAAATAATAATCTTTCAAGTCAGATTTTATACTCTAAAATAAATCCGATCCAACGGCATATTGACACTCTCACACGCGATGGAAAATTCGAATCAACCACGCTAAGTGTCACGATCTTTTTTAATCGCTACTGCAATCCTCCTAGCTTATGTCTCTGTGTCTATTGAAGAGTTAAAGACTAAGCTTCTATCCTGCTAACTTATTTCTCACTTAAAACTCCTCTTACTCCATAAATGTATGTATATCCACCAACCCATAGCAACTTCCAAAAAACTCATTACGTATATTTTTTACTTTACTCAACAGTGTTGTGCATAATCGTGGCGTAGTAGTTAAAGCGGTTCATTTGGTACCCCGTAAGTTTCGGGTTCGAGTATGGGATCGTGCAAATTTTGCTAAACCTGTATTTTCAGCTTTTTTATGAAGGCTTTTTTATTTCAGCTTTTATTTTATTATTTTTTTAATTATTATCTTTATTTTATTTTATTATTTTTTAAATTATTATTTTTATTTTATTTTATTATTTTTTAAATTATTATTTTATTTTATTTTATTATTTTTTAAATTATTATTTTATTTTATTTTATTATTTTTTAAATTTTTTTTCAGCTTTTTTATGATGAAAGACCGAATATAGCTGAAATCTGAGGAGTTTATTATACATTTATATATTTTAATTCGTTTTCATATTATTAATGTGTATAACATTTCGTATGCTTTTTTTTCTATGTTATTTATACTGTGTTTAGTTTTTTAATGGATTTGGTAGGTTTATTATAAATAGATGGCGCCACTATTTTAAACTTTTAGTATTCCATAAACCAGGTGTTCCTAAACGAACGGTACATTCAAATTAAATACAATGTCAGTGTATGCAATTAATGCCAATATATCTATATCTATAAAGGAAGAAGTCCTGACTTATATATACATACACGTATCAACGCCCAGCAAAAACTATTGGAGATACAGATATCAAATTTTAGGAGCTTATTATTATGCTGAAGGTGTCATTTAAGAAGCGATTTTTCAAAATTCGCCCCCCCAAGGGGGGGAGGGGGGCAAAACGTGTTTTTTACATATTCCTTCATATCTCAAAGAAGGATATTTATATCCATAACATTCTTGCTTTAAAATGTAAGTAACATGAATACCTAAAAACAATTTCAGGATTTTTCAAAATTAGGCCCCCAAGGGGGGGGGAGGGGGAAAAACGTGTTTTTACGTGTTTTATCACATTTTCCTTCATATCTCGAAGAAGAAAACAGATATCCATAAGATTCTTGCTTTAAAATGTAAGGAACATAAATACCTAAAAACCAATTTCAGGATTTTTCAAATTCGCCCCCCAAGGGGGGGAGGGGGGCAAAACGTGTTTTTTACATATGCCTTTATATCTCAAAGAAGAAAATCGATATCCATAAGATTCTTGCTTTAAAATGTAAGAAACATGAATACCTAAAAACCAATTTCAGGATTTTTCAAAATTCGCCCCTCAAGGGGGGGAGGGGGGCAAAACGTGTTTTTTACATATGCCTTTATATCTCAAATAAGAAAATCGATATCCATAAGATTCTTGCTTTAAAATGTAAGAAACATGAATACCTAAAAACCAATTTCAGGATTTTTCAAAATTCGTCTCCCAAGGGGGAGAGGGGGGCTAAACGTGTTCTTACGTGTTTTATCTATATATATAAGAAATCAACACCCAGCAAAAACTATTGGAGATACAGATATCAAATTTTAAAAGCTTATTACTTTTGGGCTGAAGGCGTCATTTAAGAAGCGATTTTTCAAAAATCGCCCCCCAAGGGGGGAGGGGGGGGCAAAACGTGTTTTTTACATATTCTTTCGTATCTCAAAGAAGGAAATTGATGTCCATAAGATTCTTACTCTAAAATGTAAGGAACACGAATACCTTAAATCCAATTTCAGGATTTTTAAAATTTGGCCCCAGGGGACGGGGAGGGGGGGCTTAACGTGTTTTCACGTATTCCTTCATATATCAAAGAAAGAAACAGATATCCATAAGATTCTTGCTTTAAAATGTAAGGAATACGAATACCTAAAAACCAATTTAAGGATATTTCAAAATTCGGCCCCCAAGGGGGTTAGGGGGGGCTAAACGTGTTTTTACGCGTTTTTTTACATATTCCGTCATATCTCAAAGAAGGAAACAGATATCCATAAGATTCTTGATTTAAAATGTAAGAAACACGATTAAATGTAACAAACACGATCAATGTCACGATTTTTCGACATTCGCTTTAGATTTTGAAAAAATTGCTAGAAACAATCCAATAATTTATATTTCCTATATATCACTATTTTGAACACCAAATTGGTGGTAGGAGAAAAGAGAGAGATCATCCTTAATTAAATGAAGTGTGGAAAGGTGTGTGTGTGTGTGAATTGTATATATTTCGGTTGTTAGTACGTATACATCTAGAGCTCAGGTTAACTCCATTCATTTTTATTATCCTGGGCAACGTCAGGTAATTCTTTGTTTATGAAACCGGCGATTTTCACAAGGGTTTACGGGGAAGCCCTCAAACTCCTCGAAGGGCCGGGATCCAGTGGGTTCTCAAAATTGAAAGAAACATCTTAATGTTGACATTAGCATGGGGGGTGGGTTATTATAATATGCTGATGGGATGATGACCAGTGGAGAGGGGTATAGATTGCCATAAAATACAAATATACATATCATACAAGTAAGCTTTATTAAGGGTTCACCCGTGCAACACCGGGTATATAAAGCTAGTATATATATATTTTTTACATCAATTGTATACATTGATCGTCGCATTTATTATAAACATATATATTTATTTTTTTGGCATTAATTGCATACATTGACAGTTGTATTTAATTTGAATGTACTCCGTAGCGAAGCGCGGGTTTTCAGCTAGTTTGAAATAAAAAAAATAGCCTTTTTTAAAATTTTTTGGACAGTTTAAATTTCCTTGAAAATTCGCCAAAGAAGAAAAGAGAGCCAAATCTTTCGTGAGAGATTATTTTTTTCTTCTGGCTCGGAACAGTTCCTTATTTGTCTCGAGATCTTTTCAAAATGATCGCTAATAAACTCCAGGAAAGTTCGTCCAGTTCCTAACTGGTATTCCGAAGAGGCCGTCCTGGTGACGCTGTCGATTTTGAAGGACGCAGCTCTTCAGACTGCCAACTCCAGGTTCGACACAAGGTACTTTCAAAGTCTTGCTTTTGAACACGGGCGGAGAGTTCTACCGCTCATCTCCTTGCTTGTCTGGGGCCGGTGAGACAGGAGAATTATGCAGCGCCTAAGCTGGTTTTTCGCTCTCATTTACCTCGTATTTACACTGCTGGCCACCCAAATTGCAACACCAAGAAAGACAAGAGATATCACAACAAAATTTATTTTGTAGATAACATGTTGACCAAGTATCAAATGATTAAATTTATAGACTTCCGTGAAGTGTGATTCCTGCCAAAATCAGTAGCCAGAGTAGCCGCCATTGTTGGAGATCACCGCTGCCACACGCCTCGGCATTGATTCGAAGAGACTTTGGATGAGTTCTTGGGGTACAGCAGACCAAACAGCTTCCACACGTTGCCAAAGTTGATCTGCTGTGGCAGCTGGGGATGGCATCCGCGCAGACACTGGATGATGCGTTACAGACTGCATGTGCTGTGCTATGGTTCGTGATGTGACTGAGCGATCCGTCACTGCCATGCGCACAATTTGCCTGTCATCACGTGAAGTGGTGCGCTGAGGTGGATGCGAGCGAACACGCCGGTCCGTCGTACCCTCCTGCATCCAACGATCACATATCCGCATTACAGTTGTTTGGTTTCGTCCAACACGACTACCGATTTCCCTGAAAGATAATCCACAATCTCGGTAGGCCACTATCCTTCCTCTGTCGAACTCGGATACTTGATCAAAAGATGATCGCTGTTTTCGACGAGGCATAATTGATCGTTTTTTTTGAAAAAACCACAAGAAAAACACAATTGCCGAACTTGAAATCGTCGAAATCTCCAAGTCTTAAATAGCGCTTTGAAGTGGCGCCACAGGCGCGCGTGATGTACGTCTGCGCTGAAATTCTAATCATTTGCATATCTCACCTCCGCTAATGCATGTTGTAAATTTCATGTTATTTGCATGTTTCCTTCAGGGTGTTTCATTTACAGTGGCCAGCAGTGTAGAACCATGTTATCACGCTAGCATAATTTTTGATGTAGGATTACGTTCCTTCATAACGGTCCTCCAGAAAGCAAAATTTATGACGCTAAAACCATCCGTCGTTGCGAGTTATAATTTTGTCAGCGTACCAAACCCAGTCTGTTTCGCTTGCGCAAGCGATAAACAGTAAAACAGAAAAGTACCAAAATGCGTCAAAATTTTGACTGACACACACACACACACACACACACACATACATATATATATATATACCGAAGAGCCATTACATTATGACTACCTGTTTAATACGTCGTAGGATCCCCTTTCGCTCTCAAAACCACCAACATCCGGCGTGGCATTGACTCGACAAGGTGCTTATAGGTAGTGTAAGGTATTTGGTACCAAGCGCCCACCAACTGGTCCTGCAATTTCCGCACATTGCGAGGTCGTAGCTTGGCAGCACGAATTCGGTTTTCCAGGTGGAACCACAAATGTTCTATTGGATTAATGTCAGAGGAATTTGGAGGCCAAGACATGACCTGAAAGTCACTAGAATATTCCTCGAACCACTCCCTGACGATTCGACCCTTATGACATGGTGCATTTTCCTGTTGGTAAACGCCATCTACCGCCGGAAACACTGTTGCCATGAATGGGTGCACCTGGTCTGCTACAATGTTCACGTAGCGCACAGACGTCAGGGATTGTTCTATGGAGATTATGGATCTTAATGTGCTCCATCGCCCACGCCATAATACCGCCGCAACCAGCTTGTATCCGTCCAACTGTGCATCCGAGAGCCAGGGTTTCTGTTGAAAATCTGCGTATTCACACGCGCCCGTCTATGTGATGGACAAGAAAACGTCATTCGTCGGACCATGCAACTTTCTTCCATTATTCTATGGTCCATTTCCGATGTTCCTTGGCCCATTGCAGGCGCTGCTGGCGATGACGTGCCGTCAGAGCAGGGACGTGCTTCGGCCGCCGGCTTCGTAGACCCATACGCAGCAGAGCACGCTGCATTGTGTGTTGGGAAACACTGTTTGGGTCACCACTGTTGTAGCTGCTGGTAATTTCGGCTATTGTAGCTCTTCGGTCACGGCGAATAATGCGTAACAGTCTCCGCTCTCCTCTGGAATCAATGTGCCACCGGCGACACACCGCTGGCCGGTGACTTTCCGTTTCACCACCCATACACCACTTTTAATACGTGCTCACAATGACTGCACTTGAACAGCCCACCAAATGCACCGTTTCTGATATCGACGATCCCAGGCGCCGAGCCATAACGATTTGACCTTTATCGAAGTCTGATAAATCAGCTGCTTTTCCCATTATGTCACTAATCACTCTATGTTTAGAAACACAATGCATGGGCCCTTTATATACTCCAAATTCAGCTGTACACGCTCCGTGGTTTTGTTTCTGGGCGAGCTCATTGCTACAGGAGGGCTCATTGCTACATAATGTAATGGCTCTTCGGTGTATTTATATACAATGGTGGCAAAAAGTCCTGAACACACCCATTTTTCTGCCGACTTTTTGTGTTTGACTTAATTGTTCGTTATGAAATTATCGTACTATCTTAACTATTGTTATTGTTTATAATGTATTTTTTCATGCTGATTTCAAATCTGTTACTAGTTTTTTAATACCGCAAGTATTTTTGTAGTACAGCTGCCTGAACACAAGAATGTGTAGTATGTACAGAATAACTCGATGTAGAATAACGTAATATACGTAGTAGAATAACCCAAAAATATTTACAAATACGGTACACTTAATGTGTATTTTGAAAATTTGGTTGTTACATGTTTGAACATCAATATTTTATGGGCCAGCCGTTTGCTTAAATTACAGCTATACATCTTTTTGGCATGGAATGCACTAATTTCACAAGTTCTATCGTGCAACATGGTTGAAAGAAAATATTAAAGCTTCAATTAACTCACGTTTGTTTGAAGGTGTTTTTTTCTTTGAAATATCATAACAAATTTTATGTCATAGGTTCTCTATCGGATTAAGATCCGGCGACTGTCCTGGCCAGTTCATCCTATTCATAGTATTGTCTTCGAACCATTTCTGGACTCCCTTTGCACGGTGACATGGAGCATTATCGTCCTGAAAAATGCATGACTGATCTCCAAAATTTTCTCCCGCTGTTGGTAGCAATTTATTTTATATTATTTCAATGTAATCCCTGACTTTCACTGTTTTGCTCACGATGTGAAGTCTTCCAACACCACGAGAAGACATGCAGCCCCGTACCATCACTTTCGTCGGGCGCTTTACTGTGGGCTTCAGACACTAAGGGCTGAATTCCTCATGAGTGCGTCGTCTTACATAGGCACTACTTTGGTTACCAGAAATACAAAACTGACTTTCATCACTAAATATTACCTTTTCCCAGTCTTTCAGAGTTCATAATGAATGATCTCTTGCCGACGCCAATCTCCTCTAGCGTTGAAAATCGGTCAGTAATGGTTTTGGGCAAGCTTTGCAGCCTCGTAATCCAATTTCCAGCAGTCTTCCTCTCACAGTTCTTGGGCACACATTCACATTCGATGTCAAAGTCCATTGTTTCAAAATTTGTTCTGAATTAAGTTTTCCGTTTGAAAGTAAAATCCTGTGCAATACCCTGCCTTCACGTAAAGTTGTTTATCTCGGTCGTCCAGATCGCTCCCTGTCCGCAATAGAATGTGTTTCAGAATATTTTTTCAACATTCTCACGACAATAGAAAGACCAGATGGGACTTTAGCGGCAATTTTGCGCATAAAATAACCTTCTTCCTTCAAAAGTATTATTTTGTACCTTTTATTATCAGGTAGAAATGAAAATTTACCCAAAATTCCAATATTTTTAACACACGCACTTAAAACTGCAACACACAACTGCTTTCAATATATTAAAACATGCTGCACATTCTGCTTTCAACCCTTCATCTGTACTGGTCTCTGATTCGTTGGAATAACGGAGCCTTTCATTGGTTGAAAAAACAGTCACTTATTACAGTGACCGTGTGCTTGTCTTATCATGGTTTTTCAAAATATCGATGAAACTATTTACTTTACATGAATTCTACAAACAGATTTAAAATCAGCATGAAAAATATATTAGACTCAATAACAGAAGTTAAGATAATACGATAATTTCATAACGAAAAATTAACTTAAACACAAAAATTAGGCAAAAAAATGAGTGTGTTCAGGACTTTTTGCCACCACTGTATGTATATATTGTTACGAATTTTACGAGTCTATGGTAATCTCGCCAAATATGAGAGTTATCGCCAAATTGGCGATGGGTTTGCGGGACTTATTTTGGTCGCCAAATTTGGCGGTATATTGCCAAATGGTCGCCAACCTTCTAGGTCTTTCTGGAATGTTCCAGTGATTTCTAGCTGGTGGCCAATAAGGGGCGCTTTGGAAGTCTATAAATGTACCTGACATTGTCATTGGAAGTCATCAGTGTTCTCCGCTGCTGCGTATTGAATGTATTGAAAGTGCGTTAGGCGTATATTGTATTGAAGACTCTGTTATCCTGACAGGTGTTTTTAGAGTTTTCTGTTGTATGCAAGACAGTTGTTATGTGTTTTCTGTTAGTATTTGTGT
Source organism: Dolomedes plantarius (assembly GCA_907164885.2). NCBI lineage: Eukaryota > Metazoa > Arthropoda > Arachnida > Araneae > Dolomedidae > Dolomedes > Dolomedes plantarius. The sequence continues at coordinate 133,856,759 of OU015490.1, read as the reverse complement.
ATGCGCCTAAAGAATTTACAGAATAATAATTTTTATTTTGTGTGCACTTTCTGAAGAGAATTTATTCAATCCCATCGAACCCATACATCGAAACGAACTATATATATATATATATATATATATATATATATATATATATTCTAGCTGAATACTCGTGCTTCGCTACAGAATACATTCAAATTAAATACAACGGCCAATGATGCAATTAATGCCAAGAAACAAACAAAAAAATATATTTATAAAAAATCGTAAAGGATATTTTTATAGACAACATAATATAGGAGAAAATATTCAAATTAAATCTAATAGAACATACTAAAGAATATAGTACAGTTAATATAGTACAGTTTGAGGAACATTTCTTTTACTATATTATTATATTTTTTTGGATAATGTTCAATCGTCTGCCGCATTAGGAAGAAAAAAAAAATTATTTTGTCTATTTCGTTGTTATGCACGTGACGGAAAATTAGTTTAAAGTATCACAAAAAGAAAAGAAACCACGTTATCAGCATTTAATAAATTAAATTCTAAAAAGAATCTTTAAAAATTCACCAAAAATCAGAAAATGGAGGTAGAGATTCGAAAAAGATTTAATTTTAAAGGAATTTTTAGGATATTTCTCGAAATATAAATTTTATAAACCTCAGATTATTATTTTAAATGAAAACTTAAAAAAAATTACAAAAACAGCTTAAAAATTTAATTTACAAAAATCTAAGAAGAATTTTTCAAAAATCTAAATTTTGGTGTGCTAGACCTTTCAGTCTACCAAACTAAAAGTTACATTCGCTTAGAATTTTGGGGCTGTTTACACCTTGCTTACACATAAATGCAGGTGGGCCGCTTATAGTGCAAAAATAGAGGGTTTTGTAAGAAGGCATAAAAGCACAGGAAAGAGTTTGTATGAATGTATAGAATTTTTGAAAGTAATATTTTAAGAAAGGTGAATTTCATATATAGCTATGAAATCGTACAAGGGCAGTTTAATAGGAAAAGGTATAGGAAGCGGAAAGAGAGAGAATAAGAATTTTACAGTGAAGGAAAAAGGGTAGGTTACAAAAAGCGGCTCCCTATAAAGAAAGTGGCTCGAAAGCCACCTTCATGCAAGGGGTAATAAAAAATATTTATGGAAAACGGTGGTTTAGGAGAAAGGTGTAGTAAACAAGTAGTAGAAATGAATATTGTATGTATTGAGTTCAAGGGACATTGGAAAAATTGAAAAACATTATTATATGGCTGAATTGTGCCCAGAAGGAGTATTGTAAAGATTTTTAGGTTTGGGAATAAAGTGTTAGATGTTGGGGAAGATATTGTTAGTTACGTCCAGATGTTTCAGGGAAATGGCGGGCCCCTGGTCAGGTGGTACAGTGGGGTGAGAAAATAAACGTATACAACAGATAGATCCAATTGGAAATGAGAAATATAATAAAAGGAGAATTCTAGACCACTGGGATCGAAGCTTGGAGGTAAGGGTGTTTTGTTACTTGGTTTAGAAGGAGGGAAGAACGTTTTTATTGGAAGAGAGAGATGGGCTATAGTCAAAATGATATAAAAGAATTACAGGACAGAAGAGGGTACGATTTTTTTAGGATAATTTTTCCCAGTTCCTAACTTTTCCGAATGGCGAAGTACGTCGCATCAGCCCAGCTGAAATGGGGTAAGCTCATCTTTAAATTTCTAAATAATTCACCGTTGAGTGATTGACACACATGAGGATCCATATACTATAAATTTAATAATTATAATCTTGTGTAAATATTTTTATTAATATGTGTATTTTAAAATGTATGAAATAAGTTGTATAAATTTTATTGAAAACTTATATAAAAATAAATTTCAGTTATTAAATTCTAATTTCTTCTCATCATTTAAAATATTTAGTGATGTCTCTTTTCTACAGAGTTTACACGCTGGGTTAAAACGAACCTGGGTAATTAGTAATTGCTAATCGAACCTGTTAAACTTTTAATCATAAAATATCTTAATCCTTTAAAACTAAATTAACCCCAAAACCACCCAGCAAGTGCACCCTACACTATAAGAATCGCCATGCAACATGTCAACCCTTTAGGTCCATCGGTTTGGTCTGTGCGCTGTCTGTCAGTCAGTCAGTCAGTCAGTCAGTTAGTCACGGAACTGTTATATATATATATATATATATATATATATATATATGCATATATATATATATATATATATATATATATATATATATATATATATATATATATATATATATATGTACATAACACATGCATTCATATATACATACAAAAGAGGTAAGCAACGATAAGTAGTCCTACGTTAATAACCCGCGGTAGTTTCGTTAGAAGAGACTATCTGAAATTCTTTTTTTTTTCTTTCTGAAAACTTAATAATTTTTGCACACCTTACTCTCAATTAACAGATATGAAATCTGAAATGAATTCTGAACTCTAAGATGGTTATAATAATATAACAAATGAAGGTACTAGTTATTACCATTTTATCTACCGTTTACCTACCTTTAATATATTTGTCTCTCGTACTTATATATATATATATATATATATATATATATATATATATAAATTTCCAATGGCAAGCAATTAACAAAAGTAAATAATAACAACAAGATAAGTTATTATCTAGAAACTTTAACCCTTGAGATCTTTATCTTGAGAAAATTAAACAATCACAGGAGAGTATTAAGCAGCATTACTGGACCGCTTGAAGGACGATATGAAGGAAAAAAAAGTGTTGTTTCACCAAGACAATTCACTGGCTCACACACACATCAGTGAAAGCGATGGTAAAATTGAATAAATTAAAATACGAATTGCTCCACCATCCCCCGTATTCTCCAGATCTGACCCCCAGTGACTATTATTTGTTTCCTAACTGGAAGAAATGGCTTCAGGGGAAGAGATTTTCATCAAATGAGGATGTCAAATGCGAAACTGTTGAGCATTTTGAAGCCCTTGACAAATCGTACTACACTGGTGTAAGAAATTAAGAGAATTTGCAGACTTGGTCGATTATCTCTAGAACTACTGTACCGATTTTAATGAAATTTGATATGTAAATACATTGATACAATACAAAACAAATAACAAATCAATAATTGTAATACACACGCATGATCGTGCATAACACTCCTTGGAGTCGGAAGGTATGAAACAGCGGTTGCAGAATAAAAAAAAATGGGGTGGGTATGGTCCCCGCTTGCTCTATAAGATGGGATAATAGGGGGTATGGTCCCCTCTTACAGATATACAGGTCTCGCAGCGTTATTCCATACTTGAAATAAGGCAGTTTATCATGTCCTGTGGCAATTGGTCCCACTCGTTCAGCAACGCTGTTTTCATTCCCTGGATGGTTCTCGGAGGGGGGTTGCGAGTTGCAATTGCCCTCCCCAGAGCATCCCAGACATGCTCTATAGGGTTAAGGTCTGGAGATCTGGCTGCCCAATCTATCCGGCGAATATCCTCACTCTCTAGAAATTCGTCGACCAGAAGAGCTCTATGTGGCCTCGCGTTATCGTCCATTAAAATGAACTCAGGGCCAACTGAACCCCTGAAAAGGCGAACATAGGGCTCCAAGACCTCATCCCTATACCTCACACCAGTCACAGTGCCTCTTTCAAAGACATTGAGAGGTGTGCGGCCATCCAACATGGTGCCTGCCCAGACCATTAAACCTTCTCCGCCATAATAGTCGATTTCGCGGACATTGGAGGGTAGGTAGCGGGTCCCTGGTTCTCTCGATATGAACGTACGGCGAGAATCGATGTTTAGGCCGAACCGGGACTCATCAGTGAAGAGAACGGTCGCCCATTGATCCATACTCCAATCTCTATGCTCTCTGCACCATGATAAACGGATTCTCCTGTTCGTAGAAGTGAGCGGGACGCAAACAGCAGGTCTTCTTGCAAACAACCCTCTCTCATGAAGTCTTTTGGAAACAGTCACCCTTGATACACGGGTTCCTGTGGCTGCATATAAGTCACGAGAGAGCTGAGAAGCTGTAGCACTCCTGTTACTCCTCGCTATAATCGACAAATGGGGATCTTCTCTGGCCGTCGTGGCTCTTGGATGACCTTGCCCAGGCTTTCTCTCGATGGATCCTGTATCATGGAACTGTTTCCATAAGTTACACATGACGCTGGGCGTTAAATTGAACTCTCTACAAATTTGGACTTGAGATTGGCCTGCTACTAGCCTCCCCACAATTAGCCACCTCATTCTATCATCTAAACGTTGGTGGTTACTCATTTTTACTGTTACAATTTGAAATTAACCGATTGCTGCAAAATAACACCAAGAATTAACCCATTTTTTTGTTCATTTTGCAACCGCTGTTTCATAACTTCCGACTCCAACGAGTGTTACGCACGATCATGCATGTGTATTACAATTATTGAATGGTTATTTGTTTTGTATTGTATCAATGTATGTACATATCAAATTTCTTTAAAATCGGAACAGTAGTTCTAGAGATAATCGACCAAGTCTGCAAATTCTCTTAATTTCTTACACCAGTGTATATGAAAGGTATTCAAATGTTAGAGGACCGTAGAAATAAGTGTATCGCTCTTCAAGGTAACTATGTTGAAGGATTAAATCGATTTTTGACAAAAAAATGTTTTTCTCATTGCTATTCCTGGGACTTTTCATCCCATGTAGTATATGTGTATGTATGTATATATATATATATACACACTCATGGACAAAAAAATTAGCGCACCAAGAAATAATTGCGGGATCGTAACGAAACATGTCCCCCGACATGTACCTTCATTGCCTGCAATGAAGGTACATGTCGGGGAGATATGCAAATGATTAGAAATGCAGCGTGATTGCGCATTACGTATAGCCGGTAGAGGGCGTTGAACAGCGTACTCTGTGGAGTATAAAACAGGTAACCAAAGCTTGTTTGAGTGTGCTGAATCATTTACAAAGGAAGAGCTGAGATAGGCATGCCATTACGCCGTGTTCGAAGACAATATAAGCAGTTGTCGCAGTTTGAGAGGGGGAGAATCGTCGGGATGATGGAAGCCGGGTGGTCAGCTAGGCGAGTAACTCGTCAATTAGGCTGCTCTGATTGTGTTGTGAGGAGGTGTTGGGACCAGTGGACCCGAGAGATGTCATGTACACGAAGACCAGGCGCAGGACGCCCTTTACAGACCAGTCGTCGAGAAGACCGCCACATCGTAAGAAATGCACTCGTATAGCCAACTGCTTCATCGGCCGCCATCCAGGCACAGGTAGCACCTTCACTAGGGGCCTCTGTGTCTTCTCAAACCATACGAAAGCACCTGACTGAAGGACAGTTGGTATCGCGGCGCCCATTACGTGTGCTGCCCTTGACGCCCACACATCGACGCCTCCGTTTGGAGTTTTGCCGCGAACGAGGAAACTGGACGGCAGCGGAATGGAACCAGGTCGTCTTTAGCGACGAATCCAGATTCAATCTCGGCAGTGATGACAATCGTTTTCGTGTGTGGAGAGCCCGTGGTGAACGCTTCAATCCTGCCTTTGCTGTACAGCGACACATCGCTCCCACAGCTGGTGTGATGGTATGGGGTGCCATTGCCTACAATACACGGTCACTCCTAGTATTGTTCCGTGGCACCATGACAGCCCAGCGGTATGTTCATGAAATCCTGCAACCACATGTGTTGCCACTCATGCAACGGCTCCCAGGAGCCATTTTTCAACAAGACAATGCTCGGCCTCATACGGCAAGGGTGTCACAAGACTGTCTCCGCACTGTTACTACCCTTCCTTGGCCTGCCCGATCCCCAGATTTGTCTCCAATCGAGCATATCTGGGATCATTTGGGACGACGAGTTGGGCATCCCACGAGTTTGAACGAACTAGAGGCAAGGTTACAGCAAATATGGAACGAAATGTCTCAAGACATCATACAGAACTTGTATGACTCAATGCCCGATCGTATCGCATCGTGCATTCGCGCTAGAGGGGGTCCAACGGAGTATTAACTCCTCCGTTCTTTTGCCTTTTTCTCTGAAATAAATTATCCTTTTTCTTTGATTTTCTTATCATTTACTTATATCAAAGTAGTCATTACGTATGTAAAATTTCGTTTCATTTTGACGACTCCTTCTTGGTGCGTTAATTTTTTTGTCCATGAGTGTATATATATATATATATATATATATATTAATTATTCTTGGGCTCGTATTCTTTGTATACATGCTATCCCCCGTAAGGAAAACGTTAACACAGTAAAAAAAAAATTACGGATAGGAATCGATGCAGAAAAAAAAGAGTAAGAGACTAATTATGAAAGGACTAATTATGAGAGACTGGTAGAAAGAAATGCGGGGCCGAAGTTCGACCGATTCTCTGGGGTACTCTATTGATATTCTTCCCCCGTGGAAGAACGTTTTCGTGGGCGAACAGATAATGAACTTAATTAGTGTTTAGTCATTGATATCTTCGGCGAGAATTAATAATTTGTGCGGCGTCCATTTTTCGATGTCTCGTCAGCTTTTGTCGATAACTATATCCCCCCCCCCAAAAAAAAAAAAAAAAGAAAAACCTTCCTAAAAATATTAATTTCCAACTAAAGCTGAAAATCTGTAAGTTGTTCTGGAATCATTATTTGTATTACATTAGTTAATTTTTCTAATTTCCAATGTACCAGGCAGGGCCCGGCATAGCAGCTATTATCATCCGGGTTGAAGTCCGTGCAGGTGAATAGGCTGCAACCACAATTTAGACCGAGAACCCTCAGGGGCGATATCTGAGGGAGCTCCCACCCTTACAAACCCCATAGAGGAACTCTTCGGATTGAATTCTCCAGTAACTGCTGTAGATTGGGTGGAACCGAATCTAGGTTGCTCCGGCACAGGTAAATACTAAGGTTATACAGAGTTTTTGACCCCCAGTGACGTAGTGGTTAAAATGTCAAGTTGCCATGCCTCAGGTCCAGGGTTCGACCCTGCGACTGGGCAAGGTCGACTCAGCCTTCCATCCCTTGAGTGGGTCGATAAAATGAGGACCAAGCATGCTTGGGAACTAGCTCTGGGGGTACCGCGTCAGGTTGACCACCTGACCAAGAAATATAAATGTATGGTACCCCAAGCCCAAGGTCATGAAAGCGGCCTTGGTCTACAGTGCTGAAAAGCAATTCGGACTGTTGGGCCATGTGTTAGTTTCTACAAATAGTTAGTTTTGAATAGAAAGATAATTTTAAATTAACATGGCAACTAGATAAAATTAATTTTAATAAATAAATTATTAAAATTAAAAATATATGAAAAGATGAATTAATAAAATAATTTTGAATAATTTCGATAAATTTTTATACGATATTAAATAAATAAAATAAAAACTGTAAGTTGTTATTATTTTTAATATAGATGTATATTATGTCAAACTTAAAATAATTTTTTTCAAAATTCATAATTAACACATTATGGACTTTTTTTTAGTTAAAATGATGTTTGAGCTATGTTGGTGAAATACACTCCCTAATTTAACTCATTCGTTGACTTCTTAACTTTGACCTTGTCTACTCTTCCGCGTAATTACAGCAGTCACTGAAGGTGCAAAATCGTGTTTTGTCTGCTTTTTTTGATGGGATTGTTGAGAGCCATATTATATTTATCTTGAGATTCACAATGATCAGAAAACAATTTTTTCTGTAAGGGTTATTAAAGTGTTATTTCAGAGCATTCTGGTTTCAGTTAAATTTCGAGTCTTGATTTTCTGTTTATATATCTATATATATAAAAGAGCTCATCTGTTTGTTTGTCCGCTATAGAATCATAGACTGTTTCACCCACCGGGACCAAATTCGGCACAGTTAATGTTTAGGACCCGAGAAACTTAAATCAGGAAAAACGAAATTTGGGGCTCAATTAGTTTTTTTAATTAATTTTTTAATGATTTTTGTGCCTCTAAGAGGTGCGCGACCACCTGTGGAGCCCCTTCACCACCACCAGCTGCGTTAAGAGAGATGGTTTGAGGGGTGACGAGGGGGGGGGTCAAATTCCAATGCGCGGGAGGAAGAGGGCTGGGAATGACCTTTGGCCCTGGCTCCCCAAATAAACACAACTGGCCAGATGAACATGAAGAGCGGGGGTGCAGCCCAGTATTTTTTTGATGGAATGCATGAAAAATTTTATATCTATATATCTACCCTGGCAACGCCGGGAAATAATGCTAGTATATATATATATATATATATATATGTGTGTGTGTGTGTGTGTAATAAAACAATGGTATATTTATACACTGAAGAGCAAAAAAAAACTGGTACAAGCGTGCGTATGTATATATCGGATATGTGCAACCAATCAGCGTAGCGCGATGCGGTCGGTAGTGCCTATATAAGACAACAGATGTCTGGCGAGGCTGTTAGATTGGTTCCTGATGCTACAATGGCAGGTTATCGCGATTTATGTCACTTTGAACGTGGCGTTGTACTCGGCGCACGAGAGATGGGACATAGCATTTCCGAGGTAGCGATGCGATTTGGATTTTCGCGCAAGATTTCACGAGTGTACCGTGAATATCAGGTATCCGGTAAAACATCATATCGCCGAAAGCGGTGCGGCCGGAATAAGACCTTGAAAGAACTGTACCGTCAACGACTGACGAGAATCCTTAAACGAGATAGGCGTGCAACACTTCCTCAAATTGCTGCGGATTTCAATGCTGGAGCATCAACAAGTGTCAGCGTGCGAACTGTTCAACGGACCGTCGTTGATCTGGGCTTTCGGAGCTTCAGGCCCACTCGTGTACCGTTGTTGACTGCACGGCACAAAGCTTTATGTCTCGTGTGGGCGCGCCAACACCTCCGTTGGACTGTTGATGACTGGAAAAAACATTGCCTGGTTCGACGAGTCTCGTTTCCAATTGTATCGGGCGGATGGACGTGTACAGGTATGGAGACAACCTCGTGAATCCATGGACCGTACAAGTCAACCGGGGACTGTTCAAGCTGGCGGAGCCACTGTGATGGTATTTAGGGTTTGAAGTTGGCGTGATATAGGACCCCTGATACGTCTAGAGATGACTCTGACAGTTGACGGGTACATGGACATCCTGTGCGATCATCTACACCAATTCATGTCCATTGTGCATTCCGACGGACTTGGACAATTCCAGCAGGACAATGAGTCACCCTTCACGTCGAGAGTTGCTACCGATTGGTTCCAGGATAACTTTTCTGACTTTAGACACTTGTCCACCTAAATCCCCAGACATGAACATTATTGAGCATTATCTGTGATGCCTTGCGACGTGCTGTTCAGAAGAGATCTCCACCCCCTAGCACTCCTTTGAATTTGTGGACTGCCCTGTAAGATTCATTGTGTGAATTGCCTCCAGGGTACCTTCAGACATTAGTCGAGTCCATGACACGTCCTGTTGCGGCACTTCTGCGTGCCCGTGGGGACCCTACACCATATTAGGCAGGTAGGTGTAACAGTTTTTTGGCTCTGCAGTTATCAACTCAGTATCTGGGTTACTTTCAAAGTGTGTTGTCAAACACGCCAACATACGTAACTGAACTCACTATTTACTGTGTTTTATGTGATACTTCATTCCTGTCTAATAGCTCTGTTTATTGTTGGTTCAAAAAATTAATATAAAACCATAGTAATGGAAGGGTTGTTTATTTTCTCCGGTCGTTCGATTAACTGATTTTTTGCTAGTTATTTACTATTTATTGGCAATTGAAAAGGTGTAAGGATGATAACAATTATTTATATTGTTATTCAAGAATCAACTACGTTTTATAATTCAGATTCTTTCTCAGAAGTAACAGAGAGAGAAAAATAATTACAAGATAAAAAGAACTTTTTATATACCATGTTTTTAAATTTTCTGTCGAATCACATAAACTTAACAATTCTATGTATAAATAAATACTTTTTAAAATTTTTAGATGAATTATCCCATCAACTTGAAAGAAAATGAAGTTAATTGGAAGTTAACTTGCGTTTAACTTTTCTTTCCCGTCCCGGCTGATAGATGGCTGCACCAGTCTACAAAACAAAATTAACTGAAAAAGAATTCAATTCTGCTTAAAGATGGCTAAAAGCATTAAAAGGATGCATTGTCATCGTGTTCTGAGCTATTCTAAAATTTTCAAATGTCTAGCTAGTCGGGAAGTTAGTTAAAAATCGATTGCAAGATTTGTACCGGACAAACAAACACACACACACACACACACACACAAGCAAACAAACAAACAAACAAACAAACTAGAAAGCGAGTTAATAAAAACATGTTAAAAAGCTATAAATGCAAAAAAGGGAGTTAACTTATAATTGAATTTTAAGCCGAGATCTAGTGGTGGTTCTTCTGTATAACTATGAAGGAATGAGACGTCCTACCTTGTCAGTTACTGAACTGAAGGGAGAACAGCTTTTTCCACATTCATAAGGTAGGTCAGTCGGTACAACTGCGGTCTTTAGGCATGGCATCCCGTTTCGAACCCCGAATCTGGTACATGGTAATTACATGGGTCTGGTACATCGTCCGGTACATGTAGCGCCTTAGTGGTGGAGAGGTTGATTGTAAACGGTTAAAACACCACTTTCAAGAGAAACGGGGTCAACTGCAGTAAGTTGAATATGGTGGATACAGGGTATCGTTTTTAGAGGCCGTTGTAGTACAAACGGTGTCAGAGGCACGAACACGTGGTGCTGCTGGACCCAATTTTAAGTGGAAAAAGGCCTCCCCACATGCGACCAATTTAAGAAAAGATTGACCGTGTCGTTAAACAAGTCGTTAGCGGGGTGTTCAATTTAAGGTAATTACAGCCACCACCGGGGGAACCAGTTGCTCTGACACACTGGCTGATCGGAAGCCGCGGGAGCTTTCCCACGCGGAGCCAGAAGCTTCGAGAATGATCTAGAGTTTTTGAAAGATGGGGTATATAAAGGGGAGAAAAGAATGAAGGAAGAGAGAGAACTATGGGAAGTGCTTCCGGTCTCTATGCTGGACTTTAGATTGAACTGAGTTATGACTGACTCTCTCTCTCTCTCTGGTTTTCGATTGATGATTTTTCTGATTTGGGATTGATAATGATCAATTTATAATGGAAATGTTGTATCATGGATGCTGTAAATATATATGAATAAACAAGATATGTGTACATATGTAAGAAAAAAGTATTTTATGGGTCCATGGCAACGATAAAACGAGCTACTTAACCGCGAGGTCCCTACAGACGGTGTTGCCGTGATTATTAACCCTTCAGCGGGCGAGCCCGTGTACAAAGTGCAACAGTTGCGTAGTTTTGAATGGTTTGTATTTACATGTAATGTTTGAATGTTCTAAGCAGTTTCTATTTATAGCTACACCTTTTCTAATGCAGGTCGGATATTCTGACCCTTGTATTCCTTTCCATTCATTGTTAGTCGTGATTTAACCGTGGTTAACCACCGATTATATTGGATTACAATACAACAAAAGCAGGAGTCAATGGAGTCGATCAAATGTGCAGCTATTACAAGGTATACCGCATATCACGAAGATGGACTTTCTCATTGTTTTTTAGGTTTTTGGACATAATAGGAATCCAATCGCAAGTTGTCCTTAGATCCAATAAACCGGACACTTTTGAAATAAGGCGATTGTATCTGTATTCTTTGGCCTCTGAAGGGTTAACCGCGTATTATTTCATGCGTTTTGTCTATGCCAGTAGTGTCCAAGATGCGTCAAGAGCCGTTTGGGAATTTCTACGCATTCGGAAATGCCGAACACAGAAAGAGGTTATAATAAACGATATGTTTAGATATCTGTGAAATTTTAAGAAGCGTTTTTTTCTAATGTTTTTTTTTAAATATATCCTTTTGTAAGATTTCTTGATATTTCTAAATTCTTAAATGGTTTTATTCTTCACTATTTATTTTTTGTTTACTTGTTTTGCTAAATTATTCCAATCTGGCGTAAGCTGAGTTGTAGCCATTCAGTTAAATGTCGATTACAGTTAGAGAAAAAAAGTGTGAAATACGAAAATAACAATAAAAGAAAATTCTAGCATAATTTATAAGACATTTTTGTATAAAATATTTTAAAATTGGGTCATTGAACCATGAGTCACAATTTAGCCACCTTTGGTCTATACGGAATTCTTGTACCCAAAATAAAACTGAAAATTTATAGAAGACAGTGTTAGGGGTTAATGGATAGTGTTATGCGACAGTGAACCAGTCGAAACTACACAGAAAAAAAGGAGTTTAAAATAAAGCATTCAATTAGAGCTATCAGTAGCCGATGATGGGTTCTCCAGTTTATAAAAACAATATAGTTTGGCGTATAATAATTTATTTTTTCACAGATAACTAAACATACAGCGCACTTTACCAGCTATTGAACTCAATTTTTAAACTCTTGTGGACTGGTTCCTTCGTGCATGACACTGCCCAACTGTAATGTTAAAAATTAAATTTAAAAAACATATAAAATAAGAAACATAATTCGAATTTATTATTATAAAAAAAACCCTCGAATTTTTAAATATTAAAAAAATAAATAAATGAATCAATTTATCCTTCTAAATTTAACGCAGTTTGACTTCATTAAACAAACACTATATACATTTCTATATAAATGAATGCATTTTAACGTTTATAATAACAAAAAAAATTTTTAAATTCCAGCGATCTAGCATCACCATTTTCCAAGACGCACTCATTTCGCTCGGCGTACACTACAATTTTCTACGCGACTACGGTGGTGCTAAAAAACAATGTAGGAGATGCAAGACTCACTTGTTAGGTGGCTGGCGTGATTTTGGAGACTACTTTTTCCTTTTCAAGTGTGTCCACATTAAGCACTCCTGTCTACCTGCATGGGTCCCGGTCGGCAAGTATGTAACGGCGCTAATAATCGGCCAACGGAAAAGGATATCGGGGGCTTGAATTGGCGGGGTGCTGTGGCCTTTTTTATTATTATTATTATCGTTTCTCTCCTACCCATTTGCCGTCCCCTCAGAGCCGCGCAGCATTCGATAACGCCTCCGGTTGTGAGCGCGGCCTCCTATAGGCCCATAAGTTGGCGCGCATTGTTTTCCCGACGCGTGACGTCACGGGAGTTCCGTTGCCATGGCGAGAGTCCTCCGGAGTGGGGAAATTCAGAATTTTACCCTTAAACTACATATTTCTGGCACAGATACCTTAGTTTACGATCCCTCATTTAGAGCTCGTAGGTGGGGCTTACATTCGAAATCGAACTTTTCTTAAGTAATAGGCCTTTTTGGTTTGAACGACGATTAACCCTTCAGCGGGTGCGCCCGTGTACAGAGTGCAACATTATCGTCATTTTGAATGGTTTGTTTTGACATGTAAGGTTTGAATGTTCTAAGCAGTTTCTATTGATAGCTACACCCTTCCTAATGCAGGTCTGATTTTCTGATCCTCGTATTCCTTTCCATTCATTGGTGGTAGTGATTTAACCGTGCTAAACCAACGATTATACTAGATTACAATACTACAAAAACTGGAGTTGATGTAGTCGATCCAATGTGCAGCTATTACGCGGTATCCCGCATATCACAGAAGATGGACAATCTCATTATTTTTTAGGTTTTTGGACAGAATAGGAATCAATCCGCAAGTTGTCCTTAGATCCCATAAACCGTACAGTTTTGAAATAAGGCGATTGTATCTCCATTCTTTGGCCTTTAATTATAAATATATCTCAATATTATCAACATTTTATATCGTGTCATAAAACGCAGAATTATTATTTTCAATTTGAAAAAAAAAGTTTATTACAAAAGGAATAATCGAGGTTGAAAGAGAAGTTGCACTTTGCGCCACGCGCGCCTGCTGGTGTTCCAAAAATAGGCGCGTCCGCTGAAGGGTTAAAATAGTCTTATTGAGAAAAGACTGGTATCGCGCACGAGTTCTGGTAGACCCTTGATGAGGGTTCAGCTGATAACTGTTCAGAAACCACCTCTACTTCGGACAGCGTAGTGAATGTAAAGCAACTGCTTGTTAGTAAAGCAATTTGTCCTTTTGTCTTTTCCGCAGGATTGGTCTGGAAGGCATGGATTTTTAAGATGTCAGTTCAGAAATACACAGTACTGATTCAGTACATATATATTTTAGTTGAAACGGGATATAAAATCCCGAAAACAAATATTATTTTCGTAAACATGTCATAACAATATATATTTTAATTTCATGTATACTATATTCTTCTGTGACACTTACCTGTGTTCTGAATTAAAAATTTGACAATATTTCCAAAACATCACCAAAATATACACAAAAAATTAAAAAAACACAGATTAAAAAGAAATTCAGGTAGTCTCTTCTAACGAAACTACAACGGGTTATTTACATAGGATTACTTATCGTTGCTTACCTCTTTTAAATGTATATATGCATGTATATATATATATATATATATATATATATATGTCAACATATATGTCAAAATTTTTACGCAATTTGGTATTTTTTTGTTTAACTATTTACTGCTTGCCAAAGCGTTACAGACTGCGTTTGGCGCGCTGCCAAAATTATAACTCGCACTGCAGGACATCTGAAATTTTGCTTTCCGGATGACCGTTAGCGAGGAACGTAATCCTACGTTAAATGTATGATCTTATTTTTAGTATAGGTACTTGTAGAATGATTCAATAAACACCTATAGCTTAGTTTTTCGTTCATATATAGTGAGTAATATGTAAAACACGACTGCAAAATTTCATCGAAATATATCGAATAGTTTTTACATGATGAGCTTTCTCGTTTACAAAAGTCACTGAAAAATGAGTTTTCTAGAAAATGCATTTAAAACAGGCTACTTACGGTCTTTTAAATATCGCTTTCGGTGTATTAAATGGGCCACAAATTCTCGTCCAATGATGGTAAATCAGTTTTAGAATCCTGAAAGACTGGCCTTTGAAAATAGAGCAATAAATTTTTTTTTGAAATTTTGCTACTAAACCACCATCTCAACAAAGGTAGATAACGAAGGCACCTAAGGGGAATCACGACCCTTAAGTCGAGAAAATAAGGCACATTTTAATACTTTTTGACTCTTTGTAACTATTTCAATTTAATCCCAATTTTTCCAAATTTTATGTATATGATAAATTGATATATTTGTTTTAATAAACAAATTTTCAACTCTCAAAATAATTTTAAATAATTTTTTTAAATGCTTTAAATATACCTTGTTTTTTAATTATTTTTATTGTATACTGGCTTGCGCGCAGAACTATAAAATTAATTTTACACTTAAATATATAATTCCTGTATTATATTTAAAATAAATAATTCAAAATACAATTGAACATAAAACATTCAACATTAAAATATTTTTTCAATTTTTTAAAACTGCTCAAAATATACTTAAAATTTCCTTAAATTTTTTCATTAATTTAACCCTGAAAAAATAACAAAATGTGCAGTGATTGCAATAATTCTAGTTCAGACGCAATAAAATAACATGATTATGCAGTGATAAAATTTCATGGAATTATAATTCATAGTTTTTGAGATATTAAGTTGCGGAACGATGCAAAATTACTTTTTGGGAAAAATGAGTTTAAAATTTTTGTTACCATAGACTTGATCAGTAATTAAATATTTAGAATATCAATATCTCCGGAACTAAACGGAATATTTTCTTGCGGTTTGTTTTATTTTGTTCAGAAATGATCAGGCTTTAACATATACTTTTTTTCCAAAAAATAGAATGTTTTAAAGATTTAAAGGTAGTGAGTCCCCTTAAATTACTGTAAGGAATTTTCTAACTAGCATGCTTAGACCGGAGATATGCTTTTCAGTCGTGGGAGACGTAGGCAGGCGTGTTGCTCTCTCGGCATCGTCATGCCATAACGGAAACTTATAAATCGCCTTTACGAAAGAAAACTTTATGGGAATGAGTGCATTGTCTCTTGATCGTCGTTGTCCACGCATTGAAATCACAAACAACTGCTCCCGGTTGCAGTCGACTATATCTTTGGGACAATATCTTCGGGGGGGGGGATCTCCAACCCCGGTTAAACATGTTTTGTGTCTAGACAACAGAACCCCCCCCCCAGTCACACACCCCCCCCAGTCATTAACTATACCCCCTCCACTTTTTTTCTGCTTAAATACTTATATATACTCACTTCCAAAAGTTAAGCACGGAGCGGTAAAATGAGGACAAGTACTGTTTTGATTGACATGAAATGCTGCAAGTATATAGCTCTATGGTTATTCATGAAACAAAACAAAGAATTACATACAGAGATAGAAAAAATATTGAATTTTCATAAATTATAAGATGACGTCATATTTGCGTCATTAACAAAATGATGTTTAAATGCAAAACAAACGGCAAAAACCGACATTAATAGGGTATGTGAGCATCCCTCACCTTCATATCTCACCTGTAGGGCAGTTTCTAAATCTCTGAAAGTGGCTGGAGGTGGGAAGCGTCTACATACAGCACGAGGCCGAGGGCATACCAAAGAGCCGAGGGCATACCAAAGAGTTTCAAATGGATTAAGTTCCGGCGAGTAAGCTGGCCAATCTATATGCGCAATCCCCTCACTCTCCAGAAAGTCGTCAACGATGGAAGTTCTATGCGGACAGGCATTATCGTCCATTAAAACGAAAGAAGGACCAACTGCTGCAGCGTACAGTTTCACAGTGGGGTCTAAGACTTCATCTCGATACCGTACAACCGTCACAGAACCTCGCCTCTAGATGTGCACGTCGGTGCAATATCCCAAAGAAATCCCTGCCCAGACCATGATGCTTCCCCCGCGGAATGAGTTATGTTTGGTGATGTCCTCTGGCCAATTGCGTGTGCCTTGTTCCCTCTTGACCCTTACACGCTTATCATCGGGTTGTAGGGGAAATCTGGACTCATCTGTGAACGTAACGTTGCCCCAATCAGACACAGTCCAATTCACATGCTGGTGGCACCACTTTAATCGTGCCCCTCTGTATTGGACGGATAAAGGAACACAAACTCGTGGTACCCGGGCGTACAGACACCCCGGGCGTAGCCTTCGACGAACAGTAGTGGCAGATATCGTCTTACCAATGGGCGCTGCAACCATAGATGCCACACGTGTGGAGGTCGATCTTCGATTCCGCTTGGCTACAACAGCAATGTATCGATCTTCCGAGGGGGCCGTTACCCTTGGACGACCGGCTACAGGTCTTCGGACAACTGTTTGGCTGGTTTGGAATTGTTTCCATAATCGTGAAATGACGGAATGATGAACACTGAAGAAAAGAGCAACATCTGTGATAGACTGTCCTGTTTCAATGCGTCCGACAGCCCGACAGAGCTCAGAATCTTCCATTCGACTTCTGGAAGCCATAGAAACACGTCTAGCTTGAAAACAAATCGTACGAATGTTCTAAACACCTTCATCAGCACTTACATGCAACTCCTGTAACCCTTCACAATGCCGGCTTCTTATAAGACTGCCTGTTTTGCATATTTCTCGACACGAAACCGTTATTGGCTGTTACCTAGCATATTTGCATACTTCCTTCTACCTTTGCAGCAAATTTCATCTTCTTTAATTCAGATTGGCTTACGGAAATTAATATTTTCCTCTCCATGCTTAATTTTTGGAAGTGAGTGTATATATATATATATATGTGTGTGTGTGTGTGGGGGGGGGCTTGGTACAAGAAGTGCCTAAGTCAGTTTTCTCGAAGATGAAAAAATATTATTTTCAATGTAAGAAGTACCCAAGTCTGTACAATGGTTTAAAGATGGCTAAAAGTATTAAAATAATGCATTGTCATCGTGTTCTGAGCTATTCTAAAAGTTTCAAATGTCTATCTAGTCGAGAAGTTAGTTAAAAATCGATTGCAAGATTTGTACTTGACAAACCCACACACAAACACACAAACACACAAACAAGAAAGCAAGTTAGTAAAAACATGGTAAAAAATGAGATGTGGACAACGGTTGAGGCGTTACGGAGCAGCAAAGTTTCCGTGTAAAGTCTACGGGTTTTGTAGTGTAGAGATAATAAAGTCAAGCTGAAAAAAAGTCATTTCACACGTCGGCGAGAATTCTAACCATGTGCCATCCCATGATTTGCTGTCAAGTGGCTTTAATGCAACTAAACGAAATCTTCTTTCCGATGTTCCACAACCAGAAGAAACCGCACCTAAGTCGTTTGCGTTCGAAGTCGAAAAATTTCTCGCTACTAAGGAGCAAGCTGGGTTGTTTCAGTTTGACCGCCCCTGGCAATCACTTGAATTAGATGCGAAGACTTGAATCTCAAATTTCAACGAGCAGCGCGTCTTGCAACTTAGTCTTTTGCTATGCCGAAAACGAAACAAAATCCGCTCAATTTCGAGCAACGGGGCAACTAGTATTTGCTTAAATAGTCTCTCACTCTGTTAGGGTGGCTCGCCAGTTGACCTCGCACATTTTACGCCATTCCCATGTTACGCCACGGAGAAGTATTATTCCAGTTCCACATTACTAAATGTATATTTTTCATTTTTTTGTCCACGACGTTAGACGCTTAAAAATATAACTAAAAAGTAAATAATTCAACAGAGAAAGATAATTATTAGCAGGAAGAATGCAGACAAAATAAACCGAAATCCCGGTCTTAGGGCTCGACGCACCATAAATGCAAGATTCTGTAGCAGTAAAAGAACTAAACCATATAACGAGGCAACCGACTGGTCTCTTCATCAGGAGGCCTAACCAAATCAGTTGCCCCGAGATCTCCATTGAAGCAGATAGCCAATAAATTTTCATTTTCTTTTGACTAAAAGTTTCAATGGGGATCTCGGGGCCTTGGGATGTTATTTGGTTAGACCTGTTCAAAAAGTTCCCCCTTGAAGTAACTGATTTGGATAGGCCTACTGACGAAGAGACCAGTCGGTTGCCTCGTTATACGGTTTAGTTCTTTTACTGCTACAGAATCTTGCATTTATGGTGCGTTGAGCCCAAAGTGCGTGATTTCGGTTTATTTTGTCTTCCTGTTAGTAATTATCTTTCTCTGTTAAATTATTTACTTTTTAGTTATATTTGTTTTCAGTATGAGGATTTGTTACGACTACGCAATCTTTTATTGAAAAGTTAAAATTTTCAACGCTAGGGTAGGTTTTCTGTTAATTTGTTCGGCTGTCTATGCCTTCTTTATATTGTAGTGTACTGGATGTATGGATGTGTGGTCTTATTTTTCCAAAGACCCCACAGAGAGCTTGAAACACAGCTGCATGTTTTTCAAGGAAAAGTGTTGCCTGTTTCCACCGGCTTTGAACACGTGGGGGGATTAAAAACCGTTTTCCCACAGATGCAGCCAGTAAAGCTGTCGTCCTAACGATTCTGGAATGCAATAAAGTTACGAAGGAACTGTCACCAGCGATTGTTGACTCCCTGTCTGAGGGAGACGCTAGTTAGAACGCAGCCTGTACGGACGTGTGTTTTAAAGGCTCCGTACGTTGTAAATCTACACGGAGTTAAATTGAATATGCTGTAACCTTAAATGTTAAGTTTTTCTGTTTGTAAATAAATTTCCTCGTGAAGTTTTTGTTTTAAAAAATTGGCCTTCGCTTTTTAATTAGGACTCTGTCTTTGCTTTGTTATGGATCCCATAGTAGTAATTTTTAGCAAGGCCTCAGAGAATCGCCTTAAACATTTGTCGTGACTCTACAATATGTATTATTTCGTGTTGAATTATTTACATTATTTGTGTTAGACGCTTAAATAAGCAGTTCAAAAATTTTTTAATTTTTCCTTAGGAAATTTCTAGGAACTTCGTAGTCTAACGCTGCAATGTTAGATTCTTCAGTTAAACTAGAATTAGAAGATTTTTGAGAAAAAAAAATCTTGCACGGCATTGTAAGATCCATTTTCAAGTGGAAAAAATAAGAATCAATATGTGGGCATTTAATAATCTGCCTTTTAAACATACACTTAAAGGGGAATGTCCCCGTGGCTTAAAATTGGTATCTGATATCTGCCCGGTCGAACAATGAACCCTCTTCAGCATTCATTTCTGCTACAGAGTCTATTCTAAAGCATTCCACCAAAAACGTATCTTTAGCACTTAAAATGAAGTCCCTATTTTCCACCTGTTGAACATCACGGCAGATAGCTACCATGAATCGCATATCCTTACCTCTTACAATCCATGAGCCTTCCGAACACCCCTTCATTCCTTTTGTGTTTGGCTCCCCCCCCCCCCCACTTAAAGCGGTGAGTTGTTGTGAATGCAGCCCAGGCACAAACGAGTTTAATTTGATTTAATTCTGATAAACACGCGGCCCGCCATAACGGGCGAGTTGAGTTGTAAGGCTATCTTAACGAGGCGCACTCGAATGTTTCGGTAAATAGGGTGTTTTTTGGAGTGGGGCTGGCTTAGGGCGCCTCGCCGAACTGAACGCAAATTTACGGGAAGCGAGGGTATATGTATAGGGACATGTATGTGTTCATGCAGTAGACTAGCGGGTCGAGGGGTGCAGCTCAACGGTTTAGAATGGCACCACAAGGGTCGGAGTCCGATTGAGCCGGGTGCCACCTCTATTTCGTCCGAGCACCCTCAGGGGCGGCATCTGGGGTGATCGTAACCTTTCCCAACCTCTCTGACCTCATTGAGAGACTTTCCGGCCTACGGAAGGAACATGCCCCTCTCCGGTTTAGACAGAGATATTTAATGACGCTTATCTGGATTCCAGAACCGAAAGCCGACGATCTACCACTAGGCTACCTCCAGCCCTAGTTGAAATTGTAATTAATATATATATATATATATATATATATATATATATATATATATATATATATATATGTGTGTGTGTATGTAATGCTAGAGGCATGAACTATATTTAACTATATTAATTAGCGTGAAACGGTAATTTTCTTTTAGAGATCCTACTGTGTTTTCCAATTCAAGAAGTAGATTGTTTTTCGCAGCAGAGAGTTCATGGTCATTGATAATTAATTGCTCACACGCGCTCGGACTAATGCAATCTCAAACAGTCCAAAGCGCGTGATAGCGTGATGCCTTTTTGCATAGCGCTCGAAAAAAGAACAAATCATTAGATTAGGGATTATTTTTCGGAGAGGTAAGACACGATTGTTGTGAGCTTGAGATGATGATGGGAAGTGAAAGCTTAGCGGATTGTTTTGAATTTAATTAATGTTAATAAAGTCTTGGTTGTAATGTAAATTGTCATTCTTTGCAACAAGCCTGCTATTATGACTGCCATTAAATATTATTTAGGTAAAAGGGTTATGCGGCGAAGTGCCGTGACATATATATATATATATATATATATATATATATATATATAATAAACTGTAAAAGCCCAAGATGCACATATGAATAGCGGAGTGATCGTTTCGATGTCAAATGATCATTTCTTACTTGGCCCATTGGCTTGGTATGGGTGGCGAGACACAGTTTTCTTTCCATCAACCGACGATCGACGCCAAGCACTTTTTGTTTTTACACTGAAACAATTGATGAATCAACTAAATAATGTTGACAGTGTGTGATTAATAAAGATAAATATATTTTGGTAGGAATTCGTTTTTACATGCTTTGCGTTACATTTAGGGATTGCAGGACCGGACTAGAGGCCAGAGGTAGCCCAGTGGTAGCGCGTCGGTTTTCGGTGCCGAGGGTGCTCTGATCGAATCGCGACAAGCGCCTTTCAATACCTTCGTGAGTAGGCCGTACGGGCACGTTCAATCCGTAGACCGAAAATTTCCTCAACGAGGTCAGAGAAGGTGCGGGAAGGTACGATCCTCCCAGATGCCGCCCCTGGTGTTGAGCGGTGGAAATAGAGTTGGCGCCTGTCTCAATCGGACTTCGACCCTTGTAGTGACATTCTAAACTGAAGCCGCACCCCTCGGCTCTATGGACCTGGTCTGGAACATATTCAGGGGACATTATAAACAAAAAGAACAGAACCGGACGAAAAATTCCAAACCGGGTTTCGGTTCTCTATTCATTCCGGAACTGGATACCCGATTATCCCTCGGGTTTGAATAAGACACGAAGCACAAAATAATTATCTGAAATATTAATCAAAAATTACATTTATTTATAATGTAAAGAATGTGTATCAGTGTATTGCGTAGACGAAAAGGACCTTTCCTTGAAATTCATTTTCAGTTTGTTGAAAGTACGCGCGCGGAAAACATAACACATCCATGCTTTTGTCTCACAGGCGTGAACGTATTTTCGTGAAAATTTGGCATGAAGCGGAAAAGGCTCTTTTTGACTCGTGAGGGTCAAAGTGTAATTGTGTTTACTATAACACAGGGATTTCTAACCTTTGTTGAGATTAAGACCCGTTCACATAGGTTCCGTCAGCGTCTGTGTTACTCGTATTGTCATAATTTAAACTGAACATAGGCCTTAAAAGTATCATGGCTAATCGTTTGGAGGTTTCTAATTAGTTAAATATATTTCAATACGAGTGACGCTAACGCCAACGGATCCTATATGAACAGGTACTTAACCTTTTAGAGGCAAAAACTGGTTTCATTTTCTCAATAAACAAACCGTTTGTGATAAAAAGCTTTAATAAACAGTTACAAATAAAGTTAATAACAGTAACGCAAAAGAAATCTTAATAGCAAACTTAAAAGCCTACGGAAACTTAAAAATGAACGAGATTTTGAAGCTTACATTGGCCTAAGGGAGCTATCAAATGGCCGTGAGTCCGCGTCCCAGTCGTTATAATTTTGGCAGCGCGATAAACCCAGTCTGTATCGCTTGGGCAAGCAGTAAACAGTTAAACAGAAGAGTACCAAAATGCGTCAAAATTTTGACATACATATATATATATATATATATATATATATATATATATATATATATACATTATCTCTCTCTCTCTCTCTCCCTCTCTCTCTCTCTCTATATATATATATATATATATATATATATATATATATATATATATATATATATATATATATATATATATAACACATACATACATATATACATACAAAAAGAGGTAGGCAACGATAAGTAATCCTACGTTAATAACCCGCGGTAGTTTCGTTAGAAGAGACTACCTGAAATGTTTTCGTACTTCAAACGTCAGAAAGCGGAAGAAGTACAAAAATTTTTAGAATTGGTGCTAAATATTGGGAACTAACTTTTTTTCTCCTAGATCTAAAAAATTGTTTAACTCGGCGGTTGTTTTGAAACGATATAACCAATTTTTTTAATGACTCCTCGGACAACTTCTTGGTTTCTCTCGATTACGAACCACTGCAATAACACGTCCTACACTTTATTTCGTTATTCAGCGCAATTTACCTACTCGCAAGTGCAAAAGCACCTGTATGGCCGGCCAAATTGGTTATTACAAGTAAATCGATTAACCGTCTTTCAAAGAAATTTCTCCGTGGGAGGATTCTGGAAGCGGGAAAATATCTCCCGAACCTGATTTTGTACTCTGTTCAGGTCAAGTTTGTAGACACGTCTAAGAGTCTAACGACTTATTTTCCATCGCAAAACGCAGAAGATGGGTCCTAAATCCCGGACCACTGAATTCTGGCTCGCTATTTTTTTTTCTGTGGAGGTTTTGTGTTTTTTATTTTCAATCTGCCACTCTATCAGGAATTAATCGAAACTGGATTGCATCATTTTAAACAATATAAAGCACAATTTATTTTTGTTGCTTATAACTACACTAAGCGAAAATTTTCTTAAAAATTTTGTATGAAATAAATCAATGAAAGCGGACAGCACTCCGTGGCAAATCTTTTGACAGCAAGAGGAGATTGACTTCTGAAGTGGTTTTGGGAGGATCTAGCAGTTAATACTACGGATACGCTTAGGATAAAGAATTCGAAATATCTAGAAAGTGATAAATTGTGGGGCATTACTTGTGTTAAAACTGTCATTCCTAATAAAATGTTGATTTTTTAAACTAATATCAATACTCTAATTGAGTATTTACTTATATCGGTACAGGGATATATATATATATATATATATATATATTGTTGGAATATTCAATGCTCATTCCCCGTTTGTCGCCAAGACTGCGATAGAGCTCAGCCGCCGCCAAGGTTGGCGGACTTATGTCTGCACTCCGCCTCTTGTCTCTCTAGCGTACGGATGTGTTTACACGAGGGGTCAGTAATTAGGCGCTCCTCGTTTTAAACCTTTTACTAAATATGTCTATAGTTGCTGCTGTAAATAAAGCTTGATGTTACAACTCTGCTAGTCATCTTTCCTAATAACCTAACATTGATTATGGGCCCAGGAAAGCATCTAGTACGCTAAAAAGGAAACCTTGGATTTCTGTTCCGTTTTCCTGTTCCAAGAAAAATTCCTCAATCGGAAATAAAATGTCGCAAATGATAAACATCGAGAAACTGTCAAAAAGCTACTACGACACCTGGAAGATGCAAATAGAAGCTATACTTGTGAAGAACGATCACTGGGACTATGTTATCGGAATTGAAACAAAACCGGCTGAAGACGCTGAAGAACAACTCCTGAAAACCTGGATTCTAAAAGAACAGAAAGCGAAAGCCGATATCATTCTTTCGATAAGCCCCAGCGAACTGTGTCACGTTAAACACTTTGAAACTTCAGCAGATGTTTGGAATAAATTGAAAGCTCTGCATGAATCGAAAGGGCCTGCGAAAAGCGCTATTCTTCTGAAACAGTTGTTATTCCGAAAGATGGAGGGTTCCGACGATATGTCAGACCATCTAAACAAATTTTTCAAGACTGTCGATAGGCTGAACGAAATGGATATTAAAATCGCAGATGATCTAATATCGATAATCCTCCTGTACAGCGTTCCAGAAACTTTTGAAACTCCAGAAACTTTTGATTTCCGATGCGCAATTGAATCGAGAGATGAGCTTCCGAAACCAGAAATACTAAAAATAAAGCTCATAGAGGAATGGAATGCCCGTAAAAACAAGTACGTGCCTGAATCTCAAAAGGCATATTTTTCTCACAGGTTCAAACCAAAACCGAAAGTTGAGAACCCGAACTCAAGTAGCAGCAGAAATTATCAGGTGAGAACTCCAAAAACTTTCAAGTGCAATTACTGTCACATCTATGGCCATAAAGCTTCAAAATGCCGCAAGAAAACTGGAAACAAGATGCTAAAGAATAATTCTCAATCTGGGATGATTGCCGAAAATGAAAAGAAAGATGAAGCGACCATGTTTACCGCTCCCGTAAACTGTCCAAAATTCCATGGACACATTTTCTGCCTCGACAGTGGTGCGACATCGAATATGTTTCATGACGAATCATTGTTTTCGGATTTACAAAAAGTAAGTGATGTTGATATTAAATTAGCTGCTGATAAAATTGTCAAAGTTGTAGGTATAGGAACTGTTAAATTTAAATTTATTCAAGAAAATGAAATGCAAGCTGTAAAATTTCAAAATGTACTGTTTGTTCCTGATTTAAAACATAATTTAATATCTGTTTCAAAAATCACTGCTCATAATTTCACTGTAAAATCTTTCAAGAACTATGCTAAAGTAATTAATTCTCGCAACCAAGTAATTTTTACTGCTTATCTCCAAAAAGATCTTTTTTATGTAGATCCCTTTTTCGAATCTGTTAACATAGTGAGTGAAATTAAACAATGGCATCAACGATTTGGGCATTTAAATGAAGCCGATTTAAAGAAACTTCAGTCTAAATATATGGTCAGGGGACTGTCTTTTAAACAAAATGACTGTATTCCTGATTGTAGAGTGTGTATTCTTGGGAAACAAAAAGCTATCCCTTTTCCCAAGGAACCGAATATCGAAGCACCTAATTGCTAAATATTATACACTCAGATCTTTGCGGTCCCATGAAAATAAAATCATTTGGTGATTCACTTTATTTTGCAACTTTTATTGACGACAAATCATGTTTCATACATGTTGCCTTTCTCAAATCGAAAGACGAGGTCAAGGACGCATTCCTGAAATTCAAAGCATCAGTTGAAAACAAGCTGAATTGCAAAGTAAAAGCCTCCGAACTGACAACGGTCTAGAATATATGGGGAAAGAATTCGATAACGATTTGAAATTAATGGGAGTTGGAAGAGAGCGATCGGCGCCTTTTTGTCCTTAGTAAAACGGACTCGCGGAAAGGGCTAATCAAACCATCATTTCTCTGGCAAGGTGTTTGTTGATTCAAGCTAATTTGCCTCATAAATTCTGGGCAGAAGCAGTAAACACTGCAGTCTACATAAAAAATCGTTGTCCTACTCGGAGCTTGAAAGAAGCGAAAACGTCATATGAAATGTTTATTGGCAGAAAGCCAAGTGTAAAACATTTACGTACTTTCGGCCAGAAAGCGTTTGCTCTGAACAAGAAACCGCAAAAAGGAAAATTTGACAATCGCTCGAAAGAGTGCATATTTATTGGATATTCTGATGATGCTAAAGCTTATAGACTCTGGGATCCTGAATCGAGTCAATTCTTCGTCAGCAGAGATGTTAAGTTCATCGACCAATTCGAAAATTGCTCAAATTATGAGGATGATCAACTAGAAATTTTCCTTCCAGAAGAAAATAAGGATAAGGAGCCCGATAAAGTGCTAGAATCTTTAGAAAAAGATGAATTTCCTGATGAGCAAAGTGGCGATGAAGAGCTGAATACTGAAGCTAATCCTGAGACGGATGAAGAGAGAAGGGATTTTACCCTGCAGCCTAAAAGGGGGCCCGGTCGCCCTAAGAAAATAAAGACTAGATTCCCAGGAAGACCAAGAAAAGAATATCATTATAAAAATGTTAGTGATGATGAAGAAACCAATTTAATTCAAGAAGGTGATACGCATCTTTCTGTGGATGAAGCATTACATGGAAATAATGCCAGAGAGTGGAAGATAGCCATGGAAGACGAATATGAAGCACTAGTTAAAAATGGAGCATGGAAATCAGTACAGCGACCATCAAATAAGAAAATTATTGGATGTCGTTGGGTTTTTCGAACCAAATACAAGGCTGATGGAACCGTAGAGAAACGGAAAGCACGTCTCGTTGCCAAGGGGTATGCTCAACAGCTTGGGGTCGACTTCAATGAGACTTTTGCTCCTGTTGCTAGAGTAAGCTCTATAAGAACTGCTATCGCTTATGCTGTTGAAAATGGACTGAGTGCTTATCAACTAGATTTCGTCATGGCATATATCAATGGTGATTTAGAGGAGGAAATTTATATGGAAATTCCTGAAGGTTTTCAAAGTAAAGATGATGATAAAGTGTGTTTACTAAAGCGTTCACTGTATGGACTGAAACAATCAGGTCACCAGTGGTATAAGAAGCTAGATGAGAAATTACAATCTCTGGGTTTTTTACGTCTAAATGCTGACAAATGTGTTTATTATCTAAAGACCTCAACTGTTGAAACAATTATTCTTGTGTATGTTGATGATCTGATAGTGCTTACTAATAGTAAGAAGAATTACCATTCTATTCGAGACAAGTTAGCTGCTTCTTTTAAAATGAAGGATCTGGGCAAATTGCGTTATTGTTTGGGCATTGAATTTATGCAAAACGATAATAATGTTTTGATGCATCAAAGAAAGTACACTGAGGACTTGTTAAATTCCTACAACATGCAAGATGCAAAATCTGTTTCGACTCCTTTTGATAACAGTGTTAAACTCTCCAAGGAAATGTGTCCTAAAAATGATGAAGAAATGTGTGAAAGAAAAAACATTCCTTATCGCTCTTTAATTGGTTCACTGATGTATCTTTCTGTGGCAACACGACCTGATATTACCCACGCTGTTAATTTTTTGAGTCAGTTTAACAATAACCATGGTAAAGCTCATTGGATAGCTGCAAAAAGGATACTGAGGTATCTGAAAGGAACCAAACACCATGGTCACAGTTTTCGTCGATGCTGATTGGGCTTCGGATGTTAACGACAGAAAATCCTTTACTGGACTGGTTTTCATTTTTTGGAGGAGCTGCTGTGTCGTGGGAGTCAAGGAAACAAAAGTCGGTTGCATTATCTACTACAGATGCTGAATACATGGATTTGGCCAAGGCTGCGAAGGAAGCTGTTCACATCAGTGTTTCCTGAATGAACTCTCAACAAAACTTGTTGATGAACCAACCATTATATTTTGTGACAACCAATCTGCTCAAAAACTTGTGAGGAATCCTGTTTTTCATGCTAAAACAAAGCATATTGACATTAGATATCATTTTGTGCGTGAAAGTTTTGAAAAAGGCGACATAGATATTTGTTATTTACGTTCTGATAGCATGCCTGCAGATATGCTCACGAAAGGTTTGATTTCTATTAAGCATAAAAATTGTTGTAACTTGATTGGATTAAGTATTCTTTAGTATAATATTTTTTTATCTTAAGCTTTTTTATGTTAATCTGTGTTCTTGCATTTTTAAAAATTTTTCAAATGTTACTTATTTTGATTTGTATTTCGATGTTGTATAATTCTATAATTTAGTGTGAACATGTAATGAGCCTTGAAAGGGGGTATTGTTGGAATGTTCAATGTCCATTCCCCGTTTTATAGACATATTTATTAAAAGGTTTAAAACGAGGAGCACCTAATTACTGACCCCTCATGTAAACACATCCGCACGCCAGTGAGACAAGAGGCGAAGTGCAGACATAAGTCCGCCAACCTTGGCGGCGGCTGAGCTCTATCGCAGCCTTGGCGACAAACGGGGAATGAGCATTGAATATTCCAACAATATATATATATATATATAATATATATATATATATATATATATATATAATATATATATATATAATATATATATATATAATATATATATATATATATATATATATATATATAATATATATATATATAATATATATATATATATATATATATATATATATATATATATATATAATATATATATATATAATATATATATATATAATATATATATATATATATATATATATATATAATATATATATATAAACCAATAGCTGTAACAGTGGAATAACCAATGCCGTAAAAATCTAACCTTTTCCCGGCATGGTGCCCCTGAAAGTTACGTACCCTAGGAGCTCATATCCTGCGACCTACCTTGACAAAGTATTTGGTTCTACGATCATTGGAACCATGGGTTGTATTTTACGAGAGCAAACCTGCCTTCATCAGTGGAACAACACACACACACCTCGTTGTGCTCTCGGAGAAAAAAAAGTCTCTTTGTTAAGAGGTTCCTTGGGGAAGGCCCGTCCCGCGACACACCTAATTTGGTTTCATTAAATTTCGAGAGTGCGCCCGTCTGAGGAGAACTACTGAGGTGTCGCGTCTGGGAGCGTAACGTTCCGACGTGCACACCTCCAAGAATTACCGTAATCAGGTTATCTGAAGGGTTTTAATCGTCGCGGAGTTCGATCGGAGAGCGGAGGAAGTGTCTTGTTTCGAAATTTGTCGTCGTTTTAAGATATTTTACCCTTAAAACCACCGTTTCTGATAGGTATCTCATTTAAACTTTTTTTATTTATTTTTAAAATTTATAAAATTATATTTTGTAATTTCTGTCAACCTTTTAACGTCCTAGTTATGTGTTCTAGTTTTAGTTGCCTAGAAATCGGCTCTTCTGATAAATATCGAGTGATGGTTCACGAATCGCGGATCAAACGTGCATATATTTCACTGTACCCGAAGCACGGTGTAACGCTTTCCTTACCAGCATATGTATATGAAGATTACATGCAAAACCAGTTTTTCGGGCATTTAGATTTAAAATATCAAGTAGTAGTTTTCAGATAAATGTGATGCCTTTATTCATATTTATAAGAAGATATATAGGTATCAATATTTAAATCGATATATATATATATATATATCAATATCTAAATCGATACATATAGAAATATAACAATATCTACATCGATTTATGTAAAAGTTACATAAAAAAGTTTACAATTTTGTTACCTTTATATATCAATATCTAAATCGATACATATAGAAATATAACGATATCTAAATCGATACACATAGAAATATAACGATATCTACATCGATATACATAGAAATATAACGATATCTAAATCGATACACATAGAAATACAACGATATCTAAATCGATTTATGTAAAAATTACATAAAAAAGTCAATTTACAGTTCTGTCACCAGTGGATACATACGTGGATCCACTGTTGTTTGTGGAGAATCAGGCCATGGATCCATACGTGGATCCACTGGTACAGAAGGGGTTAAGGGAATGTAAGGCCCGAGACTACAGGGGGTAGCAGTATGGACTCCCCCATTTTTGAAGGTCACTGGTAAGGGACTGGGGGCAGTGTGGGGAGAGGACTGGCAACAGTTCGGGCAGATTTTCTAATTGTCGGTAGACGCCACGAGATGGTGGGGGTGAACATCGCAGTTTCGTTATCAAAGCGTTTTCTTTAAACAACTATTCTGTAACCACGACATGCAGGGCATTTACGACGCGCTTCGGGCTCTATGCGACGATGCCGTTCCTGATCAAAAAACAACCCTGCGATGGGTTTGAAACGTGAGAGCAAGTGGGACTGCATTACAACGTCTCTAATGATAGATTTTTTTTACCGGTAGATGGCGGAAATGACTCTTTAGATGAACGCATATTTTGTCACCGTGGTCTAACCTTTAGGGCGGAATATTAGAATAATTACTAACTATCTTTTTCTATCGCCTTCCATTTCTGTCTGACTTCCTGGCCTGCCCCCCTCTCTGTGTCTCCCTGTCTCATTCTCTTTCTCTGTCTCTGTCTTGTACTATCTTTCCCCGTCTCCCATTATATCTGTTTCCCTTTGTCTCTGTCTCTCTCCCTGTCTCATTCTGTCTCCCTTTCTCTGTTTGACTGCCTGCATCTCTATCTCTCTCTTTCTTTGCCTCTGACGTTTTCCCTTTCTCGGTTGACTGCCCCTCTCTCTTTCTGCGTCTCTGTTACTTTCTCTGATTGTCTGTCTCTGTTCCTTTTTATCTCTGCCTCTCTCTCTTTTTGTCTCTATCTATCGCTCTGTCGCTTTTCCTTCCTTTCCCCGACTATCTGACCGTCTGTCTCTCTGTTTGTGTCTCTATATCTCTCTGTCACTTTTCCTTTCTCTTCCTGACGGTCTGTCTGTTTCCCTCTTTATGTCTCTTTTTGCCTCTGTCTCACTCTCTCTCTCTCTCTCTCCCTCTGTGTCTCTGTTTCTCCGTTTCTCGGTCTCTCTCTCTCTGTGTCTCTGTTTCTCCGTTTCTCGGTCTCTCTCACTCTGTGTCGCTCTCCCTTTCTACCCTTTTTCTGTCTGTCTGCCTCTCATTCTGTATCTGTGTTTTTACCTGTGCGGATCTCTCTCTCTCTCTCTGCATGTGTCTCGATAATCTGTGATGAGGTTTGTTTTTATTCTCATTCTCCTTATCATCGGAGGTAGCTCCCTGTATCAAATATGACAGTCTGTTATTCTGTAAATAATCGAGTGTGTCCAAAATTATCTTTACATGTACAAAAAACACTGATTTCTCAAAAAAGAAACACTTCTATTTAATTGAATGAAATTTTTTGGGGTGATAAACAGCATCTTAAATATAAATAAACAAATCTAAATGTAAACTGAAAAAAGGAATGTAAGTGCATACGATAATGAAACAATTAAAATTGAAATGAAGTGTGACAAAAAAATTTTGTAAAAAAGGAATAACTCTGACACATGTGCTGATTTTTGGCATTTATAAGGAATGTGATCTCTCCTAATTCCTATACAAATATGAGGCGATGAAAGGCAAAGTGGTGTAAGTCAGTGAGTCAAGTGGTGTAAGTCCAAAGCGTTTTACTGCAAAAACTACAAAAATTCCACTATAAATTAAACAAATTATACTTCGTAATAATTATTATAATATTGCAAATAATAATTATTTGAAATTCCACTATAAATTGAACATGGAGATTACATCTTTTCCCTCAAATAAAAAAAAGGTTGAAAATGTAACTTACACAACTTTGTCTTTCACTGCCTCATATCACAACGCTATTTCATGTTTTCAATAAAGTGGTTAATTTAAGTTTGCGGGATTATATTCCACTCCTCTATCAATGCAGTGTTTAAAGTATCACGATCTCTAGTAGGAGGATTTCACTATGTAACAGCTCCCCCAAGGGCGTCCCATAAGATCTCCATCGGGTTCAGAATAAGAGATCTTGCTGGCCATTGTATTGGCTCAATGCCTTCGCTTTCAAGAAATGCATCAACCAGGTTTGATCGATGTGGACATCATTGTCATCCATAAAAAGAACACAGATCCACATGCACCTCTAAATTCTCTTACGTTGGGGTCTAAGTCTTGATATATCCGGCCAGACAGATCCTCTCTTGGACACATACAGGGTTTGGTTTGGTTTGGTTTGGAGCGCAACGGTCAACTTTTTGTTACACGAGGGACACATACAGGGAAGTACGTCCATTGATCATTATGCCTCCCCATACCGTCAGACCTGAACTGCCGTAACGGTCATATTCCCTAATGCTGATGGGAAGACTTCGTGTTCCTGGCTCTCTCCAAATGTAAACAAGTTTAGAATCCGAGGTTAAACTGTACCTCGACTCGTCATTGAAGAGAACACACTGTTGTTGACTCTGATGTTCTCTCCACTCATTCAGGCGACGCCCTCTTGTGTTGTGAGGTGAGAGAAACAAAAACCATTGGCTATCTGGTATAAAAGCCTTTCTCATTAAGCCTTCTGTGAACAGTTTGTCTCAATAAGGAAATTCCAGTAACGACTGCAAGCTCTAGACCAGGGGTGTCCAACCCACGGCCCGCGGGCCACATGTGGCCCAAAGCAAGTTTTAGTGCGGCCCAGAAAGAGATCTCGAGGCGAAAAATATATCAAGCCTCGGCAATGATGACAGGCGCCATTAAAGATCCCGCTTTGTTCATTCAACAAATCAACAATACATCATTTGAAATATCTTTAATTCTATACAAAATTCCGTATGCAATTTCTGTGTATTAATTTCATCACAAAAAAGAAATGAGAATTTTTTACACATTTAACATTCCATATTTGGGAAGATATTAAAAATAGTATGCGCAGGCGAGAAGCACTCTAAGAGTCAAATTTGAACCAATATATCGGATTAACATATTGAGAACACCCTGAAAATTGTAACCATTTCAATTGACTCAGATATTGATGCATTGGTTTCCCAAATATCACATTAATTTTCTGACTCCTAAAATTATTATTATTATTATTTTTTTTAATGCGGAGGCACTTGTCACGAAGACATTCGCCTATAATTCACCGCAGTTTTGCTGGCCACTTTATTAAGGGGGCGCCATATAGGCGGACCAACATTGCCCCCTATGAAGGGACGACACAAACGGAGGCATTTTAGTGGCACTTCGCCAGGATTCGATCTGAGCACCCTCGGCACTGAAAACCAGCGCGCTGTACAAGGCCGCCACGGCCACTCCTAAAATTATCTGTTTAATTATAAATAAATTTTATAATGAAATAAATACGTTAACTATATATTATACTTTTTTACTCATAAACTATTTTTAATGTTATGTATATTTTTCTGTGGCCCCAAATAATTTGTCTTCTGTCTATGTGGCCAAAGGAAGCTAATGGCCAAAGGAACTCCCATGTGGACAAAGGAACACCCATGCTCTAGACTCAACTGCTTTGCAGTCGACTCTCTCTTGCGACTGGTAGTTACGGACAGATAGCGATCTTAAGATGCAGTTATTGTTCTTCTATGGCCTTATCCAGGGATTCTTGCAACAGTTCTAAGTCTTAAAAATGTTTTCAGACGGCAGTGATTGTTTGTCTTGAAAGACACAGCTTTCTTGCCACTTTCATCAATGTCTGTCCAGCCTCTACTTCAAAGATTCGTCCAAATGCTACTTCTTAGCCATACAAAACGGTTTTCAGTCGGTACACACTGAAACCAAATCCTGAATATCAGATGTTCGTAGGAAAACGTATTTCGCGCAAAGCACTGGACCCGCTTTTTCATGACGTAACGCCATTATTTGTATATCAGAAACAATTTGATCAAATTGGACTGGAAAGTTTTAATTAAGTTTGCCTTTTGCTCGTTTACCTGAAAAATAAATGATATTGATCGGGCATGACATGAAATATCGCAATTTTGTTGTTATTGTTTCCAATCCCCTTGGTGTAGGAAAGCCTACACCAAGTCCAAAGGACCCAGGTCCTCAAATCCTAGGTCCTTGGCGAAAAGTAGTAAGCAGCTTCACTTTTTAAGGAGAGGTACCACTAGGGCTGAAGTCTGATTCGAAGATTATTGGTCCCGTAATTTTGAACCGAATCAAGTGACGAGACCGGAACACTTGACCCCGCACCTCCAGAGGTAAATTTGAGAAATTGGAGGACATTGTAGCCACGACCTATTTTACGTGCCCCGGTCACCATTAGTGAAAACGGCGGTGGATTTGTAGAGACGAGCATCGAACCAGGGACGTTCAGATCACTGGCCCGTTGCTCTTAGTAACTGGGCCACCATGCTCAGATATATATATATATATATATACACTGAAGTGCCACTAAATTAGGGATACCTACCTAGTAACGAGTTGGGCCTCCTCTGGCCTTGATAACGGCTGCCACACGACGAGGCATAGATTCAACAAGTTTCTGGAAACGTTCCACCGGAATGGCTTGTCAAATATTGGCTAAAGCTGTCCATAATTCAGTAAGGTTCTTTGGTGCTGTGTGATGGCCTTTCACGCCTTGTTCCACAACATCCCAAAGATGCTCAATAGGATTTAAGTCTGGGCTTCTAGGTGGCCAATTCATGACAGAGAAGTCAGAGGAATGCTCATCCAACCAGCCAGTAGCCAACCGGGACTTGTGAGAGGTACAGTTGTCTTGCTGGAAAACTCCATTACCGTGCGGATAACAGAACAGCATAAACGGATGGAGGTGATCACCCAGCAACTCTATGTACCGAATTGCATTGAGGGAGGTTGGTACACGCACCAAAGATCCCAAACTGTGCCACGAAAAACAACCCCAGATCATGATTGAGCCACCATGCCCTTATATAGTTTCCAGTCAGGCATGCAGGATACATGGCTTCATGAGCCTGACGCCATATTCTCAGCCTCCCGTCGGCGTTAAGTAGTCGGAATCGAGACTCATCACTCCATGCTACTCGTTTCCAGTCCTCTACACTCCAGTCTCTGTGCTCTCTTGCCCAGGCAAGATTTGCAGCCCGTTGGCGAGTATAGAGCAATGGTACTCTCGTAGGTCGACGGCTCCCGAAACCCATACGGTGAAGCGAGCGTTGCACAGTCCGTTTACTGACTGTACGACTGGCACCGTGATTAAACTGGGTGGTAATTTGAGCTAATGTTTGGCTTCGCTGGCTACGTACAATACGCCTGAGCCGTCTCTCACCACGCACTGTCAAGGCTAATTGTCCTTTGCAGTTTGCCCGATCGCTAGTTTTTTTTTCCACCATCCATGTATTCTTGGTATACTCTTGACACTGTCGATCTTGAAAATCCTAGCTGTCTGACGATTTCGGAAATTGAATGGCCCATGCATAGCGCACCTACGATTTGTCCAGTATCGAATGCGTCTAAATCAGGCAGTTCACCCATACTGGCAATTCCAACAACTAATTCAGAACAACCACAGTACGCGCTATATATGCAGTTACCACAGCGCCCTCACTTGCGCATACATGATGCGCAGCGATACACAATTTGCATAGGCTTTGCTATCCCTAATTCAGTGGCACTTCAGTGTATATATATATATATATACATAAATATATATACATATATATATACATATATATAATATATATATACATATATATATATATATATATATATATATATATATATATATATATATATATACATATACATATATATATTATACATATACATATATATTTATATATATAATACATATATATATATATATCACAATTGTTATGTATATAAAGATAATTTTTGACACCAGTGCATACATGTTTTTGTTCTAGCGAGTTACAAGCAAACTAAATTAAGTGACTAAGCATTATGAATGTTTTTGTTAATCTTCTCCCCATTTTGGTGTGCGACACGCCTAAATAGTTTACCGACTTCGTTCAGTTTCGGATCAACTATTCCCTCCATAGCGATACCCGCGGCTAGGCAAATTCGACACGAGTGACTTATCCATTTCAAGAAATATTTCTTCGAAACACTGACAGGTGGACGTTTCGTGTCGAGTGCCTGAGGGTAAAATGCACTCAAATCCATCCTGTCACTTTACTTACAAAGCTCTTTGCATCGCAAAGAGATCCATCCCACTCTAAAGACGAAATTTCAGCGGTCGGCTTTTCAAAATCTAATAATGTCGGGCCGACACCGCTTCGTGTCTTTTTTTATTACTTCCGAAATCGAGTCATTTCATGTGTAGCACGATGGTCTTGTCGCGTCATCTTTATTTTGCGCGTCACCTTGGTGAGGAATCTACAAAAGAC
The DNA here is from genome assembly GCA_907164885.2 of Dolomedes plantarius. Taxonomy (NCBI): domain Eukaryota; kingdom Metazoa; phylum Arthropoda; class Arachnida; order Araneae; family Dolomedidae; genus Dolomedes; species Dolomedes plantarius. The sequence continues at coordinate 133,820,367 of OU015490.1, read as the reverse complement.
TATTAATTACGTTTTACGGTAACTTTGCTGAACAAGTACCTTTATGGTTCCAATCATTCTCAAGTATGGCCAAGAAGAAATATAGCTATATCTATCTATTTAAGTGTATATATATATATATATATGGTTCCCACCTATATCCATTACATCCCCCTTCACTTCTAAAGGGGGACAGCTTAGACTATATCGTTGGTGTCTAGGTATAGTAAAAAGGCTATGCGCCACTCGATGAGACAACTTAGAACGCCATATATCGGCAAAATTTAGAATGAGCGTTTTTATCTCAAAAACGGTACGAGATACGGGAAAAAAGTCCATCACAAAGTTGTTCAGCATCATCGCTTTAGTAAGAAAAGGCACCTTGCGCACATTAATACTCAAAACAGAATGTAGAAAATGAACATTTGTTTGATCGTGATTTCCAACACTATGGCGTCGTTGCATCAATGTGCAACGAGAAATCCAGTCCAGGGTGCAAATGTGTATAGTGGCTAATGGACAGCATTTTCATTAACACGAATAAATGATCCTGAAGGTAGGGAAGTTTCTCAGTTTCTTTCTTCCACTCTTTATGACACGACAATTTTCATAATCGGGACCCAGCAAATGTTCATTTTCTGCATTCTGTTTTAAGTATTAATGTGCTCAAGGTGTTTTTTCTTACTAAATCGATGATGCTGAACCACTTTGTAGCTGACGTTTTTCCCGTATCGCATACCGTTTTTGAGATAAACATGCTCATTCCAAAATGTGCCGATAGATGGCGTTGTAAGTTGTCTCGCCGAGTAGCGCATCGCCTTTTTACTATACCTAGACACCAAATTTATGGCCTAATCTGTCACCGTTTAGAAGTTAAGAGGGGGTGTAACGGATATAGGTGGGAACCTGTATATGTATGTATATATATTATCGTAGGCGAATTGACAAATCCGGCTCATTACAAAGAGCGTCGTCATTTTGCAATGCGCACGGCTAATTGGAAAATGATCGAGAACTTTATAATTATCCTGATATTTTTAGGCTTATTTTAATGAGACCAAACATCTTTAGGCAAGATAGAAAATTCTCAATAGTTAGCTCAAACAGCCTGGTTTCATCTAGGCTGTTTACAATAAGCCTAAAGTATTAAAGGCTTATTAAAAATGACAGCGAAAGAGATTGTTCTTCCTTTTGTGAACGCATGAATTAGTTAAGAGTTACTTAGGGTAAAAAGAGGTCACTTAAAAAATGCACAGCAATCGGCATTGTTTCAAAAATTTTAATTATTATTATTAAACAACTGTATTATTATTATTAAATAATTGTAATAAACAAATTATTATCATAACATACTTTTAGACATTGAATCGGACTTTCTCACTTATCATACGTTTAAACTTTATTTATCTCCCCGTGGTGAACTTTTATGATACTTCGATGAACACAGTTGATTTGCCTTCTTACACATGTACAGCTGTATTACAGCCATGGCCTCCGAATTTCACTTCATTCACAAACAGATTTCTATTTTTCTGGAACGTCTGCAAGGATTTATGCTCCAGAAATCTGGAAGTCACATATAGCAAACCAAATTTTAATAATTTAAACAACTTTTTGTTCCTATCTGGTAAACATTATTTTCCACCTTAAGAATTTTCCCAATTAAGTTTGGACAGACTAAAGGACCGCGGTCTACTTTCGGGCCATTTAACAGAAGTCACCATCTGCAACCGATATCAGTTTCTTTCCACACGTTTCAATCACTTTTTCAACTGAACCCTTCTGGCCATCGTGTGCTTTTTGAAGCTTCGCTGCTTTTTCTTTTCTGTTGTAAATATCACACTGATAAACGAAGTCATTTTTCTCAGACTTAGGTAATACAGAGTGGTCCAAAATTATTGAGCGCATTTCATGTTCGAAAAAAAAGACCAGAATGAGGTACGTACATGTTTATTGTTTTCTTAGAAAGCTATTTTAGAACAGTTTTATACAACAAAATTTTAAACATTAAATAACTTCCACATAAGCCGGTAGATGGCGCGACAACATTTCGCAAGAAAAATTGACCAATAGCTTCAGTCTGCAAATGGCTACCGTACAGGAAAAAGCAATGTGCGTTTTGTGGTTCCATGAAAGAAAATCCGCTGTAACTCATTTTGTCCTTTTTTTTCCAAACTTGAAACTCGCTCAATAATTTTGGACCATCCTGTACTTCGTCAACAAGTTATGTGAAACTTCATAGAACATGAAGAGAACGATACGAAACATGCTTCCTTCAAACTGCGTGTAGAAACAGAACACACATCATGTTCCAAGTGAGCCACTTGATTTTCTCCGTCTTCTTTTGCCATTTCTGTTACCTTGTAACCCTCTTTAAAACTTTTGAAATCTTCACTGTCAAGATTGTGGGGGGAATATTCGTTGAGCCTAATCCTAATTTTTTCCCCCAAAAAGTGTGGTCTACAGATTTTGTCCTATAACTCTGTGTTTTGATGAGTTTTTTTTGCCACACATTAAAAATTTTCGAACGATGATGATTGTTTTGTATTTTATAAGTTGATACTTTTTAACTTGAGTAACTCTTAACTCACTCAAATGTTCAGTAAAGGAAGTACTACTTAAGTAACAATCTCTTTATCTGGCATTCTTTTTAATAAGTCGTCACTACTTTGTGTTTACTGCAATAAGCCTGGATGAAACCAGGCATTTTGAGGAAATTACTGCGCATTTTTCAACTCGCCTAAAGGTGTATGGGCTCACTACAATAAGCCTGAAAAATATCAGGCTAATTAGAAAGTTGTGTATCATTTTACAATGACCCGGGCGCATTTCAAAATGACGACGCTCTTTGCAACAGGCCGCATCAGTCGATTCTCGTACACTCTATAGCAAAAAAATCGACGCACCAAGGGGTTGTCCAATTGCAACGGAAATGGGAGGATGTGAAGAACATCCACAGAAAAAAAGGTTTAAAATTTCAGGACAATTTAATGATTTATTCCACAGTTTGATCTTTACAAAGTGAGGCAGTTAACCTTTTCTTAGCGGGTGGGATAGCATGTGTCCCAAGAATATGGGCCCAAAAATGAATATATATATATATATATATATATATATATATATATATATATATATATATATATATATATATATATATAAAACCTTAAGGACCGTTCTTACAAAGAGTGTGCATGAAATTTCCCGTTGTAAAGAGGGAATCAGAAAAAAATGGACCCGTAAGCTAAAGGTTTACAAGGCGATGGTCCACCTCCGGTCTGTATTCAAGCTGTTATCCGGCGTGAAATAAACTGGTAAAGTTCTCGGATGGTTACTTGCACGGTTTCTTGCCAAGTTGTCTTAACGATCGGACTTAATCGGGAACTTTCCGTGATAGTTGCATTCGCCTTCCATCACTTCCCAAATATACTCTACGGGGGAGAGATCGGGTGACCTAGGTGGCCAAGAAAGTGTTCAAGACGAGCTTCAAGAGAATTCATAGCAACAGGCGCCATATTCGGCCGAGAATCATCTTGTTGAGTATGTCGAGGGTAACCTAAAATACCCTTACCTTTTTCCCACCATAAACTTCCATAAAGTACCTACAAAATTTAGGTTCGTTACGTGTAGTACAAATTGTTATAACACTTTGTTTAGTAAAAAGTTTATTAGCTATCTAAAAATCATTCTAAATAAAATCAGGGTTACTGAAAATAGCTTTATTATAAATAATCATCAGGATGTTCTAAAATTTCTAAAGAGTAAGAATATAGATAGGATACACACGTTTGACTTTGAAAACCTTTTTACTAGTATTCCCCATGATAACTTAATGAATATCTGTTTAGAAATTTATGATGCCTATCTGGATAGTACTTTAATCTTAAAATGTGACTGGATTGATTTATGTAAATTTAATATTTTTGAAAACTACATCTTTAACGGCTTGAGTTTCTTTAAACTGATAAAGGGTATACCTATGGGAAATAGTTTTTCTAGCGCCTTTGCTAATATCTTCCTGCATTCTTCGAAACTAAATTTCTTAACTTAAATAATGTTACTGGAGTTAGGTATATTGATGACCTTATAATGTTTAACTGTAACGATTTGGAATTTCTTAATCAAATTTACCCAAAGGAATTAACTTTAAGCAGGACTAATGAAAATAATCATTTCGCGACTTATCTGGATTTAAAAATTCAAATTCAAAATAGAGAATTAAAAATTGGGATATATGATAAAAGACTAGATTTTAACTTTGAGGTAAGCACGTTTACCAATTTCAATAGCAACTTGAACTATAAAATCTATAATAATATATTTTACTCAAAACTATACAGAATTAAAAAATGTTTGTAATAACGCTGGAGATGTTTTGGAGGCATGTTACATTTTAGAGAAAAACCTAAGTAAGAACAATTTCCCTAAAAATTTCGGCAATCTAAAAGTTTTAAAAAAAATGGCATTTAGACTCAGGTATATTTTAAAGACGTTTAGGATAGCGTTTCTGGTTACATATTTTTTTTAAAAACTTCAATGGGGTGTAGCGCTGTGGTTTTGCCACAGTGACGTAATTACTAGGGAAAAATTGGGCTGCTGTTTCGCCATAACCGTCACCTACTGAATTAGGGTATGTGTTCATCTGCGTCTTTTCATTAGGATTGTATGTGTACTTGCATGTATGGTGCGTTGAACCCTTACTGTAAGTTGTCTGTGCCTTTTCATTTTCTTTTGACTAACTGTTTCAATGGGTAACTCGGGGCCTTGGGATGTCTTTTGATTATACCTGCATCCTATTCAGAAAGTTCCTCTTGAGGTAACTGATTTGGTTAGGCTCCCTGATGACTTGACTAGTCGGTTACCCCGTACTTCTGGTTTAGTTCCGGCACTATTACAGAATCTTGCCTCTGGTGCGTGGAGCCCTGAGTGCTTGATTTCTGTATTGTTTTTTGTCTACATTCTTCTTATAATTATCTAATTCTGTTAAATTTAGTTATATTTGCCTTTTTCAATGTGAAGTTATGCGACAACTGCGCAATCTTTTATTGAAAAGTTATTTATGTTTTCAATGCTAGGGTAGGTTTTGAGTTAATATGTTTGGCAGTCTATGCCCGCCTTTTTATTTTATTCTTTTTAGCTTATGTTTTGTTTATATTTTTATACATTATATATATATATATACACTCAAGAGCCAAAACATTATGACCACCTGTCAATAACGAGTTGACCCACCTTTGGCGCGCAACACAGCTTCAACCCGCCTTGGCATGGATGCCACAAGTCCTTGGTAGATGGCCGGAGACAGATTGTACCAGATGTTTAAGCAACGGTCTCGCAAATCCGAGATATTTCGAATTGGTGGTCTTTGAACTCTGAGATGCCGTCCCATGACATCCCAAATGTGTTCTATCGGATTGAGATCCGGTGAGTTAGGCGGTCAGGACATTAACTGGAATTCAGCATCATGTTCCTGGAACCACTCCAACACAATTTTAGCTTTGTGACACGGGGCGTTGTCCTGTTGGAACATTGAATTTCCAGCTGGAAAAACAGAGGCAATGTAAGGGTGCAACTGGTCCGCAATGATGTTCAGATACCCCGTAGCATTCATGGTCTGCTCTACCACAACCACGGGTCCTAGAGACGCCCAAGAGAACGTCCCCCAAAGCATAATACCACCACCACCGGCCTGTGTATGACCTACTGTACAATGAGGGAGCAACAGTTCGCCTGGAAGACGGCGTATCCTGACACGGCCATCGGCGTGATGAATGACAAACAGTGATTCATCTGACCAGGCAACTCTCTCCCACTGATCCATGGACCAGTCGCGATGTTCCCGGGCCCAGCGCAGGCACAGTTGGCGATGACGCTTGGTCAGCAAAGGCACACGAGTGGGACGTTTGCTGCGTAGCCCCATATCCAACAGTGTCCGCTGAACAGTGTGCTGTGATACTATTCTACTTGCCCTGCATTGTATTGGGCTGTCAGCTGAGCCACTGTCTGGCTCCGGTTTTGCTTCACCATGCGAGACAATCTCCGACGACCTTTTTCTTTGATAGCGTGTGGACGTCCAACACCATGTCGTCTACTGCTGGTTTCACCGTCATTCATCCACTTTGCATAAGTACGAACAACTGTAGGTCGCGAACAATCCACGAGTCGTGCAGTTTCGGAAATACTTGTTCCGAGCCTTCGAGCCATTACAATCTGCCCTCTATCAAAGTCGCTTAGATCCGCAGCCTTTCCCATCACACACTTAAGTAAGTGACAGAATGATTCTTCAGACTCTCCAGCAGCAGTTACGTACCACTTCCACCTGATCACGTGCCTTCCACGTCATCCAGGCGAATTCATTGCAAAATGTAGGGGTGGTCATAATGTTTTGGTTCTTGAGTGTATATATATATATATATATATATATATATATATATACATATATATACGTCCACAGTCAGTGCAGTTCGAAGTTGTTCGAGTAAAACAACACTGTAACCGGACTTGACGGTATACAGGCGTGAGGGGTAAGGGGCGTAACGGTCGGCGCGAGCGTAGATTCCGGTCTCAGTCGCCTGTTAATAGTCATACTGGACACCTGTATGCGGGTCACACGTCGCATGTTTGATAACGACGAATCCGGTGCTGTGACGGCTGATCTGACCATCGCTCTGTCTTCCCGTTCTGTTGTGGTCCTACGGTGTCCTCACGCTTAAATCTGCCGTTGTTGACCCAATCTTGCCCTCATCGTCTTATCATTGCATCGCTTCGACCCAGATGTCGAGCGATTATTCGATTTTTCCCAACCAGCGTCTTTCATTCCGATGGCGCGACCTCTTTCAAACTCTCGTCATGAGGCTCGTCATGACGAGTATCAAAGAGGTCGCGCCATCGGAATTCGTGCAATGACGAGCCTAATTGATACGACGTAATGATCGAAAGGCTCGTGAAAGAGGTCGCACCATCATTACGTCGTATCAATTAGGCTCGTAATGAGCCCGAATCCTTCGGCGAGGCATTATTACGGTCGACGTAAGATATCCGCAGTCGAAATGCAACTGAAATTTGAACATCAGGTCGAGAATCGTTCCTTATATACACCTGCTGGATGTGCAGTTCTGATGCGCTGGAGCTCCAGCTATTCATTCATTGGACACCAAATTTTAATCATTTGCTTGTTCGGTGAAAACATTTTTGCATACGACATTTCATTACAATCAGACAACTTTTTCTTGGTGCGTCAATTTTTTTGATATAGAGTTTATATATATATATATATATATATATATATATATATATATATATATATATATATATATATATATATATATATATATATATATATATATACAGTCAAACCTCGATATCTCGAACTTGAAGGGAGAGACAAAAAAATTCGAAATATCGAAAATTCGAATTATCGAAAATCACATGTTATCGGTAGCAGAATAGAGAAAAAAAGTTTTTTTACATACCTTTTTAAAAAGTAATCTATTTTTTTATTTTAATAAACACTATTTACAAAATTATTAGAAAAAAGATTCTATTGTTGTTTGCTTCAGAGAAGAGTATGAAATTTTATCTTTTGCACTTTCTAAGTGGACAATGGCTTGTGGCCTCTGACATATTTGGCTGACTTTCAACATATCTCCTCAAAGTGTCCACTGCAAATAGTGGTTCTTTGTTTGTCACATTTGGTGGCGAATTGCGAATTTCTTTCTCATCCTCTTCTGATATACACAAGAAGCTTTCGTGTGACTGATGATGTCATTGTCCTCTCACTGACCATACAACATTACTGCATCATCTATGACGACAAAGTCATCGAATTCCATGTTATCGAGGTGCATGAGTCTCGTTAATCGGTTTCAATCATTTTCGGCGCAGTTTTCAGCAGGGTGCTCGATTTTGATTATCTGAGTACTTTCGTGGTCTTTTATGAATCCAGCCTTTTTAAAGCTATTCATTATCGTAGAGGAAGACACAATGTTCCAAGTTTTGTCTGCCATTCGCATAGCTTGTAGAATATTTGCACCAGATGGTAAAACACCTTCCTCCATTTCGGACAACATTTTTTTAACCACTTGATGACGATACTTTACTTTGAAACTTTGGATGATGCCCTGGTCAAGTGGTTGAAGTTTTGATGGGTCATCAAAAATTCAAAAACGGAGGAATTCAATTCTTACGTTTTTCATTTTAGGTATGGTATGTGCCCCGTACAATTATCAACGAAAAGCACAATTTTCTGCTTTTCTATTTTCTTTTTTTATTTAAACTATTGAGCCAGTTTTCAAAAAGGTTAGATGTCATCTAAACTTTTCGGTTAGCTTCGTAATCCAAAGGAAAATATTTTATCCCGCTGAAACACCGATTTTTTTCGACTTCCCTATCATTAACGGTTTTAACTTCTGTGTTCCATTCATATTCACGCAAAACAATAAAGTTAAACGCTCTTTGCTCCTCTTCCCTCCATGGCATGCTTCACCCTTTAGAAGCATGTTTTTGTCTGGAGTGTATTTAAAAAAAAGTCCAGTTTCATCCGCATCACTTTTACCACACATTTTCCAAAATGTAATGTTAATTTGTTTTTTAAAATTTTCAAACCAACCATTACTGCCTTTGAAATTTAAATAACCAAATTCTTTTGCAAAATATTCAGCTTTATCTTTGATTGAAAGTTCATCTAGGGGGACGTTTTGAGTTCTACATTGCGTAATCCAAATCATTAGGTACTTCTCCATATCGGGAAATTCACTAGTTTTGAGTTTCTTTCGCTTGCCTAAGCCGTCATCGAATTTTTCTAGGATAATTGCTTTATTCTTTAAAATTGTTGACAATGTGCTGCCTGGAATCCCACACTCCTTTGCAATTTCCTTTTTCTATTTCGAACTTTTTTCAACTTCATCGATAATTTGCTTTTTCGCTTCAGTAGTAAGCGTATTCAATTTTAAAGTTGCGATTTAATTGTGTTAACTTCCGTCTTTATATCCCTTCATTTTAAAGTTTATGCAGGGTTTTACCACTGTAATTTTTGAATAGCTGTTCTATTTTTTTTTTCTTTTTTTTTTTTTTTTTAGAAATTTCAATTTTTTGGATATTATTTTTTTGTTTTTAGAAAAAAATTTCTTCTCCATTTATGGAAAAAAAATTCAAGTTATCGAGGGATGAGCCAAAAAAATTCGTCAAATCAAGGTTTTTTTAACATTGAGTGCATAGGAAATTTGAAGGGAATTTTTTTTTCTTCGAGATATTGAAAAATTCGCGAAATCGAGGTTCGAGTTAGCGAGGTTTGACTGTATATACACTACTAGCCAAAAGTATTGCAAGTTCGAGAAATCTAACATTTTTTCAAGAATAATCCCCCCCCCCCAAAAAAAAAAAAATAATATTTTTTTCAATGCAACTGATATTTTTTAATGTCAATATGTTAAATTTGTTTAAAGACAAGATATGATTAAGTTATTGAACAAAAATAATAATTTAATTGTATAAAAAAAAGCATAGAAAAAATGTACACGTTATCAGAAATCGGAATCCATTTTGGTTCCGCGGAATAAAATGCAATAAATAAACAATTTCAAGTTCTTCTGAGCAGAAAAGATAATAAATGAGTGCAATGGAACCGAAAAACATTTAGTATGTTGTTGGTCGCCTCTGGCTTTGATCACAGCAGCTATTCTTTTAGGCATGTAATCTACAAGGTTTTGTAACACTTCTTTCGGTATTTCATGGTGCCAAATTTTAATTATTGTTTCCCGAAGCTCTCGTTTCGTTCTGGGACTAGTTTGAGATATTTTCCTTACATTTATAATCCATAAATTCTCAATAGGATTTAAATCTGGCGAGTTTCCTGGCCATGAAAGAACATTAATACCATGTTTTGCAAATTCAGCCTTAACCTAAAATAAGGAATGTTTCGATTTAGAGATCAGAATTGAACTCTAAGGAAATTTAATCTAATTTTAAAGTTTTTCTTGTCTTTTTAGATGTATTACAGGGTGATAGGACTTGCTGAAATACCCATCTCTGCCTTGGGAACATGTCATGAGCACTAGGAAGCAATTGATCCTTCTGCACACTAATATACTGGCCACTCTTCATAGCTCCTTGTTCAAAATGGAGTCGTCCAGTTGACTTATATGACATGCAGCCCCGCACCATTTGGCTTTCTGGGTGTTTTGCTGTACGAACCGGGCAGTCTGGACTCATACCCTCTTTTGCTTTAAGCCAAACGTTGGCAGGTTTGTCAGACATTAAAGAAAATCGACTTTCGTCGCTGAACAATACTTTTCTCCATTTCGAAATACTCCAATTTTTGTGAACTTTAGCCCAGTCCAATCGTTTTTTCTGCATTGCTTTGCTCAGAACTGGTTTTTTTCCTAGGCACATGTGCCTTGAAGCCAGCTCTACGGAGCTTCCTGCGAACAATTCTGGAATTGGCAATGACAGATGTCACCTCACTTCATTCTTTTGCAAGTGCAGCAGAACTTGCAAACCTATTTTTGCGGCATAATCGTGTCAACGAAGCATCAGCACGTTTCGAAGATAACCTCATACCCTAACTTCTATCTTCTTATCCACGGTTCCTTCTGTTTTAAATCTCTTTATGAGGCGTGAAACAGTCGACTCACTGCAGCTGCACCGATGAGAAATCCTAACATTTGAAATACTTTCTTGATGCATTAAAATAATAGCCTGGCGCTTCCGAGGAGTTACTTCACACATTTTAAAAGAAAAGCACAGTTTAATTTTAAAAGCAATTCGCAGCGGTGCGCACTTCAACAGCGCAACAAACCAAATGGAATTCTACGCAGTCGACTCGTTTATATAATAAACAACCAGGATGACCCAATCGTTGGTAAAAGCAACGATTGCATCACAAAGTATAACGCAATAGTTTGAATCGTCTCGTTCCCATTTGCACTCAAACTCTCGTCCCCATTTGCACTCTTTGCTCCCAAGGGCTTATTCTAAAAAAAAAAAAAGATGTTAGATTTCTCAAACTTGCAATACTTTTGGCCCGTAGTTTATATATATATATATATATATATATATATATATATATATATATACACACACATGCATAAATGTATGCGTTTGCATGAGCTCTAGGATCACGACCTAAAACCAACCACCTCCGCACTCTATAGACGGCCCCCTCTGCGAAGGCCGCTCCCTTGTTGGCCCAACTGTTGGCAATTCTCGTCGCTAGAGGCAATTAACAAGCTGTTTGCTCTTGGGAGGGGTCACTCAAAATTAATATCGAATGTTCTTGGGGTGGAGGGGTGGGGGGTGCGTGGGAAGCTCCTATTAATTTTTCGCGGTAAAAATCCTTGAATGTTTCTTGACATCCTCGAATGCTCCGGAACTCTCTCTTTCGAGCGAATAAAAGGCACCGATAATCCCTTTTCTAGAGTCGCACAAAACGCAATTTAGCGGTGGCTAATCCCGGGAAGTGAATAATGCGCATGCGCAGGGAGAACGGGTGACAGAAAAATGTTTTAAAAAGTCGAAACGTGGGTGTGCGAGTAAATATGTATGTGCATAGGTATGTGTATATATATATATATATATATATATATAACAGTTCCGTAACTGACTGACTCACTGACATACAACGCACAGACCAAACCGCTGGACCTAAAGGGCTGAAATTTTGCATCGCGATTCTTCTTATAGTGTAGGGGTGCACTAAGAAAGATTTTTGAAAAATTCTTCTTAGATTTTTTTAAATTAAATTTTTAAGCTGTTTTAGTAACTTCTTTTAAGTTTGCATTTAAAATAATAATTTGAGGGTTATAAAATTTCCTCAAAATTCCTTTAAAATGAAATCTTTTTCGAATCTTTACCTCCATTTTCTGATTTTTGGGGAGTTTTTAAAGATAAATTTTTAGAATTTCATTTATTAAATGCTGATCACGTGATTTCTTTTTCTGGTACCTTAAATAAATGTATCGTCACGTGTGTTAAGCTTTCATTTTTATCTCACAACTTATCTTATGACGTGATAGTTTTGCATGACGTATGAATGTTATTTTCTTTTATGTTACTTTCTTTTATATCAGTGGCAACCCTGACTCTAACTTGTATTTAAGGAATGCAACATGCAGTCGAGCGTGGGTCTGGTCGAGGCTGCCTTGTTGAACTAGTTTTTCTTGGAAATCGATAGTATTCGAGTTCTAGATTAAATTAATTTCTTTAGTATGTTAATAAACTTAACTTTTGCTTTTAAGCCTGTGTCCTTATTTTTACACTGAAACTCTGCTAAAGTCTTCGTCTTATAAAGGGATGGAGACTATCAACGTGCCTAACAACGAAATAGACAAAAAAAAATTTTTCCTAATGCGGCAGACGATTGGACACTATCCAAAAAAATATTAAAATACAGTAAAAGATATTATGTTCCTCAAACTGTACTATATTAACTGTACTATATTCTTTACTATGTCCTATTAGATTTAATTTAAATATTTTCTTCTACATTATTTTGTCTATAAAAATATCCCTTACAATTTTTTTATAATATATATATATATATATATATATATATATATATATATATTTTCATCAATTGCATACATTCATCGTCGTATTTATTATATATATATATATATACTTATTGGTATTAATTGCATACATTGACCGTTGTATTTAATTTGAATGTACTCCTTAGTAAAGTGCGGGTTTTCATCTAGTATATATATATATATATATATATATATATATATATATATATATATATATATATATATATATATATACAGGTGGTTATCAAAATAATGGAAATACCTATCAATATTAGTGGTGTTTATGAATGTGCTTCGTATTCCTTAAAAAACAAGTCTGGCTACCGGTATTTGTTTATATGATAAAGTGTGTGTATTATTCTACTGTCAGGTAGCAGTAATAAAGCTAAGTCCATCGTGGTTTGGGGGGAACAGCGTAAAATGCCAAACCATGCAGACCTTGCAAAAAGGGCAAATTGTTGGAGCGCGTTTAAATTGGAGTATCTGTTACAGTAACCCCCAGGCTAATGGGTGTTTTTCAAACTATGGTATCGAAAGTTATGATAGCATACAGAGTGTACGTAAAAATATCCTTTGCAGAAAAAAAATATCCTTTCAGAATAGTGGGCGAAATGGAGAGCTGAGTGAAAGAGGCAGACGAGGTATTGAAGCGAATTGTGACACGAAGAAAGAAAACTCCAAAATGACCGAAGAGCTCAATCAGCATCTCCATGTTCCGGAATCAACCATTAGAGGTAGAAGGGAACTTCACAAACAAAGCATTTATGGAAGAGTAGCTATTCCCATGCCACTTGTAATAGATGCAGATACAAAATATCGTCCACAATGGTACCACGAGCGTAAATCCTGGTCGAGTAATATGTCGAGAAACGGCATTTGGTCCGACAAATCATTGTTGACATTGTTCCTCGCAACAGGAAGTCTGTATGTCTGGAAAACACCTACACAAGCGTAAGATTCTGGATGTCTCATCTCAACTGTCAATCATGGAGGTAAATCGATCAGGGTTTGGGATGGCATCTCATGGTTTTCTTCAGGCCCTATTGTAACCGTAAAAGGGAGATTGAATGGGAAGGACTATGTCTAAATTTTTGCTCACTAGTCCATCCTATGGTGCAAACATTGTTTCTTGCAGGAGATGACGTTCTCCAGGATGATAATCCCCCTATACATACAGCTAAATCTACCAAGTATTGGTTTGAACAGCATGAAAAGTAAGTGAAATATCTTGGCCTGTACAATCTCCCCGACTATATATCATCCAACCACTGTTATCTGTATAAGCGGATAGAGCCACGTATCGATATCCACAACAGCATCTCTACAGGAACTTTCATGATTTCCTCCTGAAGATTGCTATAATACACTCATGTCCATAAATTAAGGATAATTCAGAAACACACGGTAATCGAACTCAAAAGTAAAAATTTCACCTGTAGAATTATCACACACATCTTCAAGAATAATATGCAAATTACAGGAAGTCACCAGATGACGCCGATAGTACGTCACAATGACGAGAGTGTAAGAGAGGGGTATATAAGGAATGGTGGCAAAGAAGTAAAATTGTTCACAAGCGTTCTGTAAGCCGCTCGGTGCCATAACCGGATAGTTATGACACAGAGGTCTCATGTGGATGATTTTTTACGTGGTAGAATTATCGGCCGCCTGGAATGTGAGCGTACTCAGATGGAAGTATCCGAGGAACTTGGAATTGCCCAAAGTGTCATCTCTAGGCTTTGGCAACGATTCACATCGGACTCTGATTCGCGTCGGACTTTCATATGGAGAACGCCAGGTACCCGTTGCCACCAAGACAACATCATTGAACAACACCGTTACGGTGGTGCAAGATTGCTCGTTTGGGGTGGAATTATACTGGGCTCCAGAACAGATCTGCATATTCAAATCAGATCCATGAACGGCCACATTTATCGGGACATCATTCTGGAACAACATTTACGTTTGTTTAGGGGTACCATGGGTGCAGAATTTATGTTTATGGATGACAACGCCCATCCTCACCGAGCAAACATCGTAAAGGAATGCCTTCAATCTGAGGATATCACCCGTATGGAATGGCTAGCATTCTCACCCGACTTGAATCCGATAGAGCATGTGTGGGACATGCTTGGCCGACGAGTTACGGCGCGTCAACCACCTCCTACATGTGTACCGAAACTTGGGAGAGCATTGTTTTCTGAGTGGAGTAATCTTCCCCAAGATCAGCTCGATAATTTGATACTCAGCATGCCTAGGCGTTGCACAGACTGTATTTCATCGCATGGGAGACATATAATGTATTAACAATCATACCAACCATGTAATATTAAGTTTTTGTAAAGGAGATATTTTTTACAATTGCTCCAAGAAGCAAAAATCGTAGTTTTTATGAATGGTATCATACATACACCATCTTTTTTGTTCTTTATGTTTTCTTTAATAAATGGGCTTTATGAATAAGTCACATTTGTTTTGTTTCTGAACCTTTATTTGCCAGAGCTGGCATTATCCTTAATTTATGGACATGAGTGTATATTCTTAACCACCATTCATGACTTGTATAATCCAATTCCAAGGTGAATCAGGTGGTATTTTATGACAAAGGTGATCCTGGGACGTATTAATAAAGGATTTCATGATGTTTCTTAGTGTTTCCATTAATTTGATAATCACCTATATATATATAAATGTCTGTGTATATATATACCTATATTTGTTTATATATAAATGTATGTATGTATCTGTGTGTATATGTGTACATGTGGGTATATATATATATATATATATATATATATATATATATAATATGCAGTGTTTTTTTGTGATGGAATGCACAGGATTACACTTTTTCTAACTAAACCTTATAGTTTTACTATTTTATTCAATAAAATTCTGCTAAAACTTAAAATATTATATAGATTAAATACTCCAACTAATTTGTAGCACAATTTTCTTTTTGTCAGTTAAAATTTCAAAATTTATTTGTCTTTGTCAGTATAGAGATGGCAGCAGCTATTTGCAATTATATTATACTTAAATGTTAACACTACAGTATTGCTGCTATGATACTGACAACTGCAAATAAATTTGGAGGTTTCAGTTGACAAATTTGCTTACCGTTTATAATGTTTTTAAATTTTCAATCTAATCTAAATACATGAAAAAACTGACAAGTATTTTTAAAACTTTGGACTCCCAAAAAAGTAAAAATTAGTGCAAAAGTAGGTAATGAAAATCGTACGCTTCCTTCAGATATATATGTTTTAGAAGGAGCGGATGCAATTCAAGAGCCTGGTCACCCCGATAAGAATTGGCCTAGTTATTGGAGTATTGAGGAAAAAATTGACTTTTTTTACATCAAATATGATTGGCTTAATTGTAGAAATCATAAACTTGGATACCATGTTATAAAATTGGTACATCAGGAGAAGAAAAAAATGGGAATGAAGATTTCCAAAGAATGGGTTAATAGTAAAATTATATACTATGGTAATAACCGCGAACATAAAGTCTTGTCTCCACAAAAGACAATGTCTGATCATAGATAGTCTGCTGGACACAAAGCTGCCATAAAATGACGGTCAAAAGGCGAGAAGCAACCTCTTGAAAATTTATTGTTAAAAAATTTATATCGAAAAAAGTGATATCTGCAAAAATTTTCCTCAAAGCTTATAAAGTAGCGAATGAAAATCAATCATTTCATTATTTTGAAACAGTAATCGATTTGTAAGAATTAAATAATGCTGACATAGGTAGAACTTTGAACTCAACAAACGCATGTATTAATGTTGTGATCCTCTAGGGCAGTGATTCTCAAACACTGTGCCGTGGCACTTTATTGAAGAGTGCCACCACTGAAACTACCCATATCTAAGCGACGCCAGACAAGTACACTGAAGTGCCACTGAATTAGGGATACCTACCTAGTAACGAGTTGGGCCTCCTCTGGCCTTGATAACGGCTGCCACACGACGAGGCATAGATTCAACAAGTTTCTGGAAACGTTCCACGGGAATGGCTTGCCAAATATTGGCTAAAGCTGTCCTTAATTCAATAAGGTTTGTTATAAAGATTCATGGAGTATATCCATTAATATTCAGGTCTTTATAACTGTCTCTCATAACCGCCATATATTGGCAGAAAAGAAAAATGATTTATTGCAAAAAAAGGCGATGCACGCCAAATCTGGTGTATTGAGCATGTATTGCGCAGGCGCGAAGTACAGCTTGGCGCAAGTCATGGCTAGCTTCGAAAGGTAACGGGAGACAGCCCTTGGACGCGTTGGAAGTTGGTGACACTTTGGGAGCGTGTGTTGAGTGGGGAGTGAGGAACAAGGCATGGCGTATTATAAGTAGTTACCTTTTTTTATTATATTACATTAAATAAATTTTCTTATTTGCTCCTTAAACCCCTTGTCTGTAATTTAATTTACTGTAGTGGATAATGTTCCTTTGGTAGAACTTAATTTCATGAATATTGTAATATACTTAGCACGTGGGTCAGGCTGTAGGTAGGGTTAAGTATTTTCTTGCTAAGCTAAGTGCTGTTAACCTAAAGTAAATACTCTACTTAATCTATGTTACCAGAGACAACCTATCTGGGTTATCTTTCATGTCGCATTGTTTCCTGATGTTATATCTGTAAATTAATTTTATACACAACGCTTTTTCTTGTTCCACCTTTTTTTGGCTGGCTTAACTATTTCGCTATTTTGCTACCACTTGTTCCGATACGGCTTCCCATTTGGAGTCGTAATTTCTCGGCTTCACAACAAGGTTCTTTGGTGGTGTGTGATGACCTTTCACGCCTTGTTCCACAACATCCCAAAGATGCTCAATAGGATTTAAGTCTGGGCTTCTAGGTGGCCAATTCATGACAGAGAAGTCAGAGGAATGCTCATCCAACCAGCCAGTAGCCAACCGGGACTTGTGAGAGGTACAGTTGTCTTTCTGGAAAACTCCATTACCGTGCGGATAACAGAACAGCATAAACGGATGGAGGTGATC
Source organism: Dolomedes plantarius (assembly GCA_907164885.2). NCBI lineage: Eukaryota > Metazoa > Arthropoda > Arachnida > Araneae > Dolomedidae > Dolomedes > Dolomedes plantarius. The sequence goes on along the minus strand of OU015490.1, from coordinate 133,802,855 downwards.
ACCCAGCAACTCTACGTACCGAATTGCATTGAGGGAGGTTGGTACACGCACCAAAGATCCCAAACTGTGCCATGAAAAAACACCCCAGACCATGATTGAGCCACCATACCCTTGTACAGTTCCAGCCGGGCATGCAGGATCCATGGCTTCATGAGCCTGACCATATTCTCAGCCTCCCGTCGGCTTTAAGTAGTCGGAATCGAGACTCATCACTGCATGCTACTCGTTTCCAGTCCTCTACACTCCAGTCTCTGTGCTCTCTTGCCCAGGCAAGACGTGCAGCCCGATGGCGAGTATAGAGCAATGGTACTCTCGTAGGTCGACGGCTCCCGAAACCCATACGGTGAAGCGAGCGTTGCACAGTCCGTTTACTGACTGTACGACTGCACCGTCATTAAACTGGGTGGTAATTTGAGCTAATGTTTGGCTTCGCTGGCTACGTTCAATACGCCTGAGCCGTCTCTCACCACGCACTGTCAAGGCTAATTGTCCTTTGCAGTTTGCTTGATCGCTAGTTTTTTTTCCACCATCCATGTATTCTTGGTATACTCTTGACAATGTCGACCTTGAAAATCCTAGCTGTCTGACGATTTCGGAAATTGAATGGCCCATGCGTCGCGGACCTACGATTTGCCCGCGATCGAAGGCGTCTAATTCAGGCAGTTTACCCATACTGGCAATTCCAACAACTAATTCAGAACAACCACAGTACACGCTATATATGCAGTTACCACAGCGCCCTCACTTGCGCATACATGATGCGCAGTGTTACACAATTTGCATAGGATTTGCTATCCCTAATTCAGTGGCACTTCAGTGTAGTTCAATCAGTCCTACCTTCCTAGCGGGGACTGACTGAACTAATGCTCATGACTATGACACTTCTGGACTGGTAACTGGGGACTAATTCAGTTCTGGACTTTTAATCTGGATTGGGCTGGAGGTGGCCTTGCGGTAACGGGCCGGCTTTCGGTGCTGAGGGTGCTCGGATCGAATCCCGGCGCGCGTCGTTAAATACCTCCGTGTCTGGGCCGGATAGGGGCACGTTATATCCGTAAACCGGAAAGTCCCTAGATGAAGGTCAGTGAGGGGGAAGAGGGTACGATCCCTCCCCAGTTGTCGCCCCCGGGGTTGCTCGGTCAAAATGGAGGTGGCAACTAGCTAAGACGAACTCCGACCCTTGTGGTGCTGATTAAACCGAGTCGCACACTTCAGCCCGAAGCCTGTATAGACCTGGTCTGGAACGTTCAACTAGGGGGATTAGAAACCCCAACAATTAATATGGATCACGAAATGAGACTAGCATTATCCTTTTTACGCCCAAATATAAATCGAGCTATCAAAAAACAACAAGCTCAAATTTCGCATTCAATGTATTATGTAGTTAAATTACTATGTTGTTTACTTTGTATTGCAATTTCATTTTATATTTCAATGAAAATTATCTCGTGTGTTATTTTCACAAAATATATTATAGGTACATCCATCAATTATCCAGATGGCCGAAGGGCTAGGGCGCTGGCAAGTATGTGTGTTCGAATCCCACTGTTGGCATGGACGTTTGTAGCCGTTCGGAATCGGCTTTAAGCAGTAGGTCCCGGTCTAATTAGCTCTCGTGTAGCAAAAATTTACCGTAGCGCTCCAAACCAAACCAAACCAAACCAAATCTTTCAATTTATCTTATTGTCAGTGGGCCGCCAAATTTTAAAATTATTGAAAGTGTACCGTGACGAAAAATTTTTTGAGAATCACTGCTCTAGGGCTTAGGAGCAACCACCATTCGAAATTTCAGCTTCCTAGGTCTCATCATCACAGATATATAGTGTTTTCTCTCTCTCTCTCTCTTTTATTTATTTTTTTTAAGGGGAGGGGGGAGTTAAAACATTTTATTTCCCCTTAAAGATTAAATTTGTCTAATAATTTCGCTTAGTGATTTCTTAGTCAATATCATGGGATGGCATGGTTTACCGCAAACAAATGGACGAGAGCGCAAAATTTCGCCTGGCGGAAACATTCCGTGGCTGTGCACTCCCTTAATGGCCTCATTAGGGCATTAACGGGACAACTCAACTCACCTTTAGTGCGAGGCGCGGAACTAAATCAAATTAATTCCGTTACGCTCGCTGTAGGTAGCAAAAGGAACTAGGAGCGAGGTGCGCATTACGAATGATGGAAGAGAAAACAGTTCTGGACTGTATATATTTATATTTATATATACTACATATTCTCTGGAAATCAGGATCACGAAGAAAGGGAAATGACGGCAGGCGATGGCTTCTTGGTTTGAAAAGTTGAGCAGCAACCAATCCAGTCAAACAGTCCAATGTCTGGGAATTATAAGTTGATTAGCTTGAACGCTTTATCTACTATACGGATATTTAGTAGATTAACGTTTATAAACGTAAATCCACGCGTACGTTATTTACGTTAATAAGCGTAATAAGCTTATAAAAAGCTTATAATAAGCTAAAATAAGCTTGTAATAAGCTTAATAGTAGGCTAAATAGGCTTGTACTAAGCTTAATAATAGGCTTGTAATAAGTTTGTAATAGCTTAATAGTAGGCTTAACAAGCTTGCACTAAGCTTAGTACCAGGCTTAATAAGCTTGTAATAAGCTTAATAATAGGCTTTATACACCTGTAATAAGCTTAATAATAGGCTTAATAAGCTTGTAATAAGCTTAATAGTAGGCTTAATAAGCTTAATAAGCTTAATAAAGTTATAAATAAGCTTAATAATAAGCTTAATTATAAGTTAAAATAAGCTAAAAATAAACTTATAATAAGCTAAAATAAGCATATAATAAGCTTAAAATAAATTCATAATAAGCTTAATAAGATTTTAAATAAGCTTAATAATAAGCTTATTTACGTTGATTAACGTAATAATTGTTGTTGCTAAGCCCCCAGGACTAGAAAATGCTAGACCAAGTCCATGAGGCTTTGTCGCGTGTGCAACTGGGAGGCAGCAGTACCCTGAGGGCATGCTGACCGGGATATCTAAACAGTTCACAATGTGGGAAGGACTCGCCGGAACAAGGGAGAAAGACCATCGTAGAGTTTCCGAAGCGCGTACGTTTTGTATGGCCTCTCCGATTACGAGTCAGGGCAGACTGTATGGGTCTCGGACCTCTAAAGAGCAAGGCCAGACCAGGGCGCTTGGCCGGATACCAGTGATGACCAGGAAGCTCTCTCAAAAAAATAGTCTTAAAATCGGATTGAGCCTCCGATACAGTGAGGACCTCAAACAGGGGCCAAGAAACCCACATCCATCCGGCGGAAAGTTATTGATTAGGGTCCGACATGCCAGAAAGGAAAAAGAGAATGTCGGTACTTGTTTTATCAGCAATAAGCGACCAGTTCACGAGATGCTGAATTGACACTCTTGCTGTCAACGTTATGGGAACTATAAAGATTGAGAATTTACCAAAAATGTTTACAACAGAGAGAGTAATGAGGGTCTCGTTCACCCAACTACGCCCAGGGACGTCAAGTTTGACTTTCATGCCGGGACAATGGAAAGCGAGTTTCGTTTGTCCTCGTGATCCTCTATGGTGTAATATGCCCGGCGACAGCTAGGCGCCACACAGAAAAGGAAGTAGTTACATAAGGGGAAGGCCAATATTAAAGGTAGAGAATGATGAAATAGAATTAATAACTGGCGGGCCGTTATTATTACATGCATATATTTTGCTGTCAAGTATGTACATCATAAAGGAGGATTGCTGGCCAGTCATTCATTAAATATAGAGGTGAGTCATGGGGATGTCAAATGACCCCAGTTTGTGCACTAACATTGATATCTCATTTATATATGGTATAAGAAACCTTCATGACAGGTGATTTTGAGTAATAAAATGATTTTCAAACCTGGGATCCACAAACAAGTTATCAAGTTATATACATGGAGATATTGGAAAATGCAAAACACTTCTGGGCCCAGAAGTTTCGAATGAGTGATGTTGAAATGTTTCATGATTTCGAAATTTTTTTTCTCTAGAAAGCGTCCAAGTTGATTCTGATTTTGATATTTTGTTACCGAATATCGGGTCATTCGACCATCGTTAGTTTTTCCTTTTTTTTTTTTTTTGAAAAATTAATCTCGAAAAATTTTTATGTGTATACGTCAGATTTTGTACAGACCTAGACACCAACTTTATGGCCTAAGCTGTCACCGTTTAGAAGTTAAGGGGGGTGTAACGGATATAGGTGGGAACCCTGTCTATAATAAAATATTCATTTCGTTTTGATGTTACCTTCGAACCCGATTTTTAGTCGATTTTTTTATGTAAAAAGGTGCGTCTTAGGGTCCGAAAAATATGGTACCCCGTGTTATCCAAAAAGCGAAAAATACTGCTTTAGTCTCGAAAAAGACGGTACATTTAAGTCCTGTTTTCATTACTTTTCAATATTAACAAAGAGAAAAAAAATACGCTTCTAAACTTGACATCTTTTGTTGTTCGAGGATGAAACAAACGATTTTCGTTTCAATGCAATAACAATACAAGTGCCGATTTTCTCTCAAAAAAAAAAAAAAACCAAAAAATAAAACGTATTAATGAACAGTGCCTCGGGCCTTTGGAGGAGACAGACTTCGATTTCGGTTTGATCGGTAGAAGTGGGGGCTGGATTTGTGGGGATTTGGGACTCTTTGCGCAACGGAGGATGTTGACGAACACATGCGTCCGGGGGAATTTGTCGGGCAGATTAAAACCCGAAAAGTTAAAAATAAAACTCATTCCTTTTGTTCCTACGATTAAGAGCGATTTTGAAGGGTGGATTTTGAGATAAACGAATATTAGAAAGGCATTACTTTGAGACGCTCTGCCCTTTCGAGGGAAGAATTGTCACATAATGCGGCCAGAAGTATAATAGTGTTGTGAATAGCTGTAAATGCTTCTGAATATTGGCAAATATTTATCTGTCCTTAATTTGTTATTTTGTTGTCAAATACTGTTTAATGACTATCTGTGAGTGTTAGATTTCAACAGGTGATCCTTTGGCGAAATTTTCGAGAAATTTGGCGAGATTGGCAGCATAGTTTTCAACTTTTTTCGTGCGGGATGAATCCATCCGATTTAACCTAGGTGGCGTAGTTATCCAGTTCTGGATTTTTCCATTTATAGGACAATCGAGAACGTTGTGGAGGGTATACAAGCGTGTCGAACTCGGCTGCAAAATTTTTTTTCTTCATTCATTCATTCATTCATTTTTCAGTTGAAACTCGGCTGCTACTTGTGAATTGTAGGCCTGTTGTTGTATGTATTACTAGCTGAAAACCCGCACTTCGCTACGGAGTACATTCAAATTAGATACAACGGTCAATGTATGCAATTAGTGCAAAAAAATATATTTATATATATTTATAATAAATACGACGATCAATATATACAATTGATGTAGAAAAAAATATATATATTTATAAAAAAATCGTGAGGGATATTTTTATAGACAAAATAATGTCCAATCGTCTGCCGCATTAGCAAGAAAAAAAATATTTTTTTTGTCTATTTAGTTGTTATGCACGTGACGATAAATTTATTTAAAATACCAGAAAAAGAAATCACGTGATCGGTATTTAATAAATTAACTTCTATAAATGAATCTTTAAAAATTCACCAAAAATCAGAAAAGGGAGGTAAAGATTGGAAAAAGATTTCATTTTAAAGGAATTTTTTTTATCTTTCTCGTGGTATAAATTTTATGACCCTCAAATTATTATTTTAAATGCAAACTTTAAAAAAGTTACTAAAACAGCTTAAAAGTTTAATTAGAAAAAATCTAAGAAGAATTTTTCAAAAATCTCTCTTAGTGCACCCCTACACTATAAGAAGAATAGCCATGCAAAATTTCAGCCCTTTAGGTCCAGCGGTTTGGTCTGTGCGTTGTATGTCAGTCAGTGAGTCAGTTACGGAACTGTTTTATATACACTCATGGACAAAAAAATTAGCGCACCAAGAAATAATTGCGGGATCGTAACGAAACTTGCAATGAAGGTACATGTCGGGGAGATATGCAAATGATTAGAAATGCAGCGTGATTGCGCATTACGTATAGCCGGTAGAGGGCGTTGAACATCGTATTCTGTGCAGTATAAAACAGGTAACCAAAGCTTGTTTGAGTGTGCTGAATCATTTATAAAGGAAGAGCTGAGATAGACATGCCATTACGCCGTGTTCGAAGACAATATAAGCAGTTGTCGCAGTTTGAGAGGGGGAGAATCGTCGGGATGATGGAAGCCGGGTGGTCAGCTAGGCGAGTAGCTCGTCAATTAGGCTGCTCTGATTGTGTTGTGAGGAGGTGTTGGGACCAGTGGACCCGAGAGATGTCATGTACACGAAGACCAAGCTCAGGACGCCCTCGACAGACCAGTCGTCGAGAAGACCGCCACATCGTAAGAAATTCACGCGTACAGCCAACTGCTTCATCGGCCGCCATCCAGGCACAGGTAGCACCTTCACTAGGGGCCTCCGTGTCTTCTCGAACCATACGAAGGCGCCTGGCTGAAGGACAGTTGGTATCGCGGCGCCCATTACGTGTGCTGCCCTTGACGCCCACCCATCGACGCCTCCGTTTGGAGTTTTCCCGCGCACGAGGAAACTGGACTGCAGCGGAATGGAACCAGGTCGACTTTAGCGACGAATCCAGATTCAATCTCGGCAGTGATGACAATCGTGTTCGTGTGTGGAGAGCCCGTGGTGAACGCTTCAATCCTGCCTTTGCTGTACAGCGACACATCGCTCCCACAGCTGGTGTGATGGTATGGGGTGCCATTGCCTACAATACACGGTCACCCCTAGTATTGTTCCGTGGCACCATGACAGCCCAGCGGTATGTTCATGAAATCCTGCAACCACATGTGTTGCCACTCATGCAACGGCTCCCAGGAGCCATTTTTCAACAAGACAATGCTCGTCCTCATACGGCAAGGGTGTCACAAGATTGTCTCCGCACTGTTACTACCCTTCCTTGGCCTGCCCGATCCCCAGACTTGTCTCCAATCGAGCATATCTGGGATCATTTGGGACGACGAGTTGGGCATCCCACGAGTTTGAACGAACTAGAGGCAAGGTTACAGCAAATATGAAACGAAATGTCTCAAGACATCATACAGAACTTGTATGACTCAATGCCCGATCGTATCGCATCGTGCATTCGCGCTAGAGGGGGTCCAACGGAGTATTAACTCCTCCGTTCTTTTGCCTTTTTCTCTGAAATAAATTATCCTTTTTCTTTGATTTTCTTATCATTTACTTATATCAAAGTAGTCATTACGTATGTAAAATTTCGTTTCATTTTGACGACTCCTTCTTAGTGCGCTAATTTTTTTGTCCATGAGTGTATATTGTGTCAAATCTGAAATCTGTTGCCAAACTTCTCTAGAGTCCTAGGCGACTGTTTGCGATATTTCTAACCTGTTTGAGAAATTTTTTCATCGGGAAATACATGTAGATGAATAATTTCTATTGTGTCACTTCATGGTGTGGGGCGTATAGCAATTATGAGGTCATTGCTATGGCCACGATGAGATTCAGAAAGTCCACTTTATCTCGGTTATTTATTGGCCGATATACTATACAGAAGGTTTCGTGAAAAGTAATTTTCCTCGCTTAATAGTGTATCGCCAGACCTCAATCATGTTGACCTTCCTCCTCGAAGAGGATTCCATTTCCCGATCTACTAAAAAAAAAAATCATGTAGTCTCTTCTAACGAAACTACCGCGGGTTATTAACGTTACTTATTTTTGCTTATCTCTTTTTTTTGACGCATTTTGGTACTTTTCTGTTTAACTGTTTACTGCTACTGGGTTTGGCGCGTTGCCAAAATTACAAGATCTGTCCCAAAAGTAATGAGAAAAAAATTACATAAATTAAATAATCGCTCTTACAAAGAAAAACAGTTAATAATTTTCGAAATATGCGCTTTGGGCAGCAATACAAAGATTCCAGCGTTGCTGCCAGTGGTTGTAGTATTTTGCGAACTCATTTTGTGAGATGCCGTGAAGCCTTGGCTCTTTGGACATCTTGGAGTGTGTCAAAATGGCGTCCAAATGTCTTCAACGTTCTGTCGGCCGTTCCTAAACGCAGTGTGCCACTTGTAGACTTGTAATTGTCACAAAACTTCATCTTTGTAAACCTCCTTTAACATTTGCAAGGTTTCATTACCACTTTTGCAGAGTTTAATCGCTGCATCTTAAGCGTAACGCGCCACGTTCACAACGACTCACTGTTAGGCCACTGGGCATGCGCTGTGAATTAGCAGCAGTTGCGCGACCGTTGGAATACGTCACTCAGCCCACATTTCTGAGCCACCTGTTTTCCATGGCGATTTGCCAGAAATGTGGAGAAATTTTTTCTCGTTATTTCTGGGACAGACCTTGTATAACCCGCGAAGCAGGACAAATTTTTTATCTCTCCAAAGGACCGTTATTGAGGAAAGTAATCCTTTGTTAAAACTCATACCACGAGATAACGCCTTCTGAAATATTGAGCGACCCACGGAGATGACACAGATATTGGAACGATCCCTGCCAAAATACGTTTGACAGATTGGGAATGGCTGGCAACTTCGACCAACAAATCTCCCGATCTTAGTCCCTTAATGCTGGTGTGTACTAACCCTATTGGATCAGCTCACCTCAATGTTAACCTATGGCTTAAATGTATCTACTATTGACAGATACATCAACGCCGATAATCCAATAAAAATGGTATTTTCAGATAGCGGGAACTTTGCTACACCTCGAAACATGGTTCATTTTATGAATTTCGTCCATCAAAGGAAATTAAGGAGCGTTTCAAACACACTTGACCAGATTATTTTGCCTGTCTGCACACGGAGCAACTCAAAAGAAACTGATAACCGACTCAAATCACAAACCAGTCCGTGATGAGTGATATGTAATTACATAGGTTGCGACTCATCACGGACTGGTTTGTGATTTGAGTCGGTTATCAGTTTCTTTTGAGTTGCTCCGTGTGCAGACGGCCTTTCCCCGAATCATTTGAATTTTAAAATATTACTAGTTGGTTACCCGTCAAAACATGACGGCTAGATAGTAAATAAATTCACTAATACACAAGTTATACTCAACACATCATTGCCAAATATTGAAAATCATAATAATGCGCAGAAACAAATTAATGCGTTTAAGCGGCCTCGTGCTTAGTGAGTATCTAAAATCAGATTTAAAAATGTCACTGAACATGCGCAGAAAGCAATTATTTAATTGTAAATTATCGCTAATTAAACAACGCGAAATAAACAATTTCCACCAGGTTTAATCTTATATTTCCCACACATAATTATCATAAAAATAAAAATGGCAGAGAAAGAGAGACTCCTCGGAATAAACGTGTTTATTATTAAAACATGTCACTGAGCATGCGCAGAAACAGAGTTTCTTGTAGTGAATTTCGTCTGTGAATTCGTCCACGTATTCAGCAAAGTACAGTGTAATGTTCGAAGAATGACAAAGTTCTTCCTAAAATAAGAATTTATTCACACGAACTGCATGAAAACTAAACAAGAACAACGAACCATCAAATAAACACATGAAAGAACGAAAGATCAAGCGAGCACACAGAGCTTTGTTACTCTCTTTTAACAAAGTCAGTTCGGCACGTCAGTCGTGACGTCAGTGGCGTAGCTAGAACTTTTGCCGCCCGGGGCGGTCTTCAATTTGCCGCCCTTTCTAAGTCAATCAATTGGTATCCGAGCAAAATTTTTGTCCTGTAAATCTGTATCTGAACAAAATTTTTAGAGATAATATTTTCAACCCTACATTGACTTGACGATGAGGAAAAATATTCGAAATCATATAGTAATTCATAATTCGTAGAAATCGAATAGTAAACTTATGAATTGAACAAGTGGTTTTTTACAACTAATACTAAATAAAAATATGCCGCCCCAAAATATGTGCCGCCCGGTGCGGACCGCACTCACCGCACCCCCCTAGCTACGCCACTGCGTGACGTTAGGAAGGCGGATCTCCACATTGCTTCCGAAATTTGCATTACCGTTTCCCAACATTTCTAAAGCCAGATTTAAACATGCCACTGAGCATGCGCAGAAATAAATTTTTAATTGCAAATTATCGCTAATTAATAGAAATGGCGGTTACAAAAACCAAATTTGACAAATCTACAGATTACAATCTTTCGTATAAGATCAAAATGAAGTAAATGGATGCAGTAGTTTTCTCTCACGGACTGCTGAAAAAGTCGGCTTAGCAACTTAAATACATAGATTTGCATGTTTAAGAACAACGTAAAATACCCCAAGGTGTCAAATTTCTTTCTCTATTGCGAAGTACAATTAAAAAAATCTTTCCATCCAAATCGGCAATCCTTGGGCACATTTTCTCCATAGGTTAACATGGAGGGGAGCGAATCCAATAGAGTTAGTACACAGCAGTCATAACCGTCCGAATGGCACCAACACGTGAAATAACGTTTTCCTTAACCCGTTAACACCCAAATTATTTTAAAATGAGAACTTCTGAAAAAATATTTTTAAATTACATTTCATATATCATAAATACAGTAATTAGGAAGTATTACTCATTTATCGTAATTAGCAATTGAGAGAACAGGTGATCCATAAATAGATCGCTGGGTGCTTGTGGTAGTAAAGGAGCAAGTAACTTTCCTCTGAACTTATATTTAGAAAATTACAAATTTATTAAAAAAAATGAAATTTTCGCAAAATTAGAAACAAATGAAGAGATTGAAAAGAAAAAAATTATTTTACTGATCTAAATTTGCTTAGTTACATTTTATAGAGCAAATTTGCAATAGTTAAGTGTGATATAACGGAAAACATTTCATACAAAGCGTTACATTGCACTTTGTACAAAACGTAAAAAGTCTTCCCTTACATTTTTGAAACTGGCATCTTCTTTGGTTTGGTCTTTTACCTGTAACATGGTCTTTGATATCTAAACGCACAGAGTCTATTACTTTTGGTCTCGATGACATCATCTTCCAAAGCTTTTCCTAGAATTTGTTCCCCGTTTGAGGTACGCAACGGCGATATATCTTCGGATGTCTTATATACCTTTCTTTTCGCAATTTGTTAAATTAAACAAACTATACGTATTTACGACAGCCATGTCAATAACTCTTGTAAAGATTGGCTAAGACCATTTTTTCCCACGGATTTGAATGGTTTGTTTTTCTAAGAGTCAGTCATGCTGGTAAACATCACCCATATTTTTGTTATACTGGGCTACAGCACGAGGTTACAAAATTTGGGTTTTTCTTTCAAAACTTTTTGATGCCTTGAAACTAGGGTTAGAGGCTCTATGTAATCAAAGTTTGTTGCTGTTGTTACACACTTGTTATCCTTCCATTTAACTATAGTTATTTCGTTCCTTTCGTTGAAACAGTAGTCATAAGTACCACGATTTTTCTTTTCTAATATCTTATCAGGCATTAAAGGGCAAAAAGCAGTTCTGTTGTTTCTAATTGTTCCCGTGGTTCTGAATCCTTGTGTTTTTAATTCGATCAGCAGATCGTAAGAATAAAAAAACATTGTTAAAAAATATGATGTGGTTATTAGGATCAATTGCTGGTTGTAGCATTTTTTTCCACCATTCGTGTTCCAAGCTTTTCTTTCAGGAGTAATGTCAAAACTCTCCTTACCACAATATAAGTCAAAATTATAACAGTAGCCCTTCACTCTCCACATGGCCCAAAATTTATAACCAAATCGTATGGGTTTACCCTTAAGAAATTGCTTGATAAAATGATAGCCGTAATATCTGATCAACACTCTTCATCAGTTAATTCATCTACGTCAGGCGGTAAAACAATTGTATCTGAGTCAGTTTCCTTAGAAAACAAATATTCTAATGCTTCTTCGGCGGTGTGAAACACTTTACGCCGAGAAATCATGGAAGAAATGAAAAGGGGAAAAAACGATATTTGTTGCCCTTAACGCCCAGCGTTCTATTTATAGATCAGTATGTTTAAACTTAAATTTTATTAATAATAAAAACAGTTATTTTTCTAATCTAAATTACGCAGGACAATTAAAGAGGAATTGAAAATGTAGAACACATAAGAAAGATATAACTTACTTTCAATTTTTTTTCCGTTGGATACAAAATCGAAAGCTGCACTATGAAGCTTCAAAATGGCTAACTTCAAACGTTATCTGCTGGACTGATCTGGGAAAACAGCCAATTACAATAAGAAGTGTTTAAAAGATATCGTTTTCAGTTGGCGTTCTGAAAAGTAGGTGATCTATAAATAGATCACTGGGCGGTAACGGGTTAATTTAGGACGAAGATACACATAATGCATTTTCCCCTTTTAACTGCACTATAAGACTTGTTGAACATCCATGTACTTTGTCCACGAAGAGAATGCCTGAAATCTTGTACAGTAGTATCCATGTTAGACTTATGTATTTTTTAGCCCCAGTCGCAGCACCTACTATGGAGTCCATCTACGATGAGCAAAAATCTTTCTTAAGAATAAAATGACATAAAAAATGTATAAAATGACATGAATAATTTGAACTGTTGCCAACTGATGTCTATACTGGGTAGGTTGACAGGGTTTGGAGCGCTAAGGTCATGTTTTGCTTCATGAGCTTTTAATGAGACCAGGTCTGCACCAGAACTGTAAATGTATAGTCAGAATGACCTGTGAAATAGTTTCGACCCAAATAAGATTCCCCACGATAATCAATCCCAAATGAGTAGATCTCTCAAATGACATGGCTGGAAGATGTCGTAATTTTGTGCCATTTCTATTTCCAGTTCATTTTTTACAAATTTATTCGAAAGTTATTAAGAATTCAAGCAAGTTTCCCTACTGCCACGAAAGGAAGATTTATTATGATGTTATTATGTATTCAAATCTTTTAATCATTTCGTGTTGCCTGTCATTCAAGAGTCACGACTCATTATTTCCCGTTATTTTGGAAATTAACTTTCTCTTTGTCATAAAAGAATCATGTTTACGACCGCAGTTTTGATTAATTTGCCACCTACCAGCAATACCAGAATATTTCTCCTTTCTTTTTCCTTAGCGCTACATTACTATGTTAACACCATCTTTCTGAAAGAAAAAAAATAAGATTCCTCGTTCAACCGACAGATGGAAGCAATGAAACTTGAAATCAACCCACAATGAATGTCGTGAACACTCTATCTTTCACCGGTTCACTTAGGTTCTTTTCTATGGCATAGGGACAAATGAGGTAGTGCGATAACGAGTCTCTCTTAACGTCATGAACATAAATTTATTCACAGTTTCACATTTAACACAACAATTACAAACAACTCTGAGCACGAGGTGGGCAAGCCTACAACATCATACCAGACCTCGGCTGTACTACACTCTATTCTGCTTACAGAGTAATTAATTCACTGGAGGCGAGACGAGCCTGCTTTATCTAGCCAGGCCTCCTGAAACTATTCTTCTCAGAGACGCTCTCTCAGTCCCTATTCTAATCACCGAATAATTACTAACCAGAGGTGAAACGAGTCAGCATGTATCTCGCCAGACCTCTGATCCCTAGCATAGACGCTCTCCTTCTGTCTCTTTCTTACTCACAGCCCGACGATCCCCTCCCCCCACTTGGGTTCAACGCCCCTGAAGCCAATCCTCTGATTGGTAGAGAGGGAGGGATCATGGGGTTCAACATTTTCACTTTATCTAGTGCTCGTTTTCAAACATTACACTACAATGAATTTCAATATAAAAATACTATAAAATATACCGCAAGATGGCCGAATAGCTTAGGACACTAGTCGTTGGGACCAGAGCTTGAGGGTTCGATTCCGGGCGTGGGAGGGTTAATTTCTCTATTTGAAACCTCTCGGAACCCATCTTAAGCCATAGGTCCCCCATCTGTTTAGCCCTTGTTTTGCCAAAGAGAACGGTTGCGTTCCCGAAATCAACTCACCACGCACTTTATACAAATGGTGAGTATAGAACAGTATAGAACAGGGATGGAGAAACTTTTTCTAACGCGTGTCAAAAAATGTCTTGAAACCGTAGAAATTAACACCGCATGTCACTTAAATTTTTGTTTCTGCCTTTGGAAGTCCTTCGGATATTCAAAATAATATACGATAGATATTTAACACAAAAACAAATTTAACTTTTTATTATGGTTTGTTTAAAATTAGCATCAATATCAGGAAGAAAATAAGTACAGAATTATCGAACTTAATGTGACACTTGTTGTTGTCTTTCGGACGATAATTTATTTATACTGTAACGTCACGTGTTTTGTGCGGTTCCCGCGATCTGCGAAGAGCCTTCCACAGCTGCAAGTTTAAAAAAAATTCAAGCCATGAGTACCCCTGCTTTCTGAAATTCTGTGGGGGAATAAAAAACGATACCAGTAAATGCCGCCAGAATTTTTAGCCTGAAAGTTAAGCCCATGCATATCGGGTTCTCAAGCAAGCGTTTCCCACCGTAGTCGTAAAGCTGTCTTTCTTAGCAATAGCTTCGTGCGAGTTGACACCGGCGGGCCATAAAGATGGCTTAACTATGCATCGCTACGAAGAACTGTCACCAACAGGGAGCTGCCGGCCCCCTCTCTGAACAACAGACGCATTTTCGTGGACTTGGGAGAGTCGCCGACAAAGAAAACACCACGAGATATAGTCAGAGAGCTGGAGAATTTGAGAGAGATGCTTCATATGACGCGCCCCGAGCGGACGTGATTTTTAAGCTCCTGTTTGGGACTAGCTGCGTCCCGGAGAGTGCGTTGTGAATTTCCACTTAAATTAATTGAATTTATCGTAATTGTCTAATGTTTAACTTTTTTGTAAATAAATTTTCTTGTTAAGTTTTTGTTTTAAAATTGGCCTTATCATGATAATTAGGACTCTGTCTTTCTTGGTCATTAATTCAATAGTAGTAAATTTAAAAAAAGCCTCAGAGAATTGCCTTATCAATCTATCGTGATGCCACAATACGTGGTTCCATATTTATAACTTTTAATCGTTCGCAGGCAGCGGACAAGTCGATGCCGAGGCGATTTCTATTCTTACTTTTCATAAAATTCACTGTCGAAAACAACTGTTAGCAAACGTAGGTTGATCCAAACATCGTCAAAGGAGCTCTTGCTAAGTTTTTCATCGACATTAGTGAATTTGGCAACGAGTTCCATTGAATTAAAATAATATTTTCAGTGCTTGTTGTTTAAATATATTCGTCACAATTTTCCAGATCTTGTAATTTTTTTTCTAGTTTTACGATGAGTTCTGCAAATTTATTCGTCCATAAAACACTATTTTGAAATTCAACCATTTCTGTTTCTAAGTTATCAATTTGAAGCCAATCGAAAGAGTATAATTTAAGATCTTCAAAATTAAGTTTGTGTTCACGAAATTGGGAGAATTTTTCGTCAAATATTTCTTTTGCATTCCCTAATACTGAAGAACAGTGTTTTAAGACTTATGTTTGGCAAAACAAGGAAAAAATAAATTACTAAAAATTATTTCTAGTATAAATTAGATTACAGATATCTCAGTCCGACGAATGAAAATCAAGATTTGAAAGTTAAATTAAAGTGATGTTAAAACGTGATCGTGTCGCGTGTCGTCAAAAATTGCTTCACAGGTTCGCCATCCCTGGTATTGAAAATACTTATCACCCTGTAATTTATAATCATACCTTCAAGAATATTTTATTCTCTGTACCGACTCATCACTGGGGTTTCATATTCTTTTGGGGCGATTATACGCTGTTTCTGGTGCATTCAGTTGCATAGAAACAAACCTGGAGTATTATTATCTCGTTACAAAAACATCCGATAAACTTGTATACTCGAACGAAACGGTAGCCGATTCCTCGCTAAAACAAGCGGAAAAAGCTCGCTTAAAAAGTCATGAAACAACGCTCTGTTCATCCGTGATACGTACATCAAAGTCAGGACTCCCTTTATGACGTCACCCGCCAGTGCCGTCATCCCACGCGAGAGAGATAACCGCCTTCCACTCTGAGGCAATGCCACGAAATCGGCCGGAATAGAAAAACGATGAGAAAGCGCTGAATTTCGCCTACGGGATGCCAAACGAGTACTCCGCGGTTTTTGCAACCGTGTACATTCCCCGGCCCGTTCCAATTTGGTTTACGATTACAGAAAAGAGAAACGTATTCACGGTGAATTGTTTTTGGAAATGTAGGGGCTTGCGCATCCGAATTTATTCTCTTTTTTTCTCCTTTGGACGAGGGGGGGGGGGGGAATCTAATCGAGTCGAGATTTTTTGAAATTGAAAAGAAACGGGAGACGATAATTCGAATGAATTCGAGCTCCCGAACGTTTTCCCACGCGGTTGCGCTTTTCATCGAGGAAAAAGGCCAGAAATTAAAAGTGGATCGCCTAAAACGAGGTTCGGAAATATCGAGGGGGATCTGATACAGGATTAATTTTTTTAACGTAGGATTACGTTCCTCAATAACGGTCCTGCGGAGGAAAAAAATTGTCCGGCGTCGCGCGTTATAATTTTGGCACACGCACCTAACCCAGTAGCAGTAAACGGTTAAACAGAAAAGTGCCAAAATGCGTCCAAAAAGCAAAGAAAAGAGGTAAGCAACGATAAGTAATCCTACGCTAATAATCTGCGGTAGTTTCGTTAGAAGAGACTACCTAAAGTTTTTTTCTTAATTTACAAACATTTGATTCTTTAACACATATTGACCATGAACGTCAGCGCTGGTAGAGATCGATTCGAATCCCGAAAGACGCCATTCGATGCCTTCGAGTCTACGCCGGGCACGTTAAATATTTAAGCCGAAAAATTCCTCCATGTGGTGCGTGGGGAGGAGCCCATCAGATGTCGCCCTGCGAGGAAGACGCCAATTCATACCAGAGTCTATGGGTTCGAATCTCGATAGATGCATAAATAGATAGAGCTTGGATCAACTCCTTGTGAGCTGTGTTCTGGTTTCAGAACCGACATTTAGCGATTTTTTCCCTTTTCACAGCCCAAAAAAATATTTCAGTTAGTATCCTCTAACGAAACTACCGCGGGTTATTAACGTAGGATTACTTATCGTTTGCTTACCTTTTTTGGACACATTTTGGTACTTTCCTGTTTAACTGTTTACTGCTACTGGATTTGGCGCGCTGCCAAAATTATAACTCGCGACGCAGGACATTTCTTTTTCTCTTCGAAGGACCGTTATTGAGGAACGCAATCCTACGTTAGAAAAAAAAACCCACACTCATTTTGGGAGGTCTTCACAAGGCGATATTTTTACATGAAAAATAAATTATGTACTCCGACTTAATTTTTACCATGTTTTTATTAACTTGCTTTTTTGTTTGTTTGTGTGTGTGTTTGTCCAGTACAAATCTTACAATCGATTTTTAACTAAGCTTCCCGACTAGCTAGACATTCGAAACTTTTAGAATACCTCAGAACACGATGACAATGCATTATTTTAATACTTTTAGCCATCTTTAAGCAGGATTGAATTCATTTTCAGTTAATTTTGCTTTGTAGACTGGTGCAGCCATCTGTCGGCCGGGACGGGAACGAAAAGTTAAACTCAAGTTAACTTTCAATTAACACCATTTTCTTTCAAGTGGATGGGATAATTCATCAAAATTTTTTAAAAAAAAGTATTTATTAATAAATAGAATTGTCAAGTTTATATGATTCAAAAGAAAATTTAAAAACATGGTGTATAAAAAGTTCTTTTTATCTTGTAATTATTACGCAAGTCTAAGATGAACCGTTTTCGGGCTAAAATCAACCATCTCGACGTCGAGAGACCCTTCACCTTTAAAGTTCGATGACAAGACGCCGGCGCACTCTTCGCACCTCTTCCACCTAATTGGCGACGAAGTTAATGAATGGGCTATCGAATCGGTCGTAATTCGATTACGCGCGGTTCCAAGTGGCGAGAGTTCTGCATTTTTGGAGGGGAACTGCAAATAGAGAATCCCCGAGCTCACTGAAGGACACTCGGAAGGGCGAAATTGGAAAAGGTCACACTATCTGGAAACTTTCATAGCATTTTTTAACAGACATAGGTAGAGGAGCGAGTGGAGGACTACAAATGAACCAAAATTTCGGTCTCCCAAAAATAATTATGCAAGGTGTGGCCATTAATTTCCAGGAATGATCTGATAATTCCCGAAAATATTTCATGAAATACATACCCATTTAATATGTTTCGAAGTAACTCCCTCCTGCCGTAATGCAGTTCTGTGCTCGACTCTATAACTTTCGGAAACAACTTTTAAAGTCCTCTTTGTGAATGCTCTTTAATGTGGACGTCGCAGTTTTCTTGATGGCTTCGACATCCTCCAACATTGGTCCCTTCAGCAAATCTTTCCGTTTTGGAAACAGGATAAAGGTCTGCCGGTGCTAAGATCGGAGAGTATGGAGGATATTTTGAGCCGTTTCTAGACCTAATGAAGATTATTTCTCTTTTTGATTTTTCAAATTTTTTATTCCCGAGTTTCCTAATGTATTAATCAAAAATGATAGATGTATCACGATAGATGTATCAAAGAACTTTGGTGTAAACTATGCACAAGGTGCGGCCATTAATTTCCAGGACTGATCTAATAATTCCAGAAAATATTACATGAAATACATACCCATTTAATATGTTTGGAAGTAACTCCCACCTGCCGTAATGCACTCCTGTGCTCGGCTGTGTAAATTTCGGAAACAGCTTTTTAAGTCCTCTTCCGGAGTACTCTTTAATGTGGACGTCACCGTTTTTTGGACGGCATCGACATTCTCAAATCTCGTTCCTTTCAGCACATTGGCCCAGCATGAGGTCGTGGAGATGCAGCATCCTCCATACTCTCCGAACTTACCACCGCAGACTTCTTGTTTCCAAAACTGAAAGATTTGCTGATGGGAACAAGAATTGAGGATGTCGAAGCCATCGAGAAAACGGTGACGTCCACATTAAAGAACATTCCGAAAGAGGACTTTAAAAGTTGTTTCCGAAACTTATACAGCCGAGCACAGAAGTGCATTACGGCAGGTGGGACTGACTTCGAAACATATTAAAGGGGTATGTATTTGATGTAATATTTTTGGGAGTTATTAGATCAGTCCTGGAAATTAATGGCCGCACCTTGTATTTTCAATAACCAACACCGGACCTCTGGACCGTCTTATCTGGCTCGGACATTCAATTATCTGACCCGCATCAGTCGAGGTAAACTGTAACTGTTTCCAAATGTTTTTATGATTTTCGAGGACCTGGCATGCACCGAAACGGTGAATCGATCCCTCGGGCAATCTGCTTTCAAGTAAGCCTGCAGAGGACACCCCTCTGAGGGGGGCGGGAACGGTGGGTAATACTTTTACCGCTTTTCTGGGGCCTAGCAAGAATTTAAGTGTAAGAAATTTCAAAGACCCTGCTGAAAATACTCCCAAATTCTAGCCTCGTCGAGGAGACCATGATAAAAGTTCGTTTAACGCCCCTCTCTGTTCTCAAAGAAGTTACCAAGAAGAGTCATCCGAAAACACACCGAGATTTTTTAAAAAATCATTTTAATTTTGCGTCATTTATGTCGTACTAAAGTGACGCTGAACTTATGTACTTAAGTCATTGATACTCAAAACAGAATGTAAAAAATGAACATTTGTTTGGTCGTGATTTTCAGCACTATGGCGTCGTGAAACGTGAGCGAAGCTCGAAAAGACTACCTCAGGGACTAAATACCAAAAAATGTGTATAGTGGCTAATGGAGAACATTATCAGCAACATAAATAAATGATCCTGAAGATAGGGAAGTGTCTCAGTTTCTTTCCTCCACTCTTTATGACATGACAATTTTCGAAATCGCAACCAAACAAATGTTCCTTTTCTACATTCTGTTTTAAGTATTTACGTGCTCAAGATGTCTTTTCATACTAAATCGATGATGCTAAACAACTCTGTGGTTTACTTTTTTCCCGTATCTCGTACCTTTTTTTGAGATAAAAACACTCATTCCAGAATTTGCCTATAGATGGCGCTGTAATGTCTCATCGAGTAGCTCATAGCCTTTTTACTACACCTAGACACCCACTTTATGGCCTAAGCTGTCACCATTTAGAAGTTAAAGGGGGTGTAACGGATATAGGTGGGAACCCTGTATACACCGAGGTGCCAGAAAAGACTGGGATACTTGTCTAATACCTGGTAAGTCCACTTCTGGATCGTAGAACTGCAGACACGCGACGAGACATGGACTCTACGAGCTCTTTAAGGAAGTCCATAGATAATGGACACCATACCTCCTAGAGTGGGGTCCACAATTTTGTAATATTTCTAGATGGTGCATCTCAGCCTTAAACGGAACATTGCATGACATCCCAGATATGTTCAATAACGTTGAGATCTGGGTGACAATTTCATGTTCCAAAACTCCGATGAATGCTTCTCAAGCCATGATTTGGTGGCTCTGGATGTGTGTGGTGGTGCATTCTTTTGTTGGAGGATCCCATTAGAGTGAATGCATGACACAAATGGCTGTCACACAACTGAAAGGATGTTAACGTAGCGTTCATCTGTCAGATAAGTTGTGGACGTATGAGGTGTCCTAATTCATGCCAGTTCAACACACTCCATACCATTGCTGAGGTCCCATCAGCCCGTACAGTCCGTCGATGACATGCTGGATTCATTGATTTATGGCGTGTTCTACACACGCAGACACTTCCATCTTCCCGAATCAGTTGGAAACGAGACTCGTCAGACTGGGCTACTCGTTTCCAGTCTTATTGAGTCCACGGGGGGTGTTTCCGAGACAGAACGGGTCCAGAGCTCTGTCTCAAAGGAAAGCTCGGGAGGGGCATGGGCTATTGAAATCCCTATTATACAGTTAACATTGTACAGTTCTCAAATCGATATTAGTAGAGGACCCAGCCTTGAATTGCGATGTTAATCCCGACAATGGTGTATTGCTTTCGCTTGATATGAATCTCCGAACAGCAGAAAACGCTGTTTGCGAACATCCAGCGTCTTTCGACGGTCACACTGTTGCCGATGTTTTAATCGAATTCAAGATACATCCTCGAAATGGTCGAATTGGGAAATCTATACTTTTCCCTAACTCCGAAATGTCATGATCCATCCAGGGCTGCCAGAGACTTGGGCAAACCTGGCGGCGCCTGGGGCAAACTTCTGTTGGGGGCCCCAAGAAAAATAAAAAACGGAAAGAGATGAAAACACACATTCAAATTAAGTTACTCGTACTTAAAATTTTATTACATGAATGATCAACATAATTATTATATTTCATTGCACTGCTCTCTTGTTATATTCTCCAATAAATATGACATCGTCCATCCACGAAGATTTTTTGCTGTCTATTTAAGTAGTTAGTACTGTCTTTAAATTATTAGAGAGAATGTAATTTTATAGCAGTTAGGACTAAACAGTTATACTTTTCATTAAAACTAAATCGCGTATTTTCCAGAAGACTATTATGGAGTATGAGAAATGTTATTAATAGAATAATTTTTTAAATATTTTTGGGGGCCCTTTTTTCAGGAGATTATTTTGAATTTTGAAGTACGGTACAAGTTTCATAATTTTCTTTTGGATGAAATCTAATAAATTAATTTTTTTCATTTTTCTGGAGCCCCTACGGCAGTTAGGGGCCAGGAGCAAAGTGCCCCAGTTGCCCCCCCTCTCTGGGCGCCCCTGGATCCATCACACAAATACCAACTATAATACCTCATTAAAAGTTGCTTAAATGCCGATTATCTGCTATGCCTAACTGCGCAATCAGCTCTTTAACCTTTTCCTTACGGGTTGGGATAGCATGTATCCCAAGAATACGGGACCAAGAATAAATATATATACATATATATATATATATATATATATATATATATATATATATATATATATATATATATATATATATATATATATATATATATATATATATATATATATGTGTGTGTGTGTGTGTGTGTGTGTGTATGTGTGTGTATGTGTGTGTATGTATAACCCCCTTAATGGCCGTTCTTGCAAAGGGGGGTATGAAATTTCCTGTTCTAAAGAGAGAATCGGAAAAATGGGGACCCGTAAGCTAAAGGTTAAGCTTTTAAAAATGTCTGCCGTTCTATTTACAGTACTTTAGGAGGAAACTATTTACGAGAAAGTGTGTATCGTTAGTATCATCTAGTGTATCATCTACGTATCATTTATTGCTAAGTATCATGTAGTATCTACGTATCATCTATGTACAGGATCATCTATCCCAGTTATTCTGGCACTTCAGTGTATATTATATATATTTATTATATATATATAATATATATTTTTTTTATCTCTATTAAGTAATAAATTGTGAATATGTTTATATACCTCACAAAATACAAAATATTCTCGTCTAAAAATCTTCCAGTAAATTAGAGGTAAGTGTAATCGTCCGGTGCGTCTTATGGTCCAATAAATACGGTATTCTTAAAGGATTGTCGTTCTTTGAAAGTTGTTTACGTTCTCTTATGTGTGTTCGTTAGCAAGAAACCGCGAAACAGCTGTCACTGTGAGTGGCCTTCGTGAGTGGGTATATATTTTGCAGGTGGTCCTGCTTTAGCACGCTGTTAAACCCGGAATCCAGAATATTGGCTAC
This sequence comes from Dolomedes plantarius, assembly GCA_907164885.2. Lineage (NCBI taxonomy): Eukaryota > Metazoa > Arthropoda > Arachnida > Araneae > Dolomedidae > Dolomedes > Dolomedes plantarius. Next base: position 133,780,273 of record OU015490.1, on the reverse strand, counting down.
TTTGGGACGAAATCTACGTTTGCAAGCGAGATAAACAAACACGATGTTTGATTTTAGAAGGAAATGTACCTTCTTGAAATTGAGATAAACAAGTTGTAATTTAATAATTACCCATCTTGGATATATATATATATATATATATATATATATATATATATATTTATCAATCTGTGTATATTTAGATAGATAGATAGATACACATATATCTATCCTCTTACCCTAGATAGTTTGGACCGCACCCCTACCGTTTCCTTCTTTGATGACAGCCATACTTTCAAAAATTTTTTTATCAAACTTCAGGAGAGGAAAAGGACAAACTATCCTCCATCTCTTACGACCCACATACGTCACAATGACGCACCGCAATTCCACACGTGACGCGAGTCCGTCCAAAAAGATTTTGTTCCGAAAACCTCCACAAAAATATGTCCCTTGTCAAAAATAATGGCAAAAAAAAATTGACATGCTTTAAAAAAATATTCATGCTTTCGCCTTATTTAAACATCTACTTACAAATTAAATAAAAAAAATAGGGTAACCAATTTTCTGCAGGTAAAACACAGCCTTTTTGTTAGTGTCAACGAAACGTAAAGCATTTGTTTCATCGTCAAACATCTAAACAAGGATTTATTTTTAGTAAACAGTTTTAAGATGTTTTTAAATATTTGTGTTGGTGTATCCGTGTGAATCATTTTTATTACCTTTATTACCTTTTATTTCCTTTCTTCGACATATTAAATCTTAAAACACGTTATATTAATAAGGGGATTTCAAAAAGGATTGTCATGCTTTGATACATTTGAAATCAATAATTGCAAAGCAGTAAAAAATATTAATAAAATGATTGCTGTGCTTTGATGCTTTTGAAATCAATAATAATTGTGAACTAGCAATACATTATAAATTAAAATGATTGATTGTCTTCGTTTGATTCATTTGAATTCAGTCATTGTAAAGTAGTATTAAATTATTAACAAATATGATTGCCGTGCTTTGACGCATTTGAAATCAATAAAAATTACAAAGTAGTTATAAACTATTAATGAATTGTTTGCCGTGCTTTGATACATTTAAAATCTATAATTGCAGAGTTATTATAAACTATTAATAAAAATGATTGCCGTGCTTTTATATATATGAAATCAATAATAATTACAAAGAAGTAATAAATTGATAATAAAAGTGATTGCAGTGTTTTGATACATATGAAATCAGTAAGAATTGTAAAGCCGTAATAAATTCTTAATAAAAATGACTGAAGTGGTTTAATACGTTTAATATGCATTTGACATTAATAATAATGGCAAATTGATAATAAATTATTAAAAAAAGATTTCCGTGCTTTCATATATTTTGTATCCATTTGAAATCAATGCACGGCCATTGATTGAATCATTACATATTGATAATAAATTTCAATTAATAATTAATACACATAGTTAATTGGCAGTTTCATAGTTAATATGCATTTGCGATTATTATGAATTATATATGCAACTTCAATTAAAAATAATCATTTACAATTAATAGCAATTTTAATATGCATTAGCAATTAATAGGAAAATATTATCGTGGTTTTATATTTTTAATGTGAATTTACTTATGTGTCGTCTTAAAAAAAGCGTTAAAAATTCCCCCATAGCTTAACGTTTGGACATGGGAGTCAGCTGATGAGGTGCTTTCAAGTGATGTATTTCCAGGAAAATGTTCCTGTAAAACCACTTCTACCTTAATTGCATTTCTCCTGTGGTGAAACGGACATAATTCGACGTAGACGGCCGAACATTCTACAACCCTGCCATTCCATTTCTCTTAAGACAGGGTTTTTAAGAAAAGCCAACCATACGTACTTACATATTTTCTCGAAGTTTACTGAATAATTATTTAATTTATTTAAGATAAAAAATTCAAAAGTAAATTCGCATGAAATTAGTTTTGAAATAATATTTAAAACAAAAATCCAACCTTTCGTATTTGCATCTTTTTCTGAAGTTTACTGAACAACTATTCAACTTATTTAAGATAAAAATTTCAAACTAAATTCGCCTGAAATTAGTAAATTGGTTTTGAAATAATATTTAAATTAAAAAGCCAAATTTTCGTACTTGTAATCTCGTATTGAAGTTTGCAGAACAAGTATTCAACTTAATAAAGATAAAAATTTCAAAACTAAATTCTCTTGAAATTTAGTAAATTAGTTTTGAAATATTATTTAAAATAAAATTTAAAATAAAAGGCCCACCTTTTGTACTTGTATCTTTTCCTGATAAAATTACTGAGTAATTATTCAGCTTATTAAAGATACAAATTTTCAAAACTGAATTCGCTGGAAATTAGTTTTGATATAATATTTGGAATGATATTTAAAATAAAAATCTAACATTTCGTACTGGTATCTTGTCCTGAAGTTTACTGAACAACTATTCAACTTTTTTTAAGATAAAAGCTACAAAACTAAATCCACCTGAAACGTGTACGGTTTCATCTAACCAGGGTTCGATCAGATCACTGGCCCGCTGTTCTTGCCAACTGGGCCACCGCACCCGACAGGCTACTATGTTCTAACCCAATTGGATGCAATCACCTCAATGTAAACCTATGGAGAAAATGTGTCTGCTATTGACAGCTCCATCAATGCTGATCATCCAATAAAAATGGTATTTTCAGATAGCCCGAACTTTTCTGCACATTGCGACAGGATTCATTTTATGAACTGCGTCCCCCAAAGGAATAGAGGAACGTTTAAAACACACTACACCAGATTTTGTTTCTCCGATTCATTTAAATTTGAAAATATTATTTGCAATTTTTTAAATAAACGGAAATGGCCCCAATGTCGAATTTCTTTCTTTACTATATAGTACAATTAACGGAAGTCCGTAATCCTCGGAGACATTTTCTCCATAGGTTAACCTTTAGCTTACGGGACCATTTTTCCGATTCCCTCTTTAAAATATCATACTCCCTTTGTAAGAACGGCTATTTAGGGGGATGTTATATATATATATATATATATATATATATATATATATATATATATATTTATAATATACATTGTATATGTATATATATATATATATATATATATATATATATATATATATATATATATATATATATATATATATATATATGTATGTATATACAGTGGAATCTCGATCGATCGTTTTCCGAATCATCGTTTTCCCGTATGTGTCGTTTATTTCACCCAGTACCGAAGATCATATTGCCTTGTTATGTTCCCGGATCTATCGCTTTCCCACATTTATCGTTCAGTTCAGTCGGTCCCTTGAAAAACGATAGATCGAGATTCCACTGTATATATATATACAGTGGTACCTCGACTTACGAGTTTAATTCGTTCCATGACTTTGCTCGTAACTCGAAATACTCGTATCTCGAATCAATTTTCCCCATTGAAATGAATGGAAATGCCCTTAATTCGTTCCGGGCTCCCCCAAAACACCGCAATTTTTTGTTACAATAGCCGCTTCGCGACCAGCATGGTCACTTTTAGTTTTATATTTTCTTTTGCAAAACAGCTCAACTGAAAGAAACGTATGTCTATTACCTGTCATCATAAATATACGTTGCTAAGTGGTAGTGCGATCTCAGCCAAAAAAATTATAATCATTGCAAAATTCTCTATAAGGATGATTCTAAAACATCGTGATTAAAAAAAATGAATTTCCATTACTTCAGAACAGAGTTAAAGATAATACTGAAAAACCCAACAACAAAGATTTTAAAAAGTACACTCCTCTCTGTATGTAATATTTTTCAAAAATAATATCTGCACTTTATCATTACATCAAATAAGAAATTTTTAGAGACAAATTTTTTCTTTAAAAAATAGTAAAAATTCAGCAAGTACCAAAATATAGTGTGGATTACATCACTATCTATATGTACTATTGTTCACAATTCAGATATCTACAGTTTATCATAACAAAGAAAATATTGTTGGGAAAATTTATTCACTTTTAAAATTCAGCAAGTACTTTTAAAATTCACTTTTAAAATTCAGCGAGTAAAAATTCAGCAAGTACTACTAAAAAAAGTGTAGACAATTAACTCTTACTTACTATTAAGATATTAAAATGCAATTATTAATATTCTACTATTATATTCCTCAAACTTCTTGATACACACAGTTGCGTATTTTAGAAATAGGAGATACTACAGTGACAGAATCAAAAGAACGGTCTCTAG